>VZRI01003992.1:988914-1076618 GCA_013397515.1 Upupa epops | reverse complement strand
GGCAGGCTGATGTCGTGACTGTGGAGCTGGGATACCCTTCCCAACCAGCTCCCATCACCTCCCAGCCCCCGGAGGGGCGGCGGGGGGGGCCCAAACACTTTCAGCCAACCAGCAGGCCGAACGCGGTGACGTCATCGGTCACCAGGCAGACAGGCGGGCAGTGAGTCCCGGCTCTGGACTCTGCCCGTGGCAGCACCCACGGGTGCCTCTCGCGTCGCCAGACAGCAGAGCCAAGTGGTGGCTCCGTGGGACACCCTGTCCCCACCAGTGCTCCATTCACTCCTGTAGGGCAGGAGACGGCCTGAGGAGGCCTTGGTGACCTGCTGGTGCTTGGCTTGGCCACCCCTTGGCACCCGTGGTGGCACCACGGCACCCCCTGCTTGGCCACCCCTTGGCACCCGTGGTGGCACCACGGCAGCACCGCGGCACCCCCTGCTTGGCTACCCCTTGGCACCCGTGGTGGCACCACGGCAGCCCCTGCCCGATGCTCAGGCTGTTCCGAACCTCCACTTTTTGCCCAGCACTGTGCCAGTTACTCCCGGGTGGGCACTCCGCCGGGTGTTCTCTGCCCCCCAGCCCAGCAAGGCTTCGTGCAGCTTCGCCACCCCACAGCAGATCCACCCGGTGCGAGGGAACACGGTTCAGTGGGCAGGGTGGTGCTGGGTTGGTGGTTGGACCTGATGATCTTGGAGGTCTTTTCCAACCCTCGGGATTTTATTAAAAGAGGATCTTCCAGAGTGAGTGGTGCCTTAAGTCCCTCTAGCAGCGCCCAGCCCACAGCTCCTGTGTGCCCACCCGTTCATCAGGCTTCTCCCTTTGCCCTGTGGTGGGTTTCACTTCCCCCAGGGGGGAGGATTGATCTTCACGCTGGGGTTTCACTTCTGCACCCCACGACAGGGAAATTTGCATTTGTCAGCTGCAATCCCCCCCAGGAGCAGGGTGTTTGAGGTGGCACAGGCTGCAGGAGGGGGTTGTGGGGTGGCAAAGGGGCTACGAGGATGCATCCTGCTGCTATGGCTGAGCTCCCTCCCTTGCGTGTCTTGCAGGTCTGTGTGTGGCCGCAAAGCCGCCTTCTCCACGCTCTCCGTCCTGGTGGCCCTGCTGATTGCTGGCCAGGCTGTCACCGTCTACTTCATCTACCAGCAGAGTGGGCAGATCGACAAGCTGACCAAGACCTCCCAGACCTTGCAGCTGGAGGCACTGCAGAGGAAGCTGCCTGCCGGTGAGTAGCCCCATGGGCACTGGTGTTGTGGGTAGGGGGTCAGGGAAAGCAGCTGGGCCCCTCCTGGACCACCCAGCCCAATGCCTCTCACACTGTTCCTCCCTTGGCAGGTGTCAAGCCAGTGAACAAGATGAAGATGGCCATGGACTCACCTTTGGTCATGAGGGTCCTGCCTCTTGCCCCCTCTGCACGCATGGTAAGAGAAGCCCATTGCTGCTTGACACAGGTGACTGCCCTTGGGGCCTGTGATCCCCTGAACTCACCGTCCCTTTGCCTTTTCTCTTGAGAAGATGCCTCCACCCATGGCCCCTGCCAGCAACAAAACAGAGGACCAGGTGAAGCATCTGCTGCTGGTAAGCTCTGCTACCCCACTAACCCCACAGCTACCGCCCTCTGCTGCAGGAGGCAGTGGGACCCTTTGCTTCCAGCTGGAGTTTTTCGAGGTGCTTGGTGGGAGCTCCTGGCTGCTGCAGCATCTGCCTGGCTGGTGGAAGCAGAGCATCACTTACCCCATACCTCATTTTTATTTACGCTGTCTCAATCACTCTGCAGCAAGAAGACCCCAAGAAGATGTTCCCCGAACTGAAGGACACCCTGCTGGACAACCTGAAGAACCTGAAGACCACCATGGCTCATACAGACTGGAAGGTCAGCGCTTGCTGATGTCCTACTCTTTCCCTTCCATGAGTGCCCTGCTTTGGGGAGAGACTGAAGTGGCCCCATCTGGAAAAACAAAGCCCTGCTTGAACCAGCTATGGGGTGCTGCCACCCCAAGGAGGGTGGTGGTGTTCATCACCTCCCTTGGCCCAAGCTGGAGCTCGTGGCACAGCCCTGTGCTGGTTAGTTAACCTGCTGGTTCTCCTCGTTGCAGTCCTTCGAGTCCTGGATGCACAAGTGGCTACTGTTTGAAATGGCCAAGAACACCAAGCCGGAGAACAAGGCGATCCCAGCAGAGAGAGGTATTGGGATGGAGGCTGCTGAGCTGGGGAAGATCAGGAGCAATCCCCCCACCCCAGGAAGCACTAGCACGTGGCTTTCCACAGGGACCCGAACCTTCTGTCCCTTGACTGGTCACAGACCACCTTGTTCCATGGGTGGTGGCCTTTAGGCCATCGTAGAGCCACCACCCCATTGCCTGTGGGCCACATGGGACGAATTCAGGTCCCAACAGCCGGAGCCCCACACCCCCTTGGCTAGCCCAGAGCTTTAGGAAGACCTCCAGGGTGGGGCTTGGTCACCTCTGAAACTGAATTTGACCACTTCAGGATGAAAATCACTCACTGAGGTGGCAGAGCTGGGGACTTACAGTGTCTCCCCTGTTTGTTGCCCCAGTGCAGACTAAGTGCCAGGCAGAGGCCAGAGTTGGGGGCGACCATCTGGGTCAGTTCCACCCGCAGTGCGATGAGAACGGCGACTACCTGCCCAAGCAGTGCCATTTTGCTACGGGTTTCTGCTGGTGCTCCTACAAAAATGGCACTAGGATCGAGGGCACAGCCACTCGGGAAAAGCTGGACTGCCCCGGTAGGTTGCTGGGGAGGGCAAGAAATAGAGGAACGAGCAGCGCGTGTGGGTGCTGCCCCATGTTTTGCTTGTGGTTAGGGAGGAGAGCTGCCAGGGAGAGTGCCCAAGCTGCAGAACACCCACACCCTTCGGGTATCAGAGTGGTAGAGCTGGAGTGGTCTCTGAAACACACAAGTCTACTTGTGTAGCTGCAGCAAGAGCTGAAGTGTGCAGTCAAGGTTTTCCCCACGTCTCCCATGCCCCCAAATCCAGAGCTCAGCATGTTGGTGCAGGCTCTGCTTCACTACTCTGGAGGGTGGGGGCAATGAGGCAACTCCAGGGCTTCAGCACTCACATCCTGCCCTTCCTCTGTAGACACTGCTCGTGCCATCACGGAGCCAGAGGACATGGCATTCTCTGGGGTAGACATGCTCAAGCCAGCTCCTGAGGAAGGTGAGACTCCAGGCATGGTGGTGGGACTGGGAAGGAGAAAGCCCTGGGGGTGAACAGGTTCCCCCATGAGCCTGGGCAGCACCAAAGTGCTGCTGGGGGAGTGAAGATGGTGATGGAGATGCAGCAAAAGCAAACTGGCAGCATTTTACTGACCCCCCTTCTCTTTCCCCCCAGTAACCAAGTAGAAGATGCCAGCGGATGCCTGTCCTCTCCTCAGCATCCCAGTTCACGTGGTTTAATTTTCTGCTCGATTTCATTTCTACTCTTAAGTTGCTTTCCCAAGGCTATTAACAGCAGCCACCCCACGCGCCCCTGCCCCTCAAGGAATCAACTGCATCCCTTCCCCTGCTGCAGGGCACCAGGTGGGGTTGAGCTGCCACCAGGATCAGGGTTAGAGGAAAGTGCTCCCTCAAGAAGGTGGGTAAAGCAGCCTGGAAAAGGGTTTCAACAGCACCCGATCCAAGTCCTGTTCCCTTTTGCTCATCACAGCCCACAACACCCAGGGAGCAGCACGGGCAGAACTCACCCCTGGTGAAGAATGACCCACAAATGCTTTCTTACTCTAAGTGAACATTAAAACTAGCAAAGCAACCGCCAGCAGCTTCTTCACTGACCCCTGGAAGGTTACTGGAGTAGAGTAGAGGGTTCTCACTGAACTCATTGTGGTAGCTGTTCACATTCAGCTTCTGTCTTCAGGGAGGACAAGGCCCACAGCAGGCAGCAACACGGGCAGAGGGCTCCTAGCTCTTCTGAATAGCGGATTTTTTCTGACAGATCCTTTGTAAATGCTAATCATTTCAAATAAACTTTTGACTAAGGAAGCCTCGGAAGCAACTGGCAGGGCAGAGCGTGCAATCCCTCCTCATCTCCCCTAAAATAAATGCATTTTAAGGGGGGAAAAACCCCTCTGTGCAAATACAGTTGGACACCTGCATCTCCACTCACAATCACCTGTAGTCCCTTGTCCCGTTCCTGGCCCTTCGCTTGTTCAATCCTCCCTGAACACCCAGGGAGGCTGAAATGGGAGTCTCAGTGCAGGGGAAGAGAGCAGGGAGGGTGGCAGCCTGACCTCTGCCCTCCCCTCAGTCTGCAGCCAGGCTGCAGAGTGTGAGAGGGAGGAGTATGGAAGGGGGGGTGTCCTTCCCTTTCTTCCTCATCTCCTAATCTCCCAGGCCTGAGAGTGAAGCCATGAGACCCAACCCCAGTGCCTGCCCTGCCCGTGTCCCCTCCCTTCCCTTGAAAGCAGCTGAAGCAGAATCCGACCGTTCTCTTGTTTTATTCTGTGCTCCATAAAAAAACCACAACAACTTCACAAAAAATTCTGCTGCCTCGTCTGACAACAGCTGCTGGGAGCAGCCGTTCAGTGCAACTCCAGGGACACCACCATCACTGCTGTCAGTGTTAATAAAAAGTAAACTCCAAGATCTCTCTTTCGTAGTAGCAAAAGGACAGACACTACACATCACAGACGGGGAGGGGTTAAAACCAAAACGAAACGGTACAAGTGTCTCTTAAAAAATAGAGCTCTGTCAAGAGAAAGAGAGGGCTGGGTGCCAACGAGGAGGAAAACAGTTTACACCAAGGGAGTCTGCTCTGGTCAGCCTGCCTCCATCAGTTCTTCTGAGCCAGCTGGAGGGGTAACGGTCACGGTCTCTGGGCAGGGCAGTCGGAGACAGAAAGTTACACTGCTCTGCTCTAAAAGTCACAGTTAAAAGAAGTTATAAATTATTATTTTCTTTAAACAAGTTGGAATTCTCCTGATGAGCTTCCTTTTCCTCTCTGCTATTTGATCTTCACCCATAAAATCACAGGGATGCGGTACCTTTGGGGAGAGGAGTTAAAAGTTAGGGGTGGGGAGGAGAACAACAGCCTTACAGTGGAGCTGAACCAGGGCAGAGTCGTCTGGTCCATTTCCAGGTGGCTACAGCACCACCAGCTAATCCACATTGCCTTTTCCAAGCTCTCTGAGGTCAGCAGGGACAGACACTGCCAGAGGCCGCTTAGCTCTGCTAACACCAGCGTCCACGATGGACATCCAGTTCTTAGCAGCTGAAAGAGTTGAGGTGAAACGCATCCAGAGGGGCCAGAACTCTGCTGCAAGGACTGTCCTTACACCGTTTTACTCCCTGGCCCTCTCAACCCAAGGCCAGACCGACTCAGTGAGCTCTTAGAGAGCGCGTTATCTTCCCCAGATGGGCTCAGGATAATGGAGCTTTGCCAAGGTTACTGCTGTTCAAAGGTATCACCTGACAGTCCCCACAGGCCATGTACCTTCTCACAATCCTTCAGGCTCAGCTGTTTTCTTCTTCTAAAAAGAAAAGGATGAAAAATAAATCAGTATCAGCACCCACAAACAAGAAGAGCCCAGCAAAAGCAGAAGTGGCTTCTTGGCTACCATCTCTGCAGGGACGTATCCATATATCCTCAGCCCTTGGGGTGAGGTGCAACAGCCTGCCCAGCCCTCAGGAGCTCCAGTTTCTGCTGAAAACTGGATGAACAAACTCCTGAAGAAGAATCCCTGGGGGGCAGGTTCTCTGCCATCAAAAGGGCCCCTGGGTTTGATCATCCAGGGAAAGAGCTCTCTCATGCCAGAGCATAACAGGAACAAGCCCTTATCTGAGCCATCCCAACCCCAAGCGAAGGCCAGACAAGCCACAAGTTACTGCAGCCTCCTCTACAGTGGCAGTAGGGCCGGGACATGGCTCAGCTCCTGCCCAGCCTGGTGTGCTGCAGGGATGAGCATCACAACTGTGGTTCGGAGCAGCTCTCCCCATGCTATCCCATCCCAGGGTCTTGCACATACCTTCTTTTTCTTGTGGACCTCAGCAGAGCCATCTGCTACAGGCTCTGCTTCCAAAGAAGCCTTTTTGCTCTTCTTCTTTTCTTTTCCAGGCTTTTTTTCTGGGAGAGGGAAAAAGAAGTCTACTAAGAGAAGGGCTCTGGCATTGCTAACCCCCGAGATGGAGCACAGAGCAGCAGAGGCATCTCCAAGGTTTTGAGATCACACTGAAACCCAGAGAAGCCTTCCAGTGCAGGAACTGGGTGACAGCAGAGCAGAGCTACCAGGCAGTCCTGCCCAGGGCTGTTTCTCCAGTAGCTCAGAAGCAGAGCTGATTGATCACACCATCCAGGTACACGTGTGGGCAGAATGATACAGGAACCCCCCTCCGTCCACCTCCTGCTGCCCACCCACTCTGAGGAACAGCTCCCGTGGGGGAACAGCTCGGCACACGCCAGGAGTGAGAGCAAGGGGAGCTGCTGGAACAGGATGGACACAAAGCTGAGCTCAGCACGACTGCTGCAAGAGGCTCTGGCTTGTTCCTGTGCAACAGCCCACACAAGGGCCAGTGGACAAACCTGTCTCCTCTGAAACCAAGGGCTCCACTGCTGTGGAACAGAAACCCCAGGAGACTCGGCCCACCCATTCCATCTCCCTTCTTTTAAGAAAAAAGCCCAATCCAAGCCAGCAGGATCCAGCACAGAACCAGCTCTGATGTGCAAATGCAGTCAGCACTGCAAAGGAAAAACCAACTGCCTCTGCATTAGGGCAGCAAAGGGAGCAGAAGAGAGGATAAGAGGAGCTGGAAATGCTCTTAATTGAGTGCTGGAGGCTGGTGTCATCCTCATTCTCCAGGGGGCTTTGAAAGCAGCAGCAACAGCACTGAGCCAAATCCCTGCAATGAGCTGTGAGCCCTGTTGCAGCAGACACAGATCAGGCGGGTCAGGACAAGGAATGGCAGGGGGTGACAGTGCAGGTTTTGAGGCTGACTTCTTTCCATGACCTTGGGAGCAAGGGGCAGTGTTCAAGCACAGTGTCCCCTTCTCTGGGGACATTCAGGACCACCCTGGACATGTTCCTGTGTGACCTAACTGAACCTGCTCTGGCAGGGGATTGGACTAGACAATCCTTTCCTAATACTAACACTCTGATTCTGTGATCCAAGCAGCTCTAACACCCTGCACCTGTGCATGCTGGGGTCCCCCTGCCATGCCCACTGCACACCAGCGACCTTCTGCCTGCCATCCTCAGCCACACATCACTGCAGCTCTCTGCTGCTAAAGGTTGTGCTTGCCCCAGCAGCACTGCACAGCCCAGGGCACTGCACAGAGGGCAGAACATGACGGAAAGCTTCTCTACTGTGGGGGTGGCAGAGCACTGGAACAGGCAGCCCTGAGGGGTTGTGGAGTCTCTTCTGAAGACATTCAGAACTCACCTGGATGGGATCCTGGGTAATCTGCTCTGATAGGAGGGCTGGACTAAGAGATCTTCAGAGGTCCCTGCCAACCCCCACCAGTCTTTGGATTCTGTGACCCAGGCCTTGTGGCTCACAACTAGGGAGAACTCTCCCAAGTCCAGTGCAGGTGTGAATACCATACGAGGGGGGCAAAGAGGCCGCAGGAGGTTCAGTGCCAACTCAAATGACCCTCTGCCAGCCCTCAGCTGGACAGCTGCTTCCAGCTAGGCTAAAAGCCAGGAAAGAAGAAAACCCTGGAGGAACAGCTCATGCCACGAAAGATGCCCAGGGACATGAGCTGCAAGCATGAAGGATCGTTCCTGCAGTGCTGGACACAGGACAGAGGGACAGGAGAGTCCAATAATAAGCAGCTAATAGGAAAGCAGTGCTGCCCACAAGACTACACACCAGAGGCTGAAGGTGTGCCACGTACTGCAGTGCAGTCCCGGGGCAGGGATACTTACTTTTAGCTGACTTTTTCTTTTCCTTGCCGTCTGGCAGCTTCTCCAGGTCACCCGCTGCTTTCTTCTTTTTCTTTTTGGGTACTTCTTCGTTAGCTTGTACTTTCTGCTTCTTCTCCTTGGGCTGCCCAACAGCCCCATCCTCCGCGGGAAGTTGCCGCTTCTGAGGTGTCTTCTGCTTCTTGTTCTCTTTGTCTTTGCTCTTGGGCGCCTTCACAGCCTTGTCTGCTGCTGAGGAAGGTTTCTTCTTTTCCTTCTTTTCTTTCTTCTCCTTTTTCTTCTTCTTCTTCTTCACTTCCAACCCTTCCGGCGTTTGCACAGCAGCAACTTTGGGAGCAGCAGCGGCCTCGCTTTCGCTCTCTGAGCCTGAGCTCTCAGACTGTGGGGCAGAGGGTAGAGCATGTGACGCTGGGGTCACTTGTGCCCCTTTTGCCCCAACATCGTTCTGCTTCACAGACAGGGCTTTCTTGAGGGGGGATGATTTGAGGCTGCCATGATCAGGCTCGGTTTTTCCTGCCACCTTCTCTTTGCTGGAGGCTCCTGTGGCTCTGTGCACTGGAGGGGTGTCTTCTGCAGAAAGAGGGACAGGAGATGGCTCAGAGTTCAGTGTTACCGCAGGATGGAAGTATGAATGCGAAGAGGAGCGTTCAGTTTACCCCCAAAAGCAAGACCCGCTGGCCACACCAAACACAGCAGAGCTCAAGAAAGATGCCTCAGCCTGTTTCTGGAGAGGGCAGTGGATGACAACTGCCACAACGGCCTTGGCTGTTCAACTAGATGAAACTGTAGCACAAGATGTGAATGTAGGTAGAGCAGTTCCTTCCCCAGGACACCACCCACAGTGAGTCAGAGGCATCCCGAGGTGCCCTATCCCTCAGTACCTGGGCCTTCCTGAATCAGCAAAATGGGCCAGAGCTCATCTGAAGGTGCCAGGGTCACACCAGAGCAGAAGCAGCTTCCAGCTTTTGAGGTTTAATTTGCCAACAAACCAAGCAGCAGAACATGTGTCCACACGTGCTCCCATTTACTCTCCCTCTCTATCCTCAGACATACTACTGAGACCAAAAACACTACCTGAAGGCTTCAATAGCAGCACTCTATAGTAGAAGCTCCTCAGCCAGTGTGGAGACCTGTAGAAGCCATCACTGCCACAGCACAGCACCACAGTGTGCACCAGCTTCAGGGAGGGCCCTGCCTGCGTTCATTACTGCAGTTAGAGTAGAACCTGGAAGAGGGGAAGGCCCAGAGCTGTGCCATGGCCCATGAAAGCCAGCAGACGGCAGCAGCACTCCATCCATCAATTACACCACCCGGCTCTGTGGTGGTGGCACACTGGGAACAGGGCCCTAATCCTGGCGTCACTCTCCTGTGCCAGCTCTGCAATTCCCAAACCCTGGCAGGGTTTGGGGGAGACCCACCTGCTTTCTGCTTTGCAGCCACCTGGTCAACGTCTGTGTCAGAGTCACTGCTGTCACTGCTGCTGCTGCTGTCAGCAGGAGCTGTGTTCGGGGAGGGTTTGGCTGGGGAGTTTGCAGCCGCTGCTGCCTCCTTTACTCGTCCTGCTTTGCCCACGGGCTGTGAGGGAACAGTCTTTGGTGTCTGGGGTGCTGCTGGAGCCTTGGAGGGGTTCTTGTAGCCTGTGAGGAGGGACTGAAACAGCACAAACACATTGAGGAGCTGCAGCAGAGCAGCCTCCCACACACCAGACTCACAGATCTGTTTCTGTTGCTGCTGTCCTATACCCCAAATGCAGGGCCCAGCTTTGGCACCACTTAGCTCACTCCCCTGAGAGACCGGGACTGCCACGCGAGGGGACCAGTGCTTACAGGCACTGGCTGAGCAGACAGCAGCAAGAGTTGATGGCAAGAGGTTCTCCTCTTTGTTCCTGCTGAGTAACACAGGCTCAGATGAGGCTCCTGGCAATCAACGTGCACCCAGGCACAGCTCATGCTCTGCAAATGTGCTGCTGGCCCCGCACCACACTGACAGAGGGAATGTAATGGCTTGGACACGGGTTAAGTTACAAACAATAGTGGGGAAAAAATCCTGCTGCTATTGGCATCGTTTTCCTGGTTTAACCCTTGCAAATCCCTGATCCTCCAGGCCTGTCCCCCTGAGAAGGCACCATGAGCCCTATAACAGCCCTAGAGCCATTCCAGCTGCCTGGGAAAGGATTCAGAGTTCAAATGCCTCTCTTTGCCCTCACCAAAAGGCCTTGCTCACAACACTGCTCTGGGGAGCACCACTTCTGTGCTGGCAAACCCACTCAGCACCTCGTTTGCCATCAAGTTCTTTCTGTCTTGCTCAGGAGTCAGCTGCAAGACCCAAGGGGATCCCATCCTGCTCAGGTACTGTACCTGTGATGCTGGCTCATCCTCCTCACTGGACTCCGAGGAGGAGCTGTCATCTGGCTGAGTCGCTCCTGGTTTATGCAGTGAGCCTACTGGAGGAGCAGAGTTCATCCTGTTAAATCCATCACTGCTGCTTGAGGCACCCAACAGTTATGCCCCCAAAATACCTTCTGCCTCCAAAGAAAGAGGAGTAAGTGCTCTACCAAGCTGGACAGAAGGAACCCCCTTGTGAAGGTGACACAACTCTCATGGATTAACAAAACACTTGTCCCCCACCCCGCCCCAGCCACCAGTACAAAATGCATCTTCTTGGGATAACTGACCAGGCTGGGGAGGCTGCTCCGGTTTCTTTTCCTCCTCTGAGGAACTGCTACTCTCTGAAGTCTCCTCTGCTTGGGTGGGTGGCGCAGGCTGGCTCAGCTGAGTGTCCTGTGCTAGCTGCAGGCTCTGCCTCTTGGACTTGGCAGTGCGATTCCCCAGAAGCGAAGGAGTCTTTGGGGTGGCAGTGGTGGCTGGAGCAGCTTTTCCCACAGGAACTGTTTGCTTTAGGCAAGAAGGAGTGGGGGCCTGTGGAGAGGAAGATGAAACCTGTACCTGGAAGTAAGTGCTCATGCACAGAAGCAGCAGCACAATGGAGATGGGCTTGGGCTATCTCAGCCCTTCCTGAGCTGTAGTGCCCCAGTTTGTGTTCAAATTAGCCCAAGAAGCTCTCATGCAGGGCACAAAGACCCCATCTCCTCCCCAGCCCATAGATGAAGCAGGGAGCTGTGGTGGAGCAGACAACTCCTGACTGTAAAGGGCACTGCTGTCACAAGAGGAGGAAGAAACCAGCGAGCCAGCTGGGAGGCAGCAACAGCAAAGGTATGAGGGCAACCATCTATTCATCTGCCTCACCTCACAGTACAATAACAAAGGTTAAAATAGAGCAGTCCCCCTCTAACCCTCTTCCACAAAGATCTTCCCCTCAGCTGATGACATCACATCAGCCCCAGACTCCAGCAGACCCACTTACATACTCTCCCCAGGAAAGTTCCTCACTCATGTTATTACCTCTCCTGCCAGTACATCCTGCTCCGAGGAGTCACTGCTCGAGCTCTCGGACACTTTGCTGACTGGAGTGGCAGCAGGTACTTTTCCCCCCTTCACTGGAGTCAGCGTGGCACTAGCCTTGGCAGCCACCGTGCTCAAAACCTTGGCTGCTTTGACATTCTCCTGGGACAGGCTCTGAAATAGTTGAGAAAGAAAATTAGAACAGCGCACGACGTGGAGGGAAAAAGAGACAGGAGCATACAACAACCCACCAGCAACTTCCACCACAGCACCAAGGCTTGGGTTTGGTCCCCCCTGCCTTTACAGCCTCAGAGCAGTGACTGTGGCACAGCCAACTGCAGAGAAGTGAGGTCCAGCACCCAAGAGAGTGCCTATCAGGGGCCTAAAAGGCACCCCCTCCCCAAACACATTCACTGTCATCCACTGCAGCCCCAGCGAGACTGCAACTGATACCCCTGCTAGTCAAAGGGAGCATTTGAACTGCAGGATGTCTCCCACACTCGGAACATCACACGAACAGAATTACATGATGACAGAGATAAAGCAAAGACACAAAGTACAGGGCAAATCTGCTTTCAGGTCCACAACAAGCCACAGATTGAAGAGCAAATTAACAAGAAGCAATGCTGTTGCCTCACATTTGAAACCTCCCATCAAACTACACGTAAGACGGGTTAAAAATAGAAGAGCCTGACACTGACATCAGGTCCAAGACACAAATGCCAGCAGAGGAGGGAGCACGAACGACAAAGGAGCACTGAGCCTCCTGGTCTGTGTTCCCAGCGAGGCTACGTGAGCAGCCCTCCCTTCTCCAGATCTCTGACAAGTCGGGCCTTTGTGGGCTAACATTTCCCTCACACAACATCTGGCCTTCAGAAAGGGAGGCAATGCTCCACGGTGCGGAACAGCCAACCCGGTGTGAGCTCTTGGCCGCCCTGCACAGAGCTCAAGTTACAGCAACCACGTTATTTTATACAGTCTTGGTACTATAAACAGGCTTTAATCAAGGACTGCTCAGGCTGGCTGCCTGCCCACCAGCTGTGGGAGACAACAGCCTTCCCACTGGCCACAGTGTCAGGCCAACGTGGGGAAGGGTTTCCTTGAGTGCAAATAAGCCCCTTCTCCCAGCAGTGGCACTGGCCAGACAGGAGACTACGTGTATGTGCAATCTGGCCACCAAGCCCCAGGCTCAGAACTCCAGCCAGGCCACATCACACAGAAGCAGAATGGCAGCCACGTTCCTCAGTCATTGCCAAGTCATGTGGTTTCTTTTCCAGTTTCAAACTGCAAAGGTTGAGACACCCACGATAGTCTCAAGCCAAGGCAGCTCGGCCACAGCCTGCTGACATGAAGACAGAGATGTGACATCAAGAGCCTCAGGTGAGGGCTGGGATAGGCTCCATGACACCCACCAGAGCCCTTGGCATAGATTTCACAGAATCATAGAGTGGTTTAGGAGAAATTTGGGGTCATCTCTCTACTGCAAGGCAGGGATCTGGGCCCTCCCATGAAAGGCAGCAGGACCACTCTTCAGCCCTTCAGAGTTAATCCTTCTAGCCTCTCAAGGCTTGTGGAGGGAGCTGTCTCCACACCCAGGAACTTGGAAAGAAACAGCAGAATGTTGTCCTGGAGCTACTCAGCTCATGGAAAGAGTCTGCCTGAAAGGATTCGGCTGCTTTTCCAGTCTAATTCCCTGGAGTAAAAGGGATGCAGTCCCAGGGGAGCTCCAGGCATCTACTCATGTTCCTGCCACAACATTCACACCCTCCACAAGTTTGCTGTGGCTGAGATGAGACACCCACGATAGGGTCACTGAGACCCAGGGACACTACCAAGAAAACGTGATCAAGCCAACAGGAGGGCTCCTCTCTGCACCAATCATCACCCAGCCAAGTACCACCTCACAAGCCTTGAGACCTCCTACGTGTGTCAGAAGAACAGTGCCTACACCCAGAAGGTCAGTGGCTTCTTACCTGAGAAGGAGGAACTATTTCCTCCTCTGAATCTGACTCCTCACTGGAATCATCACTGCTGTCTGTAGCTAGAGGGGCTGGGGCTGGTACTGGAGTCGGAACCTTCTTCACGTTGGCTGGCTGGGGCACAGCATTGGTTTTCACTGCAGGAGCTAAGAGATTGTCACTGTGAAAAAGAGCTGCTCTCTGAGGCTGTCCAGAGCAGAAGCTGCTGCTCAAGAGAAAGGATACAGGTGAGGGATCCTGGCCAATCCCAGGACACTTACTAGCTTGCTTTGGCTTAGCCTGTGCTGCAGGAGCCTCCTCTTCACTGTCAGACGAGTCACTGCTCTCACTTTCTGAGCCCTGGCTTTTCGAGGTGCTTCCCACTGCTTTTTCAGGCGGCCCAGCTTTAGCAGCCTGGTTCAGGTTGGGAACAGGCCCAGGCTGTTCTGTCAACCTCTTCACAAGAAAAGAAACACAGCCCCAGAAATGGGTATTAGTACAGGTGTTGTTTAAGTGCAGTTTCAGCTCAAGCTGGGTTTTGTTTTCCCCTAACACAGCTGTTACCAACACTCACTCCATTCTTGCTGTGTCAAGATTGGAAGGGGCTTCAGTTGCTGCCTGGACTGAGCTGCTGAAGACACACACCACTGTAATCAGCAACAGGCTCTTGCCAGGAAACCCGAGTATGTTTTAGCACACGAGCATGCAGGGCTAACTGCTCATAAGCTCATAACAGCAGCTCCTTACTGAGGCTCCGATGGAGGCTGGCAGCACCACAACCCCGAGCCCCCCATTCCCTCTCTGATGTCCCAGGACAGGCCACCAGCAACTGGTGCCGAGCACTGGGAAGACATAGGTACTGCAACACTGGGTGAGGCTGTCTCTGCCCTGCCCCACTCTGGGCTTGGGCCGAGGGCTGCAGAGGTACTACAGAGGGCTGGTGGTGGCACAGGCAGAGCTTGCAGAGAGAACTGGTAACTTCACCACCCGCAGATCTTCTCCTCCAGGCTCACAGTGCTCTGCACCCACTCAGTTTACTCCAGTCATTGCTCATCTCCGGGCTGCTGTGCCAAGGAGTACATCACGCCTGCCAAGGTGGGCAGACCCCATTCAACCCGCACGTGATGGCAGTCTGCTGCAGCACTCCCTTCCCCAGGCCTCCTGAGAGGTCAGAGAGACTCCTGTGCACACATAGTTCCTGCCATCCTCCTCTCCCAACCCTACCATGCTACACAGCGACCCTCTCAGTCTGTGGCAGAGGACCAGGATTTCAGCAGCGCCGGCTCACCCGGGGGCTGCTCCTGGCCAGCAGCCCGGAGCACCAGTGAAGCAGCCTCCTGGGAGGATGGATCTTACCGTGCTGCTTCCTGGCACAGCACCACCGAGGGCTGCCACTGGGGCAGTGTTTATCATCTCTAAGCCAAACACTAAACAGACAACAGCATCTGCATGTTTATCCCATTACAGAACAGCTCTCGGAACAAGCCAAGCACATTTTGACTCTGCTTAGAGAAACAGAAACCTCCACAAGCACTTGGGGAGGGGGGATTGCAAACCTTGCCCGTCTGTTTTGTTTTGATACTAGTGAGTCACTATCTCCAGGAGAGGCCAGATTTGCAGTGGGGAGGAGAGAGAACCGCCTGAAGCTGACAGAAGAATTCACAGACTCCGCTGGAATGCGCTATCTCCTTGCTCTCATCCCAAGCACCATTGTGCAAGGGAAGAGTCCGCTGAGATCAGATCCCACTCGCTCACTTTTAAGACCTTCACAGCAGCAGACCTACCCCTACCTGATGAGCACAAGGGCTGCTTCATTTCCCATCTTAGCAGGAGACTGGAAAGGAGTTGTTGTACAGAGGCACTCTGACACAGAACACAAAAGCATCCACGGAGAAACTACCCTAAGCTTCACACAGCTTCAGGACTCCTCAGATCTTCCTGAGAGAGGCTACGCTCCCTCTGTCCACCTCACCTGAGTCACTGCCAGGTGGCTGAGAGCTGCCCAACAGGAGGGCTCCTCTCTGCACCACATGAGACCAACAGCACAGCTGAGTGATACCCATGGAGCAAAGCACCACAAGCAGAGAGCTCCTGACAACTTAAATACTGAAGTAACTTGGAGAGGAAGAAAATAATTCAAGAGGAAATCATTTTTCCTGCTCCCTCTGCAGCCCCCAAAGCAGAAGCTGCCTGCGGCTCCGTACTAGTGATGAATCAGCTCGCGCACAACCCATCTGCCACTCCGGGGTCCATTAACATCATGCAGCGCTGCATGACAAGAGGGGGAAACAACATAGAGCCATGCGTGCCAAGAACACTCCAACAGTCCCACTGCAGGGCTGCCTGCACACCGTGGGAACACTGTGGACTGGGACCAGTTAGCTCCACTGGATACACCACAGCAAAGGTAAAACTGTCACCTGTTCAGGGAGGGAGGGAGAGAGATCCTGTCTCTTGGGAGGTCTGGTCAAGGTAAAAACTTGGCAGGCACAACTTCTCCCAGTACAGCCTGCACGCGTTTTCCTGTGATGCTCAAGGAAGACACAGGTTCCCAACACACATGCTGGTACATCTCACCATCCTGGCAAGGCCAGGCCTACCCACAAGTGTCATCTTCAGCTCAAAATGGCCAGGAAAGGGCAGGTAGAACAGGATTGGCAGTTTCAAAAGAAAAGCAGCTCGTAGCGTCTTTAGAAGTCAATCCATACCGTCCATCACCATCCTTCCCCTCCAAAATATGCAACACCTTGTCAACTTCTTTGACTATATATTCCTGAGTCTTCAGGGGTAAACATACCAATTAAGCAGTTCAATTTAGGCATGATGTTCATTTTAATTGTGCTAATCCACCCCCACAGGGAAAGATGAAGCAGCTTCCAACGCTCTGTATCTGTTTGGATCTTGCACAGAAGCCAGAGGAAGTTGCAGGATACAGTAAGTCAGTGGTTAGCATATGCCCAAGTAGCAGATGGTGAAGGATGAGCTAAGAGTTTGACTGGGAGGACAGGACTGTGGACACAGTTAAGCCTAATCTTCAGGCTTCACTCGTGGTCTCTGCCTGTAGGCTACTAACACAAGAAATAGCCTGTTTGGCAAAAATAGAGCTCCCTTGATGACAGGTTCTTCCTTGCTGACTGTGGCTGTTGAGGGACAATCAGTTTGCAAGAGGGAAGATGCTCAAGTGCTTAAATAGCTGACTGCCTGTTGCTTCGAGCTTCGAACCAGCACTGAGGGGACCTACTCCAACATGTCCTTCACCTATGGCAGAGTCTCAATAGTTTTACAGCAGGACCACAGCAGAGCTATCAGAATAGCTGCTCCTGCCACCCGGAGCTGAATCCTCACAATCAATCACGCAGGAAGAGAGCAGCACAGAGCCAATTGCTAGAGATGCGGCCCCCTCCACCCACCTTAGCAGACCAAGGCTATAAAGACAGAAAAGTAGAGTCTCTCTGGCTCCTGACTGTCAGTGATGAAAGGACGTGTTGACAAAGAGCCTTCTTGCAAGGACACGTGAGGCTCTGCCCCCGGCTTCCCTCCCTCCCTTACAGAAACAGTTGCCATTTCCAAAACACTGCACTCAGGGCACTTTCCCCAGGGCTCTGCAGCTTAGTCAACGCAGAAGGTCTCCAGGATGCTCTCAGGAAGTGTGATCTGCTTTGCCCTGCAAGCCCAATCAATATTTATAGTCCTCTCTCAAGAAAGTCCTAAAGGAACCCTGACAGAAGGGCAGAGACCAAGCTATGTGTGACCCTGCCACACAAGGCCCACTACTCCAGAGAAGCAAGGAATGAAAGACTCGGTATCAAACAGGCCTCCCTCCACCCCCTCTGGTATGGCTGGGTGAGAAGAGTGGGGCTGTATTTGTCTCCAAGTATATAGATGAATCTTCCTTCTCTGAGGGACTGAGATACCACAGACCACATATACTGGTGTCTCAAGGAGATCAGGAGTAGCACCTAAGGGCTAAACAACCATTTGCATATCCCATTCCCTTGGCACTGAGCTGGACATGCTATCACCTACTTTTTGGCTGATTGGCACGGGGAGAGCCTCGTCTTCACTGTCTGAGGATTCGGAGCTCTCCGCTGGCTTCGTGCTTTCAGCAGGTTTTGTGGGAGCAGCAGTCCTTCCCGGTGTGGTTTTGGTCTGCTTTGATTTTGGCGCTGGCTTCCCTTGGGACACTGGAAGTGGCTTGGCTGGAGTTGGTTTGCTGGAGAGCGATGCTGCTGGTGTAAGTTTCATTGGGGACAATATGGGCTGTGAGGATTTTGGAGGTGTCTTTGTCTGGGTGAGACAAGAACAACATGAAACAGGGCAAATCCCACAGCAGCATAAATAATTTGCCCTGTAATCAAGGGAAGAGATTTCAGAGCCGCCCAGGAAAGGCAAATGCTGGAGGAGGATTAGCAGCTGGCAGGACACAAGGCTTCCTTTGATCTCACTGCATGGGGACACTCTTCAGAGGTGAGAAAGCAAGACCAAGCCTTCTGTGTGAGCATGCTGATACTACCGGTCCCCTCCAGTGAAGTACACTGCAGCACTTTGCACTCTGCACAGCAGGAAACCTCAGCTGCACTATGGCTTGACAAATTACACTATTTTTTGCAATTTATAGCTGAGAGGCAAATCCAACCATGACAATTTGCCACTTCAGGTGGGAAAAGAATTGCTGGTGGGGGGGTACTCAAAAGTACTGATGGATTATTTTCTTGTAAGTGAGGCTCAACAGCTTGATCAGTGCTCGGAACAAAAGACACTGAGGTGCCTCTAAAAACGCAGTGCCTCTTTCCTCCCACCTCCAACATGACTTGGCTACACACTACACGTATTTACAAGATTTTCTTTTCACTGCAGTTCCTAGCCCTGGAGAAGCGTGCAAGGAGAGACAGAATCTTGCACAGACGCACCTGGGGTACTGGTGGAGGTTCCTCATCGTCACTGTCTGATGACTCGCTGCTCTCTGATGTGTCAGCGGGCTTTGCAGCCCCAGGAACCGTTGTGGATGTGGGTTTGGCCTGGTTTGGTACCACTGCCGTTTGCCTTGCTGTGTTCTTCTGGAGGGACACTGGAGCAGCAGGTGCACTTTTGGCAGGTGTTGTGCTGTTAACCTGCACTGATTTCACAGCTGGTTTTGCCTGGGAACAAGGGGAACAAAAGGGAACAAGAGAATCAGGTAATGCCTCAGAAGAAAGGTAACAGGACAAAAATCTGTTTTGAAGAAGGCTGTCTTGCGAACTTTGACCAGGACAGGCTTCATCAGACCCTCAAGCTGTGAAGAATTTGAAGCACACTGCTTTCTTCACAGACCGCCTGACTACAGCCGTGCTGCTGCACACCAATCACCTCCTACAGATAAAGGAACCTCCACAACTAGAAGGAACTGGGATGGAATGGTGGATGCTGGCAGGGATTCGCAGGGCTCTCAGCCACACAGACCATTTCTCTGGTCTGGAGATCCAACATACAGGAACAGGTGTTGTCAGACTACAGCATCTCCTCTGTCCTTCAAGAGATGGGAAGTCATCCGAAGAGGATGGAGAGGTTACCTCGACTGTTGGAGTTGCCAGCTCCTCCTCAGAGGATGTCTCATCACTTGATTCCTCACTGCTGCTCTCAGCAGCTCCAGCTGCCTGCTTTGGCTCTGAAACACAAGTGAGGAGATGTCACAGCTGCTGCCTGCCCTGGGCTCCCAGAGCAGATGCTAATGCAGTTTTTGAATTCAGGAAAACAAAACAAACTGTGGAGAGAGCTACAGGGATTTGCATGGAAGAGGGTCTGGCCCTCTTGAAAGCATCAGTGGCCTGCTGGGAACAGTTTCTTCAAATAAACACTAGCCCATGAACACCAGTCCCCTAAGTGCAGGTAGAGATGGGAAATCCTTCCTGGTTACCCTCTGTGCAGCCACACACAGCTCCCTGCAGGGACACTCAGACTGCCTAGACCTTCGAAAAAAAAGAGCAGGTTTTAGAGCTTCTACAACCTTATTCCTCACCCCCCTCTTAATAAACACACTTCAAAGCAATAAAAGATTTCCCTGAAGTTTTCAAAACCCCAAACCAATCTCTTTGCAACTGGGAATAAAGAGAAGATGCTGCAGTGCCTTTCTAAAGGGCTGAAAGCATCTGCAGTATTAATGCTGCACTCCTCTAGATAACACTATGCTGTTATCTCCAACCCCACAGTGCTGGGTGCTGCCAGACAGACATCTCAGCACAGAATCTGCTGCTTGAAATGGGAGTGAGCATGCTGGATTCATCCCACAGAGCCCCAGTGCTGACTGCTTGGCAGTATTCTTGCAGCCTCCCCAAGGAACAAGCTTTGCTCTTTAGCTTTCCGACAAGGGAGCTGAAAGGAACGTGCTGAAGGCACAGCTCAGAGCAGACCTGTAGCAAATCTGGAGCATACATGCATTTACCACACCCCACAGGCTCATACCTGCTTTGGGGGCTGGGGCTTTCGCTATTGGCGCCTTCTTTTCCTCCTCATTTTCCGATGAGGAACTGCTGCTGCTGCTGGAGCTTTCTGGTGCTTTGGTTGGTACTGGTGCTTTGCTTTGCCCTGCTTTGGCTGCAGCTGCTGCGACATGTGTGGACTTCCCAGCACCGGGCAGTTTCTGCCCAGCTTTGGCTGTAGATGCTGCTGACACATTGGGCTGCTGCTTACTTGAGAACAGAGTTCTGTTTGCAGCAGAGAGCCCTGCTGCTTTGCCTGCTGGGGCAGTGGGTTTGTTAGGAGAATGCAGGGAGTTGGCAGCTTTGCTGCTCACCACAGCTGGTGTCACCTACGGGAAACAAAGAACATCAAAACCCATAGACAGATGAGGGGCTAAATTGAAAACAACACACCTTGAACTGCAATCTGGCAACCTGATAAGCTACAGGCAGGCCACAGCGCTCCTTGGGGAGGCACCTGGGGGACAAACATTGAAGGGAAGGCTTATACCAGCACAGACAGGTTATTTAACTATTATGGCCCACAGTTCTACACTTGGCAACACATCCAGGGCAGTCCTGGCCTGAAGAGTACTGTTAACCTTCAAAGCCAAGAGAATGACCTTACCGTAACAGTGCCTTTCTCAGCCGGGGTCTCCTCTTCTGATGAGGAGTCATCATTGTTGCTGCTTTCTACATTCACCCCAGAGTTGGTGGCCACGGGAAGGCTGGCTGCTGCACAGAAGAGACAGAAATCGTGTGAGAGCCTCTTGCATCAGGATGGCCTTTGGTCTGCAGGCAGGTCCCAGCAGACTGGGCTGGGTCCCATCTCCACACCTTTCACAATATCACCACCACTATCCTTGCAACAGTAAGTGCTTTGCTCCTCTACCTCATCCTTCTCCCCAGCACCACGGCAAGGAACCTGCCAAGATTTGTGTTTCCAAGGGCTGGTCTAGAGCAGACAAGACTGAACCAAAGCAAATCAGACACATGGGGTATGTCAGACTAAGTAAGTCAACAACTTCCATACCAGCTGCACCATGGACCTCTCCCCATCTCAGACAGAGGCCACTGGCTTTCCAGACCAACTAACAAGTCCTTCCCTCATGTGTGAGCCATATCTCCTTTTGCTGCCCCAATATACACCTGGGAACACCTAAAAGATGCTCCACATTGGGCAGCATTAGGTTCATCCAAGTAACAACACCCATCCCTCCCCAATGAATCATAACAGGTTTTTCCTAGCTTCAGCAGACATCTGTGCTCCTCAGAAACTGCATGAGAAGAGGGTGCTAAATCAGTTGTCCTATTTTTCTAGGAGCACAAGGGAATAGCCATCGCTTCACAAGCATTTTCTCCAGCCAAACAAATCAGGCTGCTCCTACACAAAGCTCCAGTCCTGCTCTGCCAACACCAGGGAGACGAAAGGCTCCTACCATTTGCAGCTTTCACCTTCTCTTTCTCATCTTCTTCTTTCTCTGAGCTCTCTGAGCTGCTCACAGGATCAGGAACTCTGATCTTTTCTGGGATGGCTGACACTTCCTCACTCGCCTTTCTTCTCCTGGCATTTGCTTTCCTTCTCCTGGAATTCGAAGGAGTTCTGAGGAAACAGAATTTGCATCAAAACCAGGGAAAAAACAATTATCTTGATCAAACTGGAATGCAGTTACTCATCCAGCACTCAGGTCAGGCTCCAGCCTAAGGATGTGCAATGCCATTCTTCTATAGCCCCAAAGGGGGTGGGAGAAATACTTCTCTGACCTCCAAGGGTCATCTCCAGTCCTTCCCAGGCAACTCCTGAGGGCAACATATTCCCCTATGGCAATCAGAGACACCGCACACAGACCTTTTTTGTGTCCCAGGCATGCTCACTTTAGCAGAGAAGTAAAAGTATGCAGTCAGGCTGGTGCTCACCACAGAGCAAATGTGTCTTACAAACCAAACTCTGTGTCCAGGAGGCAGCTACAGTGCCAGTTATTAAGTTCAATGCCAGAGATAGGGCAGTGGCCTCCAAACAAGTCTTGGTAGTCTGTAAGGCCAGGAGAAGTGAATCTAAAGCTGCAAAAGCCATCTAAACTTTGGTTTGCAGGCCAAAAGAACACAAAAGTCAGGCTGCAGAGAGATTTCAGAAAGGAACTGGCTGGACCTACAGATTGATCTGGTGAAAGAAGGGGAGGAAGAGGTAACCATTAAGCACTCAACTGTGGCATACTGAGGCACGGACTCTGAGTTCTGATTGAAGACCCTTCAACCCCACACTAAATACTTAAGCTGTTTGGTTGGGTTAAAACACTAAGCTAGAGAAAAGTGTCTCTGGGCTCTAATCCTACCTGTACCAGCACAGATAACCATCCTGAAGTCATGTTCAATACTGAAATGAAATCACAGGCAATGCCCTCACTTTACCACCAGCATGACACTGCCTGGGCACACGCCTGCAACACTTCTAAGCCCTAAGACACACAGTTACTAGAGGCAAAATCCAGCACTTTTGTGCCCGTTTGGCTTATTTAAAACAAGATTAGTTTATCAATCTGGCCAGCAAAGGTTGTGTTCACTGTCAAGCATAGTTTTGCAGTATAGCTGTAAGAGCAAGTTTTTCTGCAAGCAGGCTAAGCCAAAGGCATGTTTGGAGTTTGAAGGTGCTGATAACTACTCTAATAATCCTAGTAAAGTAAGACTCACAGAGACAGCTACAACACTCCAACGCCTTCCTGATTCAGTGGCAGCTGACAGCACATCAGTGACTGCAGTGAGAATCAGTCATGAGGGACCAGGGGCGCAGGGATGCCACACAAGAGAAGGCAGTGGTACCCACAGGTGCTACCCTTACAGCAGTATAGAGCATGTGAGGGCTACTGGGCTTTGTCTGCTCTTGGGGCTGAGCTAGTCCAGCTCTCCCCTGCATTCATGCACTTTCATCACCTCATAAACACCACTCTGTGGGGAGGCCACTTGTTTACAACTGTAAAACTCATTTTTTGAGTTTTAATAAAAGGTTCCTAAGGAGAGTACCAAGGTCACCTCAATGGAAACAACCACAGACAGGTGACACTAAAGAAGAAAGTAAATGGGATGCGAGTGCCCCATCATCTTGTTAGAATTAAAATCAGGAATGTCTAGAAGGGTTTGGTGTAGTGCCCAGGTTAACTTGTACAGAGAAAGGTCATCAAGAGAGCAGTTAAGTTGTTAGAGGAACTGCAAGCCAGTTTTGACAGTGCTACATCCTTATCCAGACCCAGACTTTCTGCTGCTTTAGAAAGTCACAGAGACACAAGAACAACTGCGATAGCACTGGAGCGTGAGACGTTCTGTCAGAAAACATCACTGAAGCAAATACCCACTTCCTGAGGCTGCTGACACGGTCACATTCAGGTGCACTTTCATTCACGTGCTTAGAAGCCTGGCTTCACAGATTCCCCAGTACTTTGGCTCTGCCATGCCCCTCTGCAGTGCTGTAGCATCAAAAAGAAGGGAGTGATGCACAGGGTGGGCACAGATGTCATCACACCCCACAGATGGGAAGGCTCCACACTACAGACCTTCACGTGGGGAACTTGGTGGTATGTGGGAAGGCATCAGGCTGAACATGTAGGGGCTTGAAAGGACAGGCTGAACACAAGAGCCTTCCTCTGAGTCAACAAAGGCTATGCAAATGCAATGCAAATGCCAAGGCTTATGTCCCTGCAAAAGCCTTGGCATTTCAGAATCTGCTCAGATCTTCCGTGCTTGGGTCAGTCATCCTGCGAACACGTGGCTTTAAACAGAAAGTGAAACAGAGCTGGGGAAAAGGCTTCTGCCAGGAAAGCAGGACTGTGAGCCAAACACTAAATACTCCAGCATGAGCCCCAACCCACGAGAACAGCATCAGCTGCACAAAACCAGTAACAACTTTTTTCCAAGCTCAGAAAACTTTCAACCCAAGCAATTTTTTAACATCTGCAACAGGTCAGTCTGACACCAACGGCTGGCAGAGAAGTCTGCTGAGTGCCGTTATCATGGGAAACACGCCATCGGATACGGCATGATAACATATCCCATATCACGGCAAATCCCAGCAGATGAGGCTCACTGGGATGTGATGGTCGTTTCTTTCTTCCACTTACTTTTCCCAGTGGGTGAAGATGTCCTCGAGCGAGACTGAGTGGGAAGGCAGCAACTTCTGTGGAAGCAGAGCGGTCAGTGGTCAGGACAGAGCGGGCAGAAGCCCGTCCAAGCACACAGGAACGTGCCCTCCCGGCAATCTCCCCATCCGCCCGTCCCCACCGCGACTTCACCGGCACCAACACGTGTCCGGGCATGGGATACCCGGCGGGATGCGTCTCTCAGCCCTTCGTCCTGCTTGGATCAGACCAGGGATAGCACGTGGAGTCCCGGTGGCGGAGGAGGCCCAGTTCCATTCTCCCTCACCCCACCCCTCAACCCGCTCCTGTCCAGGCCCCCCCGTTCCCGCCCAGGCTCTCCCGTTCCCGCCCAGGCCCGGCCCTCACATTCGAGCCCTCCCTCGCCCTTGCCCCGGCCGGGCCTCGGTGCCCGTTACCTGCCCGGTCTGTGCCTGCAGCTCCCGGGCCGCCCGTGCGAAGCCGCCGCGGAGCAGGTGCTGGTGGATGAGGGCGAGGAGCTCCCGGCTCTCGCCGCCAGCCACCGCCATGGCGCGGCCCCGCGTGCCTCGCTGCAGCTACGTCACATCCGCTTCCGCCGCGGGGCATCCTGGGAAGTGTAGTGCCCGCGCGTGCGATAAGAGCGGGGGCAATGGCGGGGCTCGGGGTCAGTGAGATCCTGCCCGGCGATGGGCAGGGCCGCGGTTACTTCTGGGGTGCTGGGTGCCCCCCAGCGCAGCAGAGACTTGGGCCTGTCGGAGCTGCAGAGATGGGTCTAGGGAAACCCCAGTGCTGTGGGAAAGGCTGGGAGTTGGGGTGTTCATTGTGGGGAAGAGAAGGTTCTGGAAAACCCTGTTTAGGGTTTATAGGCCTTTCAGACTGTAAGGGGGACTGTAAGAAATATGGAGACAGACAAGGGCTGTTGTGATGGGACAGGAGGTGATGGATTTAAACTAAAAAGGGAAATTCAGACTTGATATAGAATGAATCAGACTGGTTTAGGTTGGAAGGGACCTGAGAGATCACCCATTCCAGGCCCCTGCCATGGGCAGGGACACCTCACACCAGACCAGGTTGCCCAGAGCCCCATCCAACCTAGCCGTGAACACTTCCAGGGATGGAGTAGCCAAAATCTTCCAGGGCAACTTGTTCCAGTGCCTCAGCATTCTCACAGGGAGGAATTTCTTCCTCAGATCTAATCTAAATCTAAATCTCTTTTAGCTTGAAACCATCCCTCTTGTCCTATCACTAGAGTCCCTAGTAAGAAGTCCCTCTCCAGCATTCCTGTAGGGCCCCTTTGCTGAGGGTGCTGAAACTCCCTCCCAGGTTGCCCAGCAAGAGGGTAGAAGCCCCATCCTGGGAAGCATTCCAGGTGAGGTTGGACCTTGGGGGTATGAGCAACCTGCTCTGATTGAAGATGTCTCTGCAAACTGAAGGGGGGGTCATATTAGATTAGATTAGATGACATTTAAAGGACCCTTCCAACCCAAAGCCATGATTTTTTGGGGCTAAACCAAGCAAACGGTGAGAGGGAAGGAGAACAGTTTGTGATGGAGAACAGCTGTTGGTGAGGGGCCATGCAGTAGAGGGTCTGCCCTGTTACCAGCCCCCAGCCCCACACTGATACTTTCCAGGAAAAATCTGCTCCCCTTCTCTCTGGCTGAGGTTTATTTTTGGAAGGCTTAATAATGTCCATGGTGTGCCTGTCTCTCACTCAAAATACAGACCATTTATTTGTATTTATAGGCAAGAATAAATAGAAAATGGGCTTAGCTCCAGCTGGCTCTTGTACCAAACATCTTTGACACCAGCATCATCCAAACCCATAAAGCCACTGGCCAGGTGGCAGTTTTACAGCTCCTGAAAATGAAACACAGACCTGGCTGGTCTGTTCTGGGACTGACCTCCGTCTGCACAAACAGTCCTTGATGCTCAGCGTAAATGTGGCTGTGGCACACACTGCAACTGGGAGACTGTCCAGGGATGTTGTCCTAGCCCGACTGATGCTGCTGTGTGATGACCCAAAGTGCGAGGTCTGATCAGCCCCTGGCCTGTTTTAGATGTCTGGTCCTCTTGACTGGAAATGAAGAGCCAGTTAAAAGCATCCTGGGGTGGAAAGCACTGAAGGGTGTCCTCTGGCAAGGCTGTGGGCCAGGGCTGAGCAAATGGAGGCAGCTTGGGGCAGAGCCTGGGGAAGCTGACTTGTGCTTATGAAAATCATAGAATTGTTATGGTTGGAAGAGACCTCCAGGATCATCAAGTCCAATCGTCATCCCATCCCCACCCTGCCTACTAAACCATGTTCCCTAGGGCCACAGCTACTTGGTGACTCCATCACCATCCTAGGCAACCTGTTCCAGTACCTGACCTGACCAGCCTGTTCCAATATCAACCCAATGAGGTTGGCCAGAGGTTCTGCTCCTGTAGTCCACAAAGGGTGCTGTCTGCTGCAGGTATATTGACAACTTTCTTCACTGAAAAGGTAGTTAAACAGTGGAACAGGTTGTCCAGGGCTGTGTTGGAGTTGCCATGCTTAGAGATATTTAAAAGCTCTGTAGGTGTGGTGCTTAGGGACATGGTTTAGTGGTGGATTCATCTATGCTGGTTAACAGTTGGATTTGATGATCATAAAGCTCTTTTCCAACCTAAATGACTCTGAGATTCCATGAACAGATCTGGACCTTCTTTGATGTGCTCCAGAATGGTTTTAGACTTTGAGAAACTGCTCAGTTTGCATTGTTTATCAACACTTCTCATTATGTTAACTGATCCAACCCTTAGGCACTGCTGTCTCTGCCCGCATCTGCCAGGAGCCTAGTGATCTCAGGAGGTACTGCCTGGTCCTGGGACAGGAAAAATCAGAGGCTCCTCCAGGGCAGTAATGCTCCCCAGACCAATATTTCTCCATTGAAGGAGTTCAGTGTGCAGCTGGGGATCACAATAGCGCTGGTTGGGCTGGTCTGAGTGGCGGGTGGGTAGGACATTTAGCCCTGGCAAGAGTGGAGTTGTGAGGATGGGGACTCCATAAGCTCACATTCCAGGCTGCACAGTGTCCTGGGGTTGGGCTGGAGGTGTCCCAGCTTTTCCAGAGCTCTCCCTTCTCTGTTCCCAGGGGAAACCAGGTGTATTAGTTGCCTTTAGCATCAGGTTTCCAGGATCACCAAAAGCCCCTCTCCCATGGTTCAGGACTCAAGTGCTACAGAGATCATAAAGGGTTTAGTCTTGACCAATTTCAGTGAAATATGGAAGGGAAGAAGACAGCTGAGCATAGATGGGAGGAAATACAATCAGGAGAGACTGCTCCCAAGAAAGGCAAATTGAGAAAAAGGTTAAAGCTCTGAGTGCCTGTGGACGAATGCCTTGAAAAATTGACTCCGTTTGCTCCCCCCACGTGTCTCTTCGTAGGTTCTGCTGCAGTTCAGGGTCACCCAAGTCCAAAACTCCATACCCTCAAGCCATGAATACCTTCAGCAAACCACAGCAACAGCGGGGCCTGGGAATGACACAACCCACTTGAATGAAGAAATCTGAAGAAAACATAGTATGTCTTCTGCACCACAATTACAGGTAGCGAAGGTATTCGAAGCAGTTAGTAAACATGCCAAAAAATAAATAGAGCTATTCAGCCTACAAACAGCTGCCTGATTCTAAACACGAACATCTATCCCAGCCCAGAGCCAGCTGAGGCCCAACAACACATTAAGGAAGGATTGTGTGTGTGTGTATATTTTTTGGAGGGAGGTTGAAAATATTTTGCCCACTCGCTTATTTTAGGAAGGTGAAATGTCCCTGGTGGATTTCAAAGGCCAAACTCCCAGGTGTGCGCCCTCCACGCCAAGACACTGAGTCACGAAGGGATCGAAGGAAACCGTTTCAAATCCAGACGGGGTAAAACAACTGTAATTGAGTCTCCGGCTCAGCTTGGTCTGTTACAAACCACACAGCCTAGTCCCTGCCCTCAGCCCTATGAGACGGGAGCTTTGCTCGCTGCCGCTTTCACACGCTCTTTGGTTATTGCTTGAGGTCAAACTTGTCCACACCTATTCCGTGCTGAATGAGTGCTTGTGTCCGGGCCAAGCCCAGGTTCAGGGAGCGTGCTTGAGGCAGGGGATGAGAGCTGACAGCCTCGAGGCATGTCTGCTGGACCCTTGGGCTTGCAGGGACACAGTACTGCTCTGCGAATGTCTCCCGTGTTTGCCTGCCCGTAAGTTCTGGGGTTTAGTGTGTTGTGGCAGTGGGAGACTAATCACCCCATCATGATCTGACCTTTTTGTTTGGTACGTGGGGTGTTGCTTATGGCTGTCTGGGTTTGCAGAACAGAGGGACTTTGTGATCCATAGGGATGCCAGGGTGGTACACAGCAGCCATGGGGTCTGGATATGAGAGGATTCCAAGCCTGAGGAAGTTTCTGCCTCTGGCTGCTGGTCACACCATGGTGGTGGTGCAGAGACAGAAGGAAAGGTGCTCTGCGTATTCCTTAGCTACTGCAGCTTCTCACCTGCCCCATTTCACAGCTGCCGAGGCAGAGTGTGAGCTGCAGGCACATTGCTCCAGAGCAGGGTCCCCCAGCCAAGGGCTGGAATAAGTGGCCAGGGACAGGACCCCAAGCAGGTCACTCTGATGTGTTTTGTACGTCAGCCCATTGGCTGAAGGTGCAAGCCATGTTTAGGAGGGTAATCTCCAGGGCTCAGTTCAGAAGCCGAGCTGAATTTCCCTGCTCTGGGCACCTTGCCAAGAGGACCTCAATCTCTCTCCCCATTGTAGAGCACCCTGGGGAAAATAAGGGAATGGGGCAGGGTAGGAGATGGAAGGAGATGAAAGATTTTTAGGGACAGGGAGCAAAGAAGGTGGCATACAAGCAGGCAGAGGAGAGGATTTGCTGTGAAGGGAAAGACACAGGGATAGAAGAAGCGCTTCTCACTTCCAAGGGAAGGGAGAAAAACATGAAATGACCAAAGAAGAAGAAATCCACCACAGAGCTCTCCTTGAGGGGTGGGTTTTTTCAGTGGTGCCGCTGTTTTGGCAGCTCTGGGTGTGCGCAGGGAGGGCTACCAGGTGCTGCTCTGGGAGCCTATGAGTCACCCCCATACTAGCATCTTTCACCACATGCCTGGGGAAGGGAACAGATCCTGGACTGCAGCGCTGGAGGCAGAACTGGACAAAACAGTGTTGCTGCCCTCTGCCCACGGGTGGGCTTGGGCTGTGCAAGGACACCGAGCTGCTCGGGAACAGGCTGACTCAGGAATCCCGGTGGTTTTTTTCCTCTCCCCCCCTCTTTGTTTTGCTGTTCTCTCCCCCTCCTCCTTTTTCTTTGTCTGTTAATGCACAGCAGATGGGAGGAAATGCCATTTTAAATGCCACAGCATCCTGATGAAACGATGGGTTATGGCAATCTCAGATGAATCATGGCATTGTTTTATGTACTGGGCCTCCTTGGGCAGCTTTCTGCTGCCATTATGAAACACCCTCAGGGGCCTTTAGGCGTCCTGCTGGCAGGTGCCCTCCAGAACCTGGGTGTTCAAGTCACATTAATTAGTTAACTGTCCAAAACCGAGCCCAGAGTGCTTTAGAAGTGGCAAAACCAGCAGCTGGCTTTGAAACATCTGGTCTGCCTTTGGGGATGGGGGAGGTTATAAATTGCACTCAATTCCTGTGTTATGTTTATAGGATTTCCGCACGAGGTGGAAGAACAGGATCAAGAGACCTCAGCCTAGTGCAGCACAGCCCTCCCAGCCACCTCCAGCTTAAAGCTGGGCCGTGTCCCCATGCCTGCCTCTTCTTCAGCCGCAGAGACCCACAGAGACAAGGCTGATCCATGATACTGAGAACATGCTCTTGAGGCTCTGCTGAGGGTGATCAGCAAAGCTATCAGTCAGGCATTGAATAATTCTGACTCACTTGCTGGCAGCCTGCTGCCAGATGAGAAGGAGCAGCTCAAAAGTGAAAAACTCCCTCCAAGAATAAAGAAAAATAGATCCCAACAGCTCCATCACTGCAACTTGTAGCTTCAAACTAATTAATTGTGGGGGGAAAAATAAAAGTCACCTCTAAGGCTGTGGAATATAAAGCAGTCTTTTAATTTCAGTAGCTGAAAGAACAGATTTGAGAACTCCAACGAGCAGGAGACGTGACATTAAAATTTGGTTGCAATATGCTTAATTTTAACAGCCTTGACTGGGAGTGTGTCTCTGGCTGTGTCTAACTGTGTGTCTCCTGGTGTGGCAGTTCTTCAGTGCTGGCACTAACGAGCGAGTTGCATTAAGCCGTTTAATTTCTCCTTTTTCTTGGGACTAGATCTAATAGACAGCGATGCAGCCAGCAGAAGGGCTGTTTTTGTTAATCCCAGCTCCGCTTTCCCCCCAGCTCTTCCCCTCGTTTGTCGGCGTATCCCCGTTAAAAGGGCTGGCAGCCCTGCGGTGCTGCATGGCCAACACCAACAGCCACCACAGCTCTGCTGTGTTTATCCACATTTCAGCAGCTCTACCTGAGGGGAGAGGGGAAGGGGGTTGTGTTTGTGTTCCTGAAGCCACAGGTCTGGGGTATTAGTTTTCTCGTGCCCGACGCCCTTTGCTGCTTTAATTTCAATCAAAAGCTGCGTGGCAGGAAAAGGAGGGGATGAAGAGAGTGCTCAGTACAAGCCCTGATGTGGACCAGCACCATCCCAGCATCCTGCATCTTTCCAGCCTCCTGAGCTTTCTCAGCTCTGACCACAGCAAAATCCTCTTATTCCTGGTTAAATGACCCAATATCAGCCTGAGAGAGGAGGGACAACAGTGGGCTACCTGCCAGCATGGCTGACTCCTGTAATTTTATCCTGGGATGGCCAACTCCTCCTCTCACCAGACCAGGAGTATTCACTCCCCAGCCCAGGGGACTCTGTCCCACAGCTCCTGACTATAACCGCCACCCACAGCTCGCTTGTTTGCTCCAAAATTCCTGCTGGGGAAGAGAAGAGAGTTTGCTGGAGTGGGATGGCAGGAAGGGTCACACAGAGCAGGTACACTGTGGGAAGCTCGGCTGTGTGACACCATGTCCCGCTGCCCTCCCTTGGCCTGGGCAGAGCTGTGTGCTCATGGTGGAGACGCAGGGAAAAAAAGAGAAAAAGTTGGGTTCAGCCTTCTCTTTCTGAGAGTTTCTGTTCTATACATTAGTGACCCCTTCCTGGTCCCCCTGATTCCTGAGCGTGGCTGCTGGGCACCAGGAGAGCAGCATTAAGGGGCTCTTGGTGAGTGTTTATTCCGTTTAGCACATCCTGAGTGCTGTGGCAAGAGCTTCAGAGACGTTCATTATGGTGATTGCTTTCCCTGCTTATGGAGCTGGAAAAAGCCACAGCGGTTAAGGGAGGAAAGTGGACAGATGCCAGATGCATTAGTGCTCCGGGCAGTCACGGAGAGCCCATTTGTTTGATGCTTTGCCTTGGAGGAGGGTTGTAAAGAGCATAGCTTCCCTGTGACCTGCACTCCTTGTCCAGTGGCTGAGAGTTAAGGGTAGACCCCACAAGGGACAGGAGACTTCACAAGGACCTGTCCTCATTTGGCAGAGCTCAATCTGAGGGAGGACAGGGGAGGACATCCAACATGAGCCTTGCCTTGTGCCACCAGCCCTTCCTGATGCTCATGGTTGCAGCAGCTGGAGCAATGGTCCTGCTAACCACATCCTCATCCTCCAAAAGTGTGACCCAGCCTGGGTGACTGCAGACTGAGCCCTGCCCCAAGGATGTGGTTCAGCCAGCACAGGTAGATGTCTACCGGTGCCTTCCCTCCCTCTGGGTCCCTTTTGAGGTGTCTTTCTTGTGATGGGGGACCTTCCAATACCTGAAAGAGGCCTGTCATAAGTCTGGGAAAGAACTGTCCACTAGGGCACGGAACAATAGGACAAGGGGCCTTGGTTTTAAGCTGGGAAAGGGTGAATTTAGGTTAAACATCAGGAAAAAGTTCTTCGACATGAGGGTGGTGGAACCCTGGAACAGGCTGCCTAGAGAGGTGGTTGGAGGCCCCATCCCTGGAGCCATTCAAGATCAGGCTGGATGGTTCTATGATCCTATGATTTTGCTGTGCATGCTGTAGCATCCAGCTCAAGCAGCGCAGTGGGTGATGTCCTGTTCTTCCCAGTGCAAGAAGATCCTTCTCTGAGTGGGCACTGGGAAAACCAAACTTGAGCACTCTGCCTGCTCCCTGCCGGACAAAGGAGTCAGCGGGATGCAAAACTTGTTCTCCTTGTGCCCAAACCAGTCACCTCCTGGGCTTCCTGTGCAGACAGTGGAGCTCTCTGCCTCTGCTCGGGTAGAACACAGCCCCTCACTGGCTCCAGCCGCACTCTCCAGGTTGACATGCCTTTGATGTACTGGAAAACTCCAGTTCCATGCAGGAACAACACGTCCATGTGTGCCTGTGTGGAAGTAACATGGGAGAGAGGCAGGCTTGGCCTTGCACCAATGGAGACAGCAGAGATGGGCTCATGGAGCACAGTCCCTGTCCCCCTGCCTTGCCGAGGGGACAGCATGTTTGTCCATGTAGGACAGCAATTCATGGGAATTGCAAACAGATTCTTATCTTGCTCTAGGGTTATTGCAGTAAAGGGATTTATTTTGGCTTTTCTGCCAAAAAATGTACGCTGAGATTCCACCAAAGCACTTATAGATCTGTTTCTCTTGGAAACAGAAAAAAAACCCCATTATCCAAAAAAGCCCTGCACTGTTATTAGTCTCTGGGGTTTTATCCAAGTTTCATTAGGAATCTGGACATACTTGAAATGGCTCTCAGATAAAGCTGAAAGAATCTCCCTCTGTCTCAGAGGCTGGTATAGCTCAGTTTTCTGGCTCAGCTTTGGGTGGGTTGGGAGCTGGGTAGGAGAGCTTCAGCCACCTAAACTGGGAAGGATGGAGTGTCTTTCAAGCAACCCTGTCTGGATTTCTGTGGGTACAGAGAGTGAGCAGGGGTTTTCCCAAATGAAGGGGGCTCTTCCTTGGCCACTGTTGAAATTGTTCTTGACCTGAGTCACTCAGGGCAGGAGAACAGGGAGAGCTGATCCTCTGGGAGTGAGCTGCCTCCCTGAAGACCCTGGGAGGGAAAAGCCAAAGCAGGGCTGCTGGGGCAAGGAACAGGCTGAAGGCATTTTGATGTCTTCCCTGGATTGGGGGGCTTGGATGTGACCACCTCAAAGCCACAACAGGCCTGCCAGCCCTTGTGAACCACAAGAGGGTGACAAAATCCCATCCTGTGCTGTGGTGGCCCTGGACAAACCCTGTCGAGCAGAGGACAGCTGTCTCCCTGGGAGACTAAGCTGGGCTGGGCAGCCAGAGACTCTTGGAAAGTCCTCGCTGAAATCCTAGATGGGAGAGAGTGCTGCCTGGAAATGGGATCCTGGTACTGGGGAGCTTTTCCTTTTTCTGCCTGGCTTTAGTTAGCAGCAGTGTTGGCATCATCAAACTGTTCCTGCTGCCAAAGGAGGTGTGTGGGGGGGAACTCCCCAAAATCACTGTAGCAGGCAGGGAAAGAAACGCTGCTCTTGCTCCCCGTTGGTGGTCTAATGTGAAAGCCACGCTTCACAGCAGCTTTGGAAAAATGGAGAGCTGCTCCCTAACTGTCCTTTGTGCTCACGGGGCAGCTACATGGCCAACTGGCCCTGCTCCTCCTGGTGTTCCAAAGGGGCCACAGGGGCTTGGGGAAATGGCTTGGTGGAGGAGTCAAGGCTGGTGCTACTGCCAAGGATGCTCTAGGAGCATTGTGCTATCTGGGATGGAAAGAAAATGCTCCTGCTCCCATTCCAGCTGTGATCCAGCTGCCTGGGATGTCCCCACAGCGTGGGCAGGTGGTGGCCCTGGAGGTGTCCCACCACACAGGCTGCAGCCTCCTCCATGGCCATGTGCATGGACTACTGGTTGTCTTTTCACCCCTTGGGGAAGCTGCTGCAGATCTCAACCCCTGTGTCCGTCCCTGGGGAAAAGCAGTGGTCCCTGCTACCCCTTCCTTATCCCACTGCCTCCCAGTCTGCAGCATCCGCACACATGGGCAGGGAGCACTGAGCTTCTCGCAAGATGCTTTGGAATTCTTTTTCTAGAGGGACAACCCATCTTTCCAAACAGCCGCCCCAGGCACTGTCCAAGGCAGAAGATTAAAGTGCTCTGGGAGCTTTCCAAGGCAGAGTCTCATCATCCCTTTGTCCCAGGGGGCTGGGGCAGTGGGTGTGGGCTTGACAGCATCTCCGGCCGTGAGGTCCAGCCAGCTCCCTTGTAACCTCATCAGTCATTGGGATGGGAAGAGCCTGCAGCTCACCAGACAGGAGGGTTACTCTGCCAACCCCTGATCTTATCAGCTGATGCAGTGGGAGCTGGCCCAGTCTTCCTGGGAAGGGCAGGCTGCCTGGCCAGAGAGCTGAACACTGTTTTCCCATGGAGTGTGGCTTCATTTTCCCCTCATTCTGTTATGGAGAGGTGTATAGATATGGATTATTGGTGTGTATATCTGCAAATCCCATCCCTCCCACCCACTTCTTGTGCTGTTATTAATAGAAGGATGAGGAGGAAAGGGGCAGTTGCACCCCTGGGTGCTTCAGGGGGTACCCATAGGCCACGGAGGTTGGGCGCTGGGGTGTGACTTGGAGTGTCTGTGTGTGTCTGGTAACAGGGACTCTTCCTGCAGCATCAGTTTCTTCATGGAGTTTATGCTCCAAGGAGATTCTTCTGTTTTCTCTTTAAATACTTAGAAGTAATTGGATGCTTCTTATGAGTAATGGCTGGGACTCAACCGTCTGGTTCCATTTAAGGGGTCAGTATGAAATTCCTCATGATTTAGTAAGGAAAAAAGTAAGAAAGACTACTCTCTGTCAGGGGGTTTAAACCCCAACTTCCTTCTCTGTGAAGACCTGAGACAACAGAGAGAAAATATCACCTCCCTCAGCTAGGGCAGTGAAAATTGAAGAGGGAGGGGTTATGCAGAAACCAATGGGGGCTGTGGGGTTCAGTGGGAAGCAGCACATCCCACACTAACCTCCAGTCCCACAGCAACACACAAAATAAAGGCTTGCTGCCACTTCACAAGCCAGAGCAGTGACAGCCTAAAGCCAGCGTTAACAACCAGCTTCTAATACCCTGAATTTTACAGTCCTCGGTGAAAACTGACAGCAAATCTGCCTCAGGCTCCAGTCGTTAAGTTGCCCTTGATACCACAAAAATCCCTGCAAATTCCATGTTGACTTTGGCCGTGCAGATGCCGTGCTCTGTCGCAGCGTTAATGGCAGCAGAGATTTTCAAGGCCCTGGCTGGGTGGATGGGTTGGCTGAGGCGGCAGTGGGGAGCGGATGGAGGGAACAGGCTCCGTTTGGTGCGTTCAGCACATTTTATCAGCTTATCCGATCCGTAGGCAGATGAAACAGTGCAAGTCAGGCGGGGTGAGAAGAGATTTCCCAACAGGGTAAGCAGGCAGTTGGAGTGTGGGAACTGCAAGGGAGAGGAAGTTTGGGGACCTGGCACTGGGGAAGGCTCTGTGCCCGCCCTGCCCACAGTGATCCTAGGCTGCTGGGCAGGGACCAGGCAGACCCAGCCAGGACCTCCAGCCATACTCACGTCCCCATGGACAAGCTCATTATTTGCTTCGTTCCTTGTGCTGCCTCCCTGGGCGTGGAGCCACGATCTTCTGCCATCACAGAGACACGATGCTGAGGAGCTGGACTAGTCCTGACCTGCGCAACCATGCCCAAGTTGTCTTTGCAGCCCTGGTCACCTAGTAACTGTGCATCAGATCGCACACAGCGCTGAATAGCACTGTGAACCCTGATGGGCCCCACATCCGCATCCCCACAGCTGGAGGCTTGGCTCTGGCAGCTCTGTGGTTGCCAGCCAGAGCAGCTACATAATCCACATCCACGCATCCCCCTTGCCAAAACTCCTCCCCTGTCATCCTGGATTTAAACCAGTCCTGTGACACCCGGTGCATCGGGAGCCGCTGTTTGAGCGTCAGCTTTTCCCGGGGCGGGATCCCAACTCCGCTTGTTGGATCTTGGGGCTGATCTACATCCCCAGCTTTCTTTTATCTGGGTGTTTAGGGGAGCTGAATACGGGTTACACCTTTCCATATATAGTTTTAGCAAAGCATGATTGGATTTGGTTCCAATCATTTTTTATCTTGACTAAACTGTCGGTTTTCAAGACCTATTATTAGCAGTTTTGTATAGCTTCTGGATTACTGCAGATAACCATGAATCACCCTCTGCAGTATTGATATAGGTGCTCTCAGCCTCTCAATAACCTGCGACAGAGAGCAGAAAACCCTTGATGGTAGTGGGTGGGCTTGGGATGGTGCTGCAGATGTGGTGTCTGCAGAGCCCACTTACCTCCTGTCCTTGTGCGTGGCACCAGTCCTGGTGCTCATGCCATGACTCAGCTCCAGCTCTCCACATCAGCCCTGGACATTGTTTCCAAACTTCTTCCCCATATTTTTCCTGCTTGCTGGCCACATTTCCTTGCAGGGTGTCCTAACACTGGGTTTGGTGTTTTTCTGATGGGGTGACTGCATGTCTTTGCTTGATCTGGTGGTTTTGCAGCTGCCTGAGCTGTATGGCTCACCCTGACCCATGGCTCCAGGAGGAGGCTACTCCAAGCTTTGCTGCTTTGAAATGAAGTTATGTCCACGTATCAGTCTCACCCTGCTGATGCAATGTGCTGCCCCAAAGAATCCCTCCTTGAGTTTTCCATTCAAGTGAGACGCTGCAGCGTGCTCCCTGCGAAATTCAGCTGGCAGCAACTGCTTGTTGTTATTATTATTTTGCTTCATTTCCCATTTGAGAGGGAAGAATCCAAGCTCCAGATTTTAATCTGAGACTTTTCCGCTGACAGTGCTCATTGCACAGCTAGGAAATGCAGCTCTGGTAGGCTTTGTGTATGAATGATTACATCACAGAATCATCAAGTCTTTCAAGATCATTAAGTCCAGCCAACTCCAAACCACTAACCAATCTCCTGAAATGCCACGTCCACCTGGTTTTCAAACCCCTCCAGGGACGGTGCCTCCACATCCTCCCTGGGCAGCTTATTCAAAGGCCTCCCCACTCTTTCTGGGAAGGAGTTTTCCTAAGATCCAATCTGAACCTCCCCTGGAAACTCCCATGGATCAGCCTGGTCATTGTGGATGTCTCTTCAAGTTTAGGACCAGAAGGTTTAGGTCGTTGTGTTTAAACAAGGACCTCCTGTCATGGGTTGAGGCTGGTGGGTCTCAAACCCAGGGCAGGGGGCGGAATGTGAGCACTGAGTGTCTGCAGCTCCATTCCTTCGCAGGCTGCTTCCCACCCTGTCTGTGAGCACTCTGGGCCTTCGAAGAAACACCAAAGGAGGTAGCACACCCTCTCCTGTTAGCACTGAAAGTTGATGAATAATAGAGTGGACCCACCCACTCGTGCTTTAATCTGTCGTGTTCTATGGAAATGAAGCCTTTCTCTTACAAGAAGGCAATTTATGCTCTTGGCATCCTCTGTGAGACAGAGCGCTCATCTCTCCTGCTGGGTTATTGATACCTGTTGTATTAATGCAGCAGCTAATCGGGTTCTTTGCCTGTTCTGAACTGCTCCCCAGCCAGCACTTCATGGAACAGAGATCTTTTGAGATGGTGGGAGCGGGTGCTGCCAGCACCCAGGGCAGAGGAGAGCTGTCAGTTGTCCAGGGCCTGGCTGGCTGCTCTTTCAACCCTTTTCCTGCTCCAGCAGCTTGGTTCCAGCCAGCCTTGAACCAAAACCCTTTGAACTGCCTTCCTGAGCTTTCCTCCCAGGATAGCAAACGCCATGCCAAGCTGGGGGAGAAGCAGTTGCTCCGTGCTGGCCTCCCATGGTGCTGAGGAAACACAACCCGGGTAAATAGTGTTACAGGTGCGTGCCCAGCTGGGTGGGCAGGCGTGTTTTCTTATTACTGAACTTGGGTTATAAACAAGTTGAGTGCTCAGGCCATCCTGCCCTGTCCTGCCCTGAGCTCCCTCGGCCAGAATGGGCTCCTTGTCTGGGGCAGGCAGCTGAGCCAGGCTGGGGAGCACCAGAGTCCATCCTCCTCCATCTCCATGCCTTGGCTTGGGGCAGCAGGCAGAGCTCCGGGCAGACATCCTCCCCCATGGCCTTGCATCTCATGCCAGCCAAAACCCACCATCTGCCTTTGAAGAGGCTGCATCTGAAAGGGGAGATGTGAGCTAAGGGCAGACAGGAGACAGGAGGCTGCCCAGCCCCGGGGAACAGGTAACCAGTGTCCCTTTGGGCTGTGGCTTGGGAGGAGATCCAGGACTCCAGCAGGGTGTGAGGAGGGTCTGGGACTTCTCCTCTGGACACAGGGGTGTGCTGAGTCCCTGGGTCCCTGTCTGCCACGGCAACTGACAGGGAAGCTTCTTCTTAGGGGCAGGGATGGTGCTTGTGTTGTGACAAAGGGAACAGCCCTCATGTGTCTTGCGACTCTCCTGGTGGCACTGTGCTGCAGCCTGGTGTGGGTATGGGATGGAGGAACCTGTGCCAGAAGGGTGCTGGGAAGAATTGCTCTTTCTTTCCCAGCCCGGATGAGGCTGGAGGTGATGCCAGTCTCTTGCATACTTTGAGGATTGGGGAGTTGCTGTGTATCCCATGTCAGGAATGAAGGTGGGGGAGTCCAAAATCAATAGTCTGGGGAAGCCAATGTCAGGGTCACACGGCAGCGCTGCCAGAAACCAGTGATGCTAAATGCTTAAATCCTTCCTTCCGCTGCCTTGGGACCTTCTCTGCTTCAAAGACAACCCTTGGAATCCAGGGAACCGCTGACTTTTTTTTTATGTGTACCTTTTTCTTTAGCCAAGGTCAGTCCTAGAAGGTGTGTGTGCACTGGGGACAGAGCAGTGTCCAACCAGCAGCTTAAACCATTGAACCCTGATGGGACCAGGCTCAATCCCACTCACTCAACACACCCTCTAGCCTTCCATCAAGTTCTGGTGCACCCAGGGAGGGTCCTCGCCTCCAGCCCAACCTCCCTGCAAGGCCAGGCCCAAGTTGCTTCCCTTAACATTCTCCCCATATCCTGTGGGGATCCACATCCCAACACATCGCTGGTTCACATCATCTGGGAACTGCAGTCAGACTTCCAGCCATCCCACGGGCCCTGGGCTCTGCTGAGAAGCTTTCCTTCCAGCGGGGCTGGATTTTGGGCTTAGGAAGGGAGGCAGAATGAAGAGGGAGAGCACCCAGGCGGTGTGGAAAGCTTGCCATAAGGCATGGGAAGAAAGGAGTGGTGCCAAACCCATGGGCTCCTCTCCAGCTCTTCAAAGCAAGCACGGCAGTCGTTAGAGAGGAGAAGGCGGCGAGCAGCAGCTTCCCAGGAGGTGGGGAAAGGCGAGGGGAGGAATATGATATGAAGGAAGGGGAACTGATGGACTGAAGTCTCCTGAATGAAGGGGAAGGAAGAAAACAAACGTGAGGTGTAGAATTCGTTTAGCAGGAGAATTTGCAGAATCGTGGAGATGTATCATCAGTGACCAAACACAGGAGAAAAATTCCTTCATTTGTGAGAGAAGCGGCTCTTATTCAGGGCTTCTGGGCTAAAGGGAGAGGATGAAAAGGAGCAGCAGTGTTTTGATGGGGAGCAAACCTTGGCCAAGCCCAACATGTGGTGTTGGGGGCTATGGTTTGCATTAGAAAAGACTCTAATATTGTGCTTCAGCTTCTAAGTGTGTTTTGATGATGATGATGATGATGATTTTCAACTGTGCAAATGTCATGAAGTAGGAGCAGGGTATTGAAAAACTAGAAGGCTGTTTAGCTCCAAGAACAACTTCCACAAGTGCCACCAGGTCCTTGTCATGGGGATGGCTGGTTCTCCCCTCTCTGCCCCCAGAATGTGCTACCCCTTGTGGCTTTGGCATCCTACGTCCTGGCTGCTGCTGCTATGCTACTCATCCTGTTAATGATGGTAGGGTTGTATAAGCAGGAACTGGTGCAACTTCACTGTTTTCTTCCTCTTTGGTTCCAGCTTCCAGCAGGGAGTTATGGTGTGTTCCAAACCCTCCCAGTTCCCCCAAGACAAACCCCATCCCTGTGATCTGGCTGAGGCCTCACCGCAGTGGCTGCTAGAATATCAGCTCCTAGCCACAGGGTCTCTGTGACCACAGGCAAGGGGGTGCTGGGCTTGGGGAGGGGAAAAGGAGGTTCTGGAGATGGGGTCTGCTGGGGAGAAGATGGGTCCTAGTGCTGCCTGGCAGGTTCAGCACCTGCACCAGGGAGGGGAGATGGCACCTGGGGATACCCCTGGAAGATGAGACATCAGGAGAACACTGAGCACTCGTGGCAGGGAGAGGAACAAAATATGGCCATGATCTATCCCCAGGCCAAGGATGTGATTGCTGGAACCTCTTGGAAGCCCCCAAAGTCAAAGGAGAAGTGTTTGCCTCCAGACCCATCATCTCCTGGGCTTGGGACCAGCGATACCTCCAGCCCCCATCTTTCCTCACAAATCGCCTGGCCACCCCCTCCTCAGCATTTTCCCTCCTCTGAGATAAAATAACAAGCTCTGTGCATTCCCGGGACTGCTCCCTTCTTCTCCAGACTTGCTGGGGCTCTTTCATCGTGCCAATAAAAAAGTAAATGCATCACACGTTGGCCGGGGAGAGCGGAAACCCTTAAACATCTGAGAGGTGAGAGCGACGCGCTGTTTTTTTGAGGCTAGGCTTGGCTCCCTGATGCCCTGTTAGGTCAAATGTCTTGCTCTGAAGAAGGAGAGAGGGAACTTATTAAAAACCTTTCGTATTTCTTATTTGGAAGGTCCTGTTTCGGCAAGCCGGAGGCCGAGGCGTGAGCGTGGGGCTGCCGAGGGGGCAGGGCAGCGAGCTGCTGGCGGCGTGCAAACAGATTGTGCAATATTTGCCTTGCACAGAGCTCCCATTGTAAAGCCTGGGAGTTCTGCTTTCAATAATTCCCCTGCCATAATGCCCCATTGATGGCGAGAGAAAGACAGTATTGAGGGCTTGAAGGGGCTCCAGCCTCGGGAAGGGTTAAAAAATAAAGAAAAGCGAGGGAGGGGGGAAAGAAAAAAAAGAACTAAAAAATTGGAGGCTCAGTCGTTCTAAACTTTGCTGTGTGGCCCTCGTGGCAGATCGCAGGCGCTGAGAAATATGTGGAGCCTGTTTGCATAACCCTGTTTGCAGCGAGAGCTCTCAGAGCCAAAATGCAAGTGCGGCCGGAGCCGGGGGGGTGGAGGAGAGAAAAACAGCAGGAAGGGCTGTGATTATTTTCATTCTTGCCCCAGGCCATATAAATTTAATTTAAATAAAAGCTAACACACACACTCTCACACACACACACACACACACACACACACCCCGCCGCCTCAATATTGAAATACTTGGTTAGAGAACCAGCTGTGCAAATGCGAGGAGCTGTGCCAGCCGCAGGGACACAGAGGGACCCGGCCCAGGGGTTGCTGCTCGCAGGTTGTGCTGCCAGGGCTCAAAAGCATCAAAAAAGAGGATATTGGGCTTTGGTTGATGGCTTCTTCCTGGCTGCTGTGTGTGATTTCTTAGCATGGAGAGGGGCTTGGTCCTGGCTGGAAAGCGTCTGCAGGCACATGGAAGTGCTGGGCTGGGGTGTGGGTGGGGATGCTCTGGGATGGAGATCTTTTTCTGGGGTGCAGGTGAATAATCTTCTGCTCACAGAGCCACCCCAGCTCACCTGATGGGGCTCCCCATCTCCCTGAACTGATGACACCACCACGGGCTGGGCTGGGCTGGGCGGGAGATTTAGTATCTTCTGTGGCAGCAGCTGATGCGACAGGGAGGAGGAGGAGCGCGGCTGTCCGCGCCTGGGCAGATGCAGGACCGAAGCAGGCAGGGTCTGCTGCGCTGGCTCAGCATCCACGGCCAGGCTGGCTGCCAGGGGAAACCTCCCCGTTGTGCAATGCACTGGAGCTCTCCAAGGAAGCTCCTGGCTCCTGAGGCATCTTAGAGCGAGGCTAAACGAATGAATGCCTTGAATTAAGAGCAGTTGCAGAGGGGTGGCTTCAGGCCCCAAGTACTTTTTCCATCCTGAGCCCTTGTGATGCATTAATCACCCTCAGAGCAGCCGTGCAGCCAGCTTAAATTGTCCTGACCCCGACATTCCAGAGTTGTCATCATTTCTTCCTCTTCCTCCTCCTCCTCCCTCCTGGCCTCTCCCACCTCCTGCCTCCGTGACAGACGAATGCAGTGGGGCTGTCTTGAGGGTCACATTGCACCCCATTTCTCCTGGAATCCAGAGCAGTTTGTCTGTCCTTTCACATTTTTATCACGTTTTGGGAGGAGAACTTGTGCTGTGCATCCCCTTTCCCTGGGAGGTGTCCCTGGGATGCTGGGACCCAGCCAGCTGTTCCTGAACCTTCAGAACAGGGTGACTGCCAACAAATTCACTATTTATTCACCCTTTGGGTCTTGGGAGCTCCCTGAGCTCAGTCAACCCCACTGTTTCCTCCCCAGACCTGGGGCCAGCTCGGATCTCTCAGATTTCACAGAATCACAGAATGGTTTGGGTTGGAAGGGATCTTAAAGATCATCTAGCTCCCACCCCCTGCCATGGACAGGAACACAAGATCATATGCGTGGTTGGGCACAGAAGATCCCTTCTCCATGCCAGTGTGTGCTGCTGGCTCCTTTCCTCTTTCCAACCCTCTGAACTCCAGCCATGGCCAGTGAATTAAACCCAGGGTGACTGTCCCAGGCTGAGGGCATGAGCAGGGTGAGACCCACCGCACAGCCGCAGAAGCAAATCCATGCACTCTAGAAGTCCTCAGTTCTGGGCTTGCTCCCTTCAGGTGGGCTCCAGCCCCACACCATCCCTTCTGCCCCCTTCCTGCACCTCCCTCCCTGCTCAGCTCTCCCACCCCAAACAAGATTCAGTGTATCAGGGCTCTGTGCTGCCCTAAAAACACCTTCCCTGGTGCAGCTCAGATGTGACACTTCCAATCTCCTCTCTGATCTGAGATACTCACCCAGAGCAAGCATTATTTATTACTTGGAAAGAGCTGTGATTATAATCCCCAGTGATAACTCTGTCTCCAGTCCAAGGTGTGCGTGGAGCCTTGTGCATGGGGCCACAGGTTGGGATGCTCAGGGAGTCCCACAGCCTCAGTAGCTCCAATGGGGGCACAAATCTCCTCAGGCTGTGAGAATCCATCGGGAACAGCGGAGGAGCATACTGGACTCAAGAGTTGGGGATCTTGAACCACCCTCCACCTCAGTTCCCCTTCAGTCAGGTCCAAATTTTTCCTAGAGCAGGGAAATGTTCAAAGCCCAAGATGTCAGGGGGAAGAGGGAGCAGTGCAGGAGCAGGCGGTGGGAAGGAGCCAGGGGAAGGAAGAAGAGAAGTGGGTGGAAAAAATGAGTGATGAACCCCTAGGGATTAATCAGACCCCGCTGAAGGGCTTGAGCAGAACTCTGAGTGAACAGGGAAAGGTGTAGGAAACAGGATCCCAGTGAAAGGGGACCTGGAGGGGACCTAGCAGAGGGAAGCCTGGGGCTGGGGACCAAGTGGGGGGCCCAGGGCAGGGAGTCAGGAACCGTCTGGCTCAGCTGCTCCTCTGAGCCAGCCTCTGCCCGAGTGCAGGCAGGACCCTCTCAAAAGACCCCAGTAAGCCCTCACCACTGCAGTCTGAAGGGAGGCGTGGTTGGGGAGGCTGTGTCAGAGGACCCCTCAGTCCCTATCAACACACTGCAAGGGCCAGCACTGTACCCAGACAGACACAGGGCTCTGCCCGGGGTGGGTGAACATGGGTTGAGGTTTGGAGTTGTGCTACCAAAATTCCCCCTCTTTTGTCAAGGTCATGTCCTGGGGAAAGTGGAGAGGCCAAGGAGGGTGCCAGACGGGGTGCATTCCCGGTGCCTGGTGAACACTGGTCCTGTGAAAGGACCATTACTCCTTTCTCCTGAAAGCTCCCCTGCAGAATCAGGACCTAGACCCTTGCTGCAGGACCCTAAGCTCAGACCAGCACCCCTGCACTGGCAGAGGTCTCTAGTTCACAACAAACCTCGCTGCTGGCTAGCTGTGACCACAGCCAGTACAAGTTACCCCTCTCTGCCTCAGTTTCCCCATGTACACAGTGGGCACAGCAGCACCCACCCCACTCTGTAGTGCTCTGAGTGGCCCTGGCTGGTTTTATTCAATTCTGGCGGTTTCCCAGCAAGTTTTTTGCAGCTTCCCCTTACCCAGGACCTATTTGGCTGGTGATTCTGGCAGCATGGAGAGCTGGCCCCAACAATCCCTCCCAGGCACTCAGGCTTCCCCTGTAGCTGGATACTGCAGGGGCTTCATCTGAGCATCCCACCAGGGCCCCAGAGGCCCCACGTCTCAGGACAAGCGGGGAGGGAAGTGTTAGGGAATGCCACGCTTAGGACCCTGCATGCTCTGGGACTTCCCAGCTTTTTCCTGGAGCTGCTGAGCTGGGAGGGGCTGAGCCTGCAGCTCCCCATAAACCTGGCGGCTTAGCCCACGTCCCGGGCAGATGTTGGGACTTCTCTGCCTTGGAGACGAGGGTGGGAAAAGGAGAAGGACGGCTCTTTCTTGGAGAGCTCGGAGGAGAGTTCGGCACCCCTGGGCTTGAACTTTAGCACCCTCTTCTGCGGGAATCTAAGGAAAAGTATCCCTGTATCCCAAGCAAGCGTCCGGATAGCGAGGCAGCACTGCGCTGGAGTGAAGCAGAAGCCACCTACTTTCTCCAACGACTTTTTTACGAGGTTCTTCATAAAGAGAGAACACTGGGGAGAAAACAGTGAGGAGCCAGGGAGTGCTTCTTATGCTCGGGACGCTCGGCGAGCGGCTGTGGGGCCGTGGTGAAAACGCTGTGAGGAGCCTGTCCTGCCCTGCAGATGTGTTTGATTGGAGCGGCGCGAGGGTTATTTTCTTTTGACTGAAGGCTACCCAGCCCCGGCGGATTATGCTCTTTGTGTGCACGCGGCTTCGCCTTCATGGGAGTTACTCCTGCTAAACCAGCTGCCTGGCTTTTGGGGACCGTCCTTTAGGCTGGTGGGACGGGGAGATCTGTTTCCGTGGCTCTCAGGCGATGCCGGAACAGTAGCTCCCTTTGCAGGAGCGCAGGGTGCTCCAGGATGGCCGTCTATGCCCTCACGGGCTTCTCACTCGTCAGCCTGCTCAGCTTTGGTTATTTATCCTGGGACTGGATGAAGCCAAGTTTGGTGGCTGATGTGGCCACAGACCCCATGGAGAAATCGCTGCCTCCTGCCTTGTCCAGGCCACCCCACATCATCTTCATTCTGACTGATGACCAGGGTTACCATGACGTCGGGTATCACGGGTCAGATATCCAGACACCAACGCTGGACAGGCTGGCTGCTGAGGGGGTTAAGCTGGAGAACTACTACATCCAGCCCATCTGCACCCCATCCCGGAGCCAGCTGATAACGGGCAGGTAAGCCTGCTTGCGCTCTACTCGTTTTCCCCTTCCTTCCTCTCCTTATCTTTGCAAGAATTAACCTCAGTCACTGCTAGGCAGATGCCCTCATGCCCTGGCAGATGATGGAGATCCCCCAGAGAAAGGCCTCTTGATGACTTTCTCTACAAGTCTCAGGGTAGATGGTTGATTTTTGCATGAGATAAATATCAGCACATGGTAAGGCCAAAAATGTGGGTGCCATTGGGTAGGGGATGTTGCTTTGAGAGAAGGTTTTCACTGGTGAAGACCTGTGTCCCCAGGGCAGTCCCATGTTGCAGTCACAGTGGCCCTTGGAGATTTCCTGTTGGGCATGGGGTGAAGGATCATTCTCCTCCGCTGCACCTGTAAGACCTTTGAGCTGTGCTTTTCCAGGGCAGGGTGGATGCTGCTCCATCACCCTCTTCCATGGAGGTACAGCCAGATCTCCCCTCATCCTGGGTCATTCCACCTCCTGGGATAGATGAGGCTGCCTTGGAGCATCACTGTCCAGTCAGTCAATTCCATCAGTCTCTTGCTGAGGAGTGACCTCCAGGGATGTGTCTATGGATATAGCCACCTGCTGTCCAGATAAAGACCTCTCATCATTCTTGATGGCTCTAGAGTGTTCCCAGGCATCACCGGCATGCTTGAAGCAGGGGAGGGCACCCAGTTGGGGCACTAAAGAGCTCTAGGTGCTGCCGAGCCTTTGCAGAGCCCAACCAGCTTCCCTGAGCTGGCAGCAGTGGAGCCAGCTGCTGGTGCCGTTCTGGGAGATCAGCCCAATGCGCTTTTGAGATGGTTGATGAGCTCCCTCTCTCTTTTATCTTTCCTTTTTTAATCTGTTTTTTTGTACTTTTGGATGAATGAGGAGCTGTCTGTCTCTGGCATGGAGTTTGCTCCGTGAGGTTGGGCTGGTGACATGGATTGACGCAGGCATTTTGGCCGCGTGCATTTTGTCTGGTACCTAAGTGCCACCAAGTTTCACCTGGTGCTGTTCTGAATCACTACTGATTCCTTCTGGCTCTTCCCTGGCAGGTACCAGATCCACACAGGGCTGCAGCACTCCATCATCCGCCCTCGGCAGCCCAACTGCTTGCCCCTTGACCAGGTCACCCTGCCCCAGAAGCTGCAGGAAGCTGGCTATTCCACGCACATGGTGGGCAAGTGGCACCTTGGCTTCTACAAGAAGGAGTGTCTGCCCACCCGTCGAGGTTTTGACACCTTCCTAGGCTCCCTGACGGGCAACGTGGACTATTACACCTACGACAACTGTGATGGGCCAGGTGTCTGCGGCTACGATCTGCACGAAGGGGAGGACGTGGCTTGGGACCAGAGTGGGAAGTACTCCACCTTCCTCTACACCCAGCGTGTCAGCAAGATCCTGGCATCTCACAGCCCCAAGGAGCCCATCTTCATCTATGTGGCCTTCCAAGCAGTCCACACTCCTCTGCAGTCGCCCAAGGAGTACATCTACCGCTACCGCTCCATGGGCAACGTTGCTCGCCGCAAATATGCCGCCATGGTGACGTGCATGGATGAGGCGGTGAAGAATATCACCTGGGCCCTCAAGAAGTATGGCTACTATGACAACAGTGTGATTGTGTTCTCCACTGATAATGGTGGCCAGACCTTCTCTGGGGGAAGCAACTGGCCTCTTCGAGGCCGCAAAGGGACGTACTGGGAAGGAGGAGTCCGTGGCATTGGTTTTGTTCACAGTCCCCTGATCAAGCGCAAGCGCCGGACCAGCTGGGCGCTGGTTCACATCACGGACTGGTATCCGACTCTAGTCAGCCTGGCCAGGGGCAACCTGAGCAACGTCCCAGATTTGGATGGGTACAATGTCTGGCCTGCCATCAGTGAGGGCAAGATGTCACCAAGAACTGAAATACTGCACAACATCGACCCCCTGTACAACCACGCCAAGTATGGCTCCTTGGAGGATGGCTTTGGCATCTGGAACACAGCTGTGCAAGCCTCCATCCGGGTCGGGGACTGGAAGCTCCTCACTGGTGACCCAGGGTACAGTGACTGGATCCCCCCGCAGACCCTGACCAACTTCCCAGGGAGCTGGTGGAACCTGGAGCGTCTCACCGATGGCCTGAGGAAGTCCCTGTGGCTCTTCAACATCACTGCTGACCCCTATGAGCGCTATGACCTCTCAGACCAGCGCCCAGATGTGGTCAAGACCCTCCTGATGAGGTTGGTCCACTATAACCGGACAGCCATCCCAGTGCGGTACCCTGCAGAGAACCCCCGGGCTCACCCTGACTTTAATGGTGGCGCCTGGGGACCTTGGGCCAGCGAAGATGATGTGGAGGAGTGGGAAGGCATCGAGGAGCCCCTGAAGAGCAGGAGCAAGAAGAAGAAGAAGTGCAAGATCTGCAAGCTGCGCTCCTTCTTCCGCAAGCTGAACACCAGGCTCATGTCCAACCGCATCTGACACAGCAACGTCAACCCAGCCTGGCCAGGCTGGACCTCCAGACAGCAGTGTTGTGGGGTGGGAGCAAGGGACAGGGATGGACGGGGAAGTGGCCTGCACCTTCTTTCTTCTCCTTGCTCCAGGGTTTACCCCAAAACACCTCTCCTCCCTGACTGGACCAGTGGATGCAGGGAGGTTTCCCTGCTGGGTGAAGGACAGTGATGGCTTGGCCATGGTGCTCAGTGATGCTGTACAGGTCCGTTGAGCTGGGCTGACCTGTGCACAGCCATTCCAAAGACAGGCCCTTTTCTCAAGGACTCTTCAGGCAGTCTCAAACTTTAAGGGTTGGCCTTCGCAGTGGCAAAAGGAAGCCCGGGATCCTGGGATGGCAACATCACCAGCTCTGTCTGCAGGATGTCCCTCACTGTTTCCCTGTACATACTTGCTTTGCTCTATCAACTCGAGGGCCTCCCTCAAACCCAAGAGCACGTCGTTTTGCAATCGTACTTCTTTGTGGAAGGACAGATTGCTGGCCATGCAGGTCAGACATGAGACTGCTAAGGCTGCACTCAGCCTTGCTGCTACCGTGACCTCATGTGGGGCTGTGGCTTCTCCACTGGCTTGGGAAGCTGGTGAGGAACTATGACCCATAGAGATGTGGTTGGATACTCTCAAATGGCCACAAGCTCTGGTGGCCTTCACATGGGTCAACCACCCAGCAGACCCTTTCATTCACGGTTCTGCCTGGCCAAACCCCCATGTGCATTGCTGCAGGCACACACACTCCTCCCTGTGCACCCTGTGCATTCGGCCACCCTACCACTCCTGCTGAGGGCTCACCCCACATCCCCACCCCTGAACCTAGGGCAGAAGGAAGATCTCTTTGCAGAGGCAGCTCCATAGCTGCAGGACTTCAAACCCACGGGGGACGTGGGTGACTCCTGCTTGCCAGCACTGCTCCACATCCCCTCTCTGCAGATGGATCCCGCTCTGCCACCAGTGCCCGCGTGGGGTACTGGAGAAACACCTCCCCATCATCCATTCCCCTGCCACGGGGAGGCAGCTTGGGGTGTTGTTGGGGATCCAACCGCTCCAGAGCCAGGGCAGGCAGGCAGGCAGGCAGGCAGGCAGCAGAGCCCCATGCCCCCGCGCCATCGGCGGGGCGCATCGTCCATCCGTGAGCTCCACTGAGAGCCGACGGGGCTGAAAGGGGGTAAAAGAGCTTTGGAGCGCTGGGGATGCGCGGTGCATTTCCATTTACACAATGTGTTTTACATTGCTCCCCACAGGTTTCTCTTGGTGCAGCGCGTGTAGGCGAAGGCCCTGCTGTGAATTTTGAAAATAGTTATTTTTGTCTCTGGAAAATGAGGCCCGTTAGGACTTGTCAGCTCTTGGATGAGCAGTGTGGGCTTGCTTTTTTTTTCCCTTTCTTCCCCCCTCCCTCCTCTACCCCTCCCTCTCTTTCTCTCTCTCTTTTCCCCTCTCTCTCTCTCTCTCTCTCCCCTTGCAGAATAACATTCCTTTGAAAGCTGTCACCGAACGCGGTGACAATTGGCAGCGTGCACGCTGAGTACCTTTCCGTGCGCCGTGCAGCCCCTGTGTGTGAGAGAGAGAGAGAGAGGGATGGGGACGGGAAGAGAATGCGGTGACACGTTTGTGGGGTTTTGTTTTTTTCCCCTCCTTACTCCGAGCTGGATTATTTGGGGGAATTGGGATTTTCTGTAGAAACAAAGGGAAAAAAAAGCTGACAGCGAGGCAGAACAGAGGAGGCCTCTTGTAGAGAGATGGGAAGGAGTTTGCGGAGCTGGAGTGCGGCAGAGTGCGTGCTGATCCCGCTGCTCCGTGCGTACCCAGCACCCATGGGTATCGTGTCATCCCCTGTGGTGACATCAAGGACAGGTGTCAGGGCAGGACTCAGCTCCTCCATCAGCCCCATCTCCTTATGGTGGCATCAAGGACAGATTTCAGAGTGGGATTCAGCTCATCCATCAGCCCCATTTCCGTGCGGTGGCATCAAGGACAGGTATCAGAGTGGGACTCGGCTCCTCCATCAGCCCCATCTCCATCCATCACTCCATGGGGAGTGGTCTCTGCGGCATCACTGTTGCCCAAGGGGATCCCGGGAGGATGTGGAACATCCTCCACCTACCTCAACTGGCTGCCCCAGTCCCCAGTCCCGTGCCAGCGGTGTGTCCCTCAGCAGTGACAGGCACTGGCTGCCCTTTGCTGGAGAAGAAGAGTTGCTGAGAGTGATCTTGAGTGGAAGGAGGGCAGAGGGGTGATGGTCGTGGGGTCCTGAGTCATGGCAAAGGGGGAACAGGTGCAGAAGGGAGAGGGAGAGTGGGGCTGGCCGTGGGGCGGCGACAAGGCTCTGGCGATGGCTTTAATTTCCATATTTATATAAACGCATCCAAGTTTAGTCCTTCTTTTATTTTTTTTTTCCTTCAAAAATGGAAATTTCCATGAAAACATGTTTGATTTTTTTCCCCTTCACTTTTACTAGTGTCCCCACGAAACGCTTCAGCTGGTCTCGCTTTGTTTCTGATGCGCTGGGCTGATGCCGGGTCAGTGCAGGCAGCCTGGCTGTAGGGTTGGGGCTGCCCTCTTCCTTTTTTTAATTAAAAAAAGTTGTGTTCTGAGTTTTTACAAAAAGACATGGTTTAAGGAAAGCCTTGCTCTCCAAAACCCAAGAGGAAAAGTGGGCAGGAGCACCTCTGGGTGCCTGGAGAGTGCAGAACCTCCAGCCTGAAGACAGCAGTTGGCCTTCAGCACCTTTTCCAGTCTCACTGTATCTGCATGGGGCAGGGAGATGTCTTCAGGGGCCAACGGAACCCCGGGATGGGAGGAGTGGGGTGGGATGGAGGGTACTGTCTGCCTCTGGTCTGTCTCCACCCTGCAGACTGGAGGGACTTGAGATGAGGATGGGATGGGATTGGGGTGAGGATGGAGAAAGGTTTTAGGATGGGGATGTGGAGTGGGGTGGGCAAGCAGGATTTGGGGTTCCTCAGGATCTCTCCAGTCCCACAGGCCTCTTGCACCTGAGAGACGAAGCCCAGCAGCAGGAAAGAGGACAGACATCTCAGCAAATGGCTATGGTGGGAGGGCAGCTGGGCACCCTGAGTACCTTGTGCTGTGCAGAGGCTGCTCTGGCTCAGGGGCTGTAGCTCACACTCATTAGTTGCATCCTTTCTCCTTCCAAGGATACAAGGATGTGGAGGCCTCTTCCCACCCAGAGCTAAAGACAATGGCACCAGGGTCCCTGTGCTACCTGCAGGGTCTCTCCACATATCCATGGCTATGTCCACAAGAGGATTCCTGCTCCTGGATGCTGGTGTGAGGGAGAGAATGTCCCTGGGGACACCTTGTTCCAGCCAGAAGCAGTTTCATGTGGTCAAGGAGCAATCTCTGGAGCCCACAGGGACAGGGCACGTTTGCAAACACAACCCAAGATGCAAATCAGCTCTCCTCGCCATGGTATTTATAAACTTCCTCTAAAAATAACCCCAAATTCAGCATCCCAGAGGACTGAGCATCCCCTAGATGAGATCCCCTCAGCAACTGAGCATCCTCCAGACCCTAGCTTGTGTGCAAAACTGCCCCAGTAATTTTGGGATCTCTGCAGTGTGCAATCCGCAGCCCCGCTGGTTCTGCCCATGAGGTCCTGCTTGGAGCTTCCTGAGGCCCATGTGAGCACTGTCCCCTGGAAGGAGGAGAAGGGGAGCAGCTATAGCCCCCCCAGGGACGTGCTGGCCCTCCCCAAGCCCCATGGGGCAGCTGCCTGCCCAGCGCCTTTGGGGTTTGGCACCATCCCTCAAGTGCCCATGCAGGGGCAGACCCAGCAGGTCGAGCTGGGTAGGGGCAGGGAGAGCAGGAGGCACCTCTGGAGAGGCAGCGGGGTGATGGAGAGATGCTGAGGGGATGAAGGTCTCCATCAGGCGGCCAGAGCCGAGCACGGCAACAGGAGAGCAGACTGGATCTCCACAACCCTGCGAGAGAGAGTCTTGGGGTGGCTGGAAGCAGAGCCATTGGCCAAGGGAAGAGGATGGTGAGGCCCCTGGAGGAAGGCTGGGCCAGCTCCTGTCTTCTGGGAGCTGGTGGGAGATCCCCAGCTCGGGGGGGGATGTCCCACTCAGAGTCTCTGCTCCCCTTGAGCTGTCCCCAGGCGCTGGGGAGCAGAAGCAGGCAGCAGCTCCTGCCTGAGAGAACATCAGCAGCAGAGCAGGGTGTGCTCAGCACCCAGGAGCCTGACACCCCCTCACCCTCAGAAAGGGAAAAAATGCTCAGTAAAAGGGGAAGAACCCTGAATAGCAAGGGGATCAGGAAGGGAGAAACCCCTCCTGGAAAGCTGCAGCTCCACTAAGCTGGGGGGAAACTAAGGAGGCAGGGTCCTGTGGGATACTTTGCCATCACCCCCACCCCAGTTGAGGGGTTCAGAGGTGTAGGGAAGGCAGTGGGGGGAAGGAAAAGGGGGAGCTGGGGGATCCCTCCCCGCAGCTCTGGGAGCACACCGAGTCACGCGTGTGGGGCTGAACACACGTGCCAGCACGGGGGTGGAAAGGAGGCAGGTCCCACTGCAGCACCCACGGGGACATTAGCACATGTGGGAGCACAGAGGGGGCACGGAGCTGCACACGGGGGTCTCCAGCCTTGGGGGCTCTTCCTCTCGACTTTCAGCTCTGAGGGGCTGCTGGAGGCTGGTAGCAAAATCTCAGAGCATTCATTCCCTGGAGCATCAGACTGCTCCAACATTCTGGCACAGCTCTGAGGGTGGTGGGTGAAGCCCCCTTTTGCGTGGGAGCAGGGTGGAGAGGCACAGACCAGGCACCTGCAGCACCCTCACCCCAGTGGGGCTGCCCGCTGTGCTCTGCCTGTGCATGGCGTGGGAGGGTCCCCAGCCTCTGGGGGGATCATGGCCCCCACCCCATGTCCTGTTTGTGAGTGGGAAACCTATCTCATGGATACAGGAGCTCCTGTGGCTGGGCCACGTGGGAGCGGGAGGCTGGATGCGGGGATGCAGGGTGGGGATGAAGGTGGGTAATCGTGCAATTAATGGAAAAGCCATTAGACCTTTCTCCTCCTCCTCCTCTTCTTCCTCACTCCGCCACTTGCTGTCCTCCTCCACTTCCACCTCCTTTCTTCTCTCCCTTTCTCCGCTCCTCCTTCTCTCTCTCTTCTGAAAGATTTTCCCCTATTTTTGTCTGGTTAGAGCCTTTTCTTTTCCTTTTAACCCTTCAGTGGCAGCCTCAAGGGGAGCTCAGTCTCATCCATACAAAGGCAAAGCCCCCCAGCTGGCTGTGGCAGCCTTTTGTCCCAGGGCAGAGAGCTCCTGCTGCTGGGAAGTCATCCCGAGATGGGATGAAGGCTCAGAAGAAAGCTCTGCAGGGGGTGAGAAAGTGGGAAGGTGCAAGCGGTGGTGAAGATGGAGGAGCAGTGCTGGGTGTAGTGGGTGCTTCCAGGGGTGCCAGAAGCAAGGTGGGCTCGGAGGAGAACTTCCCTGAGGGTCTTGGACTGAGTTACTCCACTTTTACTGCTCTTTCTGCCCATTTTTTTTTGTTGAATACATCAAAGAGGCAACTCAGCAGCAAATGTGTGAGGAGAGAGACAGATCTTCCTCCTACCCCCACTCTGAAACCACCCCCATCTCCTCCCTGTCTTGGGCTCCACAGGGAAACCGCAGCCCAGGACTCAGCCTTTTAGACCCCTCTAGCCATGATGGTTGAGGGGTGACACCAGGGGACTGAGTCCTCCAGGTGCTCTGGAGCGCATGGAGAGAACTGGTGGGCAAAGGGGGGAGCAGGTAACAGCCAGCCCCCCCCTCTGCAGAGTGATCAGGGCCAGCTCCCCCTGAGGAAGCCCAGCTGATGGCAGGACCACGCTGGGGACCTGGGGACCTGCCTTCTGTCCTCCAGCTCTTCCTGACACACTTCTCCAACAGCTCCCACCTACCCCAGTGCATCCTCATCCCACAGCCCCCAAACCCTGCAGGGCATGCTGCAGTGGACACCAGCAGGGCCTGTATTTTTTTTTGGGGGGGGATGTGAAGCAGTTGCCGGGGCGACAGCATCCTCCTGCAACATGGAAACTGCGGTTTCCATGGAAACCCTATTTGCCCCAATTATTCTACCACAGCCACATCCTTTAATTTGCTTTTAATATTTGCATTTTAGACTTCACCCCCAGCCCGCTGCAGCTGGGTGACCCCTGGGCACCCTTAGGGCTTGGTCCCCCAGCAGGGCCCTACTCCCCATGGGCTGGCGATGGCTTTGGGTAGCAGTTGCCTGGGCAACAGAAACAGGGCGTTTCTGGCAGCGGTGGTAGCCATGGGGACGGCGATGCTGACGAAGGCTTGTGAAGCTGAGAAGACAAATTGCCCTCATCATTATCTCCGGGCTTGTCAATCAAACATATTCCCTTATTTACCTCAGTGAGGAGAGAGCCCCGGGAGCACAAGGAGAGGGAGTGAGTGAGACGAGAGCTGCTTGCCCCTAACTCCGCACTCGGGAGGGAGCATTTCCAGCCCCTCGGGATGGCCACCATCACCTGCAATCGCTTTACCGAGGAGTACCAGCTCTTTGAGGAACTGGGCAAGTAAGTTGGAGACGGGGCTGGGATGCTTGGAGTGGGGCTGTGACCCGGCTGGGGAAAAGCCTCAGTGGCACTGGGAACTGCTGGAGATGGGGGAACAAGCAAGGGAGGGTGTGGAAGGACTCAAGATGGGATGGGGGCTGCTAGCTCCAGCCCTGCCTGCTCCATCTCTTCCCAAGTTCAGGTGGCTGCTGGTGAGTGCTTGTCTGGGAGCTTTGATCACCCCGGGGGCTGCTGGAGCTACCCAGGGAGGGGGAAGCTGCCCCTCGTATGGAAAAGCTGATCCTGAATGAGGGTGCTGCCAGCTCCTCTGGGAACTTCTCCACTTGGGAAGAGGGATGGGACAGCTGAGAGGAAGCACTGGACACCCCTCACCTTTCTTCAGGGAATTCCTCTGGGGGGGTTCACTGGGGTTTAGCTGGTCCTGCAGGAGACCCAGCCTGTGCGCAGCTCTCGGAGAATCCTGATGGCTCTTGGACAGAGCCAGGTGTCTCCCACTGCTGCCCCTGCACCCCTGGGTGAGCTCCAGCCCTGCCTGACCCAGCTCTTCTGCTGGGAAGGGCTCAGTGCTGCAGGTCTGGATGTCACCATGTGTGCCAGGACCAAGCTCTCTGTGTGTCTGTGTGTGTGTGCGTGTGTGTGTGTGTGCCAACAGAAATGCCCACGCATGCCAGGTGATGCTGGGGGGTACCAAGCATCCAGCAGATCCTAAGTCCCCTGTGCAGAGCAGAGGGATGCTCTGTGTCTCCCTGAGCCTGAGGCTGTGACACGGCTGCAGGAGTGAGCAGCAGTGTGCCTGCGGTTGGGTTTCTGTGCCTTTCGTCGGATCGGAGTGTAAATCTGGGGCGTGCAGCCGCATTCCCCATTTGGAAGGGCTCAGCGACACAGGTCTGGATTTGGGGTGCAAGTGCTGGTGGCTGGTGCCTGTCCCTCAGCTGGGTCCATGCCTGGGTGCGGGTAGCTGTTCTAGCCCCCAGTCCCACCTCGCAGGGCAGCAGGTGCCTTGGCGTGTGCCCGCTCGCGTGTGGGTGTGAGAAACGGGGGCGAGGGAGAACACAGAGGACAAAGATGGAGAAATCAAGAGGTTGAAACAGGAGAGGATGTTGTGCCAGGCTGGATGCTGTTAACACCCCCCCCAGCCAAATGTGGGGACCAGGCTGCTGCTACCAAGTGCAGCATCTCAGAGGAGAGCGGATCCCCAGTCCCGGGACGAGCACGTTGGTCCCCTTGGTGTTGGGGGTGGCTGCAAGGGTCTGGTGGGGACCAGTGGGTTGCAGAGCAGGTCCTCGCAATGGGGGCAGTCCCAGCTGGAGCTGGGCAGGAGGTTGGGCACTCAGCAGGGAGCTGGTGGCAAGGTGGGGTTTGGGCTTTTTCCAGAGGTTTCTTGGTTTCGCTGGGCTCTGAGCTCAGTGTCGGTGGCAGCGGGTGGGCAGGGAGTGGGCAGGAGAGGCAGTGGCTGCAGGGTGACTGCGGGGAGCCTGCAGGGCCCTGACTGCAGGGATGTGAAGGAGATCTTGCAGGCCAGTTGCCATGGGGGAAGCCCAGGAGGGTTCCGGGAGTGTTTGGAGTGCGAAGCTTTGCTGGGTGGGTGCTGACCTGAGCACCCAGACCTGAGGCCGCCTGCAGTGCCCAGCACCACAGTGTAAAACTGCCTCGACAGATGCATGTTAACACCCTCACGAATAAAGGAGCAAAGCTGTTGCAGTGTTTCACCAGACCTTTGTGAGCGTCCCGGACCCCTGACCCCTGGGGTAATGCAGCTTGGAGCATCCCACAGCTTTTCCCTCTGCTCAGGGGTGCAGCACCAGCCCTGCACTGAGCTGTGTTCCAGAGTTAGAGGCTTCACCAGGCCGGTCAAGGCTCTGAGGAGCTGGTTGGGGATTTTCCACCGGGATGCTTTCCAGCACATCCTGGCACATTCAAAAATCAGTGCCTTCCCAGGGGGAAATTTCTGCCTTGTGGGCTTGGAGAGGGAAATCAGGACGAAGAGCTGCACCTCTGCTCTGCTGCGGCAGCCGCTGGTGGTGGGGAGCAGCTGGGGTTCCTCCTTCAGCGAGATGCTCCTGGTGCTGGATGCAGTGGGTGTGAGGCAGGGTGGGCACCACAGCTCTCCCCCACCCAGCCCCCAGGAACTCAGAGCAGAAAGGGTCCATCTTGAGTTTGCTGGGACAGTCTGCCGCGGGGAGCACAGGCTATTCCGGAGCCTGGCTGGCAGGGGGTGGGTGCAGGGTGTCAGGCTGTGGTATCCACCGTGCCCCTTTGCCATCTCCTTGGCTGTCACCCACCCTGGCACCCCGGGGTTTAAGATGCTACACACCAAATGGCATCATCACAACGGGGTTTCTTTGGAGGGCAGAGATAAGGAGGGGGGATCTGCAGAGCTGCCCAGGATGGAATCATCCCTTGGTGCATCCCTGCACCTCCCACACATGGGGAGAGCATCTGTCCTGAGTGGGGGATATGGAGATGGGGAAAACCGGCTCCTGCAGCAGCCCCAGCAAAGCCAAGCAAGTCGGGGGCTGCTCCAATCCCCCCTGCACCAACCCCATGCCTGCAGGAGGGGATGGGGTGAAGGTGAGGGGCAGCATGGCGAGGACAGGGAGGGGATTCTGCCCACGGTCCCCTGCGTAGGACAAACACCAAGTGCAGCTCCATCGGCGGCTCCGAATCCACCCCCGCAGCAGGTTCAGGGAGAGGCTGGAGACAATTACGGAGCCAAGCGGTGCCATCAGCCCCTGCGCTCCTGGAGAGGCAGGAGGGGGGGTATTAAAAGGGGGGGGGAAATTTAATTAAATATATATACATGGAGGAACAAAAAATCCCCAGCCCACACTCTTCTCTCTCCAAAGGAGATAAGATGCCTCGGAGGAGGAGGAGGTGTTGAAGAGAGGGAGAGCGGCAGCAGCGCAGCCGGGCGCTGGCGGGGAAGGTGTGAAAAAGGGAGAAGCAGAGCATCCTGGTGGCAGAGCCACTGCTTGGGCTGGCAGGGTCACGAGGCTTGGTGACATGCCTGGCCCAAGGGGATCAAGGGACAAGCAGCTGTAGGACTGGAGCCCAGCAACAGTGGATCAGGGACTAAGGAACAGGGCTGGCTGCCGAGTGGTGGGTCCAGCATCCCTCTGAAATGGCAGCTACTGCGGAGGGTACTGGACACGGACACGATCCCTTCCTATGGACCTGTGGGTGATGGACCTGTCCACTGCTAAAACTGGGACATGCTGTCTTGTTTGGGATGAATACCAGGCAGAGATGGGGTTGAGGTTGGCCTCATCTGAAGAGCCACTGGCCCAGGAGGGAAGGAACTCACTGCCCACAGCCAGTGAACAGGACACATCTCCTTCCAAAGGGATTTCTTGCACCCAGATGGGGCTGAGCAACCTGCCAGCTCACAGGCTTTTGCTTGTTTTCATGAAGCATGAGCAGTCAATGTCTGTTAAAAAGCCCCAGAGGAGCCAAAAGCCACTAAATCAGCTGCCCTGCTGCACATCCCATCCCCAGCTACTGCATCCTACTTCCCCCTTCCCTGAGGTTCAGTTTAGCTTGAATAAATAGATGAGCAAGTGGCTGTGGACACTGGGACCAGTGGCCAGGAGTCCCCAGTCTCCAGCAAGTCCAGGACACCTACATCCCTCCAAGTTCACAACAGGTCCCGCAGCAAAACGCTGCAGCTGGGGTGGTGGGTACAGGGCCTTCCCTGTTTCTGTGCTCACTGCTGCTTACACATGTCTTTAGAGGAAAAACAGGAACAGTGAGTCAGGGACTCACAGAAGCCCCCACACCACAGGCACCGTGGGGTTCCCAGCGGGATGGGGAGAGTGCCACTGCAAAGCTACCGATGGCTCTGGTCTCTCCACCCATGGCAAACTCCATATGAAGTATCTTGCCTCCCTCATCCTAATTAACCTCCCCCAGGCTCCCAGCACATTACCAGCTCAGTGCTTCCAGCAGCTCGGATTAAATGGCAGGACGGGGACGCACCGGGATGCAGCTCGCCAGGCTGCTGCCTGGCACGTGCCGCGAGCGACGCTCGGCTGGGCGCGTGGGCTGCTGGCTCCGCTGGGGCTCCAGCCCCATCCCTCTGCACCCCGCCGCTCGCCTCTTCTCCTAAAGATCACATGCAAACCCAAATTGCCCGTCTCCAGCCGCCCCCACTGCTAAAATCAATTATCCGCCAGCCCGCGGCCTTTTCTTCCCCGGCGGGGAGCAGGAGCTGGGCTGTGGGGAGCCAGGGGGAGGTGGGGAGGGAGGTGAGGTTGCTTTGGATAGCTGTTATTTTAGCGATCAGAGAGGTTTGGCAGGGAAGGGAACCTGGTACAAAGGTTGTGCTCAGCGGGACTGGAGCCCACGTGTGTGTGTGTGAGCGGTGCCGCAGCCCCTGGCATCGTGCCGATGCGCTTTCGGTGCCACGAGCTGACAGGGCTCTGGGGGTGGGGAACGGGGGTTTCTTAGCAGCATCCCCAGCACCTCTGCTTGGATCATGCCCCAGGAAACCCTCGGATGTCAGATCATGCCTGTGCAAGCGGCAGCAGCGACAGTCCCCATCCATCTCAGCTGCTGTAGACCTTGCTTGCAGGATCCCCTGGGCTATCCCTGCCTAGGTGACAGTTTTAGGGTGTGGGGGGGGACACCTTGTGCCAGTGGTCTGCACCCACATCTAGTGCTTGCATCCGCTTCTGCAGAGTGCTGCTGTGATTGCCTAGAGCACACGCAGCCACACAGGGACTGAAGTGAAGTGGGCAAGGGACAGCTGCAGCCATCCTGGTGTTGCTCAGGAACCGACGTCCCTGGGAAATCATAAAATCATAGGGTTGTTTAGGCTGGAATAGACTTTTAAGATCATTGAGTCAAGCAATTAACACAACCGTCCCATGCCCACCTCTGAATCCTGTCCCTAAGCTCTAGCTCTACAGGGCTTTGAAATCACTGCCCCTTCTCTCCCAGGGTAGGTAGGGCAGAGCCTGGGTTGTTCAGAGGAGCATGGAGGGATGACACCTGCCTCCACCTGTCCCCATCGTTCCCCAAGCACATAGGTGCAGGGAACCAACTGAGAGCCTGTTATGTTTTATCCAAGCCCCTTCCCCAGCCAGCACCCATCCCTGTCCCTATTCCCACCCCTGTGCTGCCCCTTACCCTGTAACCATGCCCTTGTCCATGCCAAAGCCCTTCACCTCTCCCTCCATCTTCTTATCTTCCCAGAGGTGCTTTCTCCATCGTCCGGAGATGTGTGAAGGTGCTGGCAGGCCAAGAGTATGCAGCCAAGATCATCAACACCAAGAAGCTCTCTGCCCGAGGTAGGTGCTCTTGGGGTATTCTTGGGAGGCAAGAGGTGGACAGTGTTTGTGGAGGGGGGAATTTGACCCCTGATGATGCCTTTGATGTGTGGTGAGGTGGGGGATGCTTGACATGTCACGGGGGACCTCTGTCTCCACTGCAGTGCACACAGAGATCCCTGATCCGGGTGGACATGCTGAGGAAACAGGCCAGGCACTGGGCACCACAGTTATTTTGGGAGCATCACCCTCCCAGGGCACCACTGACCCTCCCCATCCCCGATCTCAGGGGCCACAAGTTTCCTTCCTCGGGTAATCTACAGCAGTGAATGGAAAGAACCTTCCAGTGGAGCTTTGATTTCATTTCTGCCTGGAGATGGGCTCTCACCCTCACTGCTGACTAATTATCCGCTCTGCTGGAGTGTGCTGGCTGCTTGCTGCTGGGTGAGGTACTGGCAGGGCTGTCCTGGATGCTCCTCCAGACGAGGCTGAGCTGGCACAGAGGGGCTCCAAGCCCCTTGTCCCAAGGCAGAGACCTTTCTGACCCCAGGGTATCAGTCAGAGTTGCTGCAATGAGGAGGGTGGAGTGGATGGTACAGCATTGTGTCCAGCTCTGGCTCCTTTTTTCTTGGGGTGTTGAGGGGACATAGTGTGGGAGGGGTTTAATTAACCCCTGCCCTTGCTTTAATCCAAAAGGATAACTGAAATGCATGGAAACAGTGACAATCTCCTCACTGATCTGAAATTAAACCAGGGCTGCAATCCCCTTCATGCAGTGATGCCAAAGCAGCACTGATTCCCCCCAGTTCCTCCCAGCACCAGATCCTGCCCTTTTCAGGGTTGCAAATCCGTGTCCTTCCTATGAGGCCAAAGGCTCCCAGCCCGGGCCAGGGTGTGCCATGCACAAGAGTCTCAGGGTATCCCTGAATGAGGGACATCTACCTGTCCCTTTGTCTTTCTGTCCCTCTGCCCACTGCTCTGGCACATCCCACCCACATGTGAACCCTGTCACGGACATTTTCAGACCAAGGGGGTCCTCTGCCAGCCTGCAGCCCTGTGCCAGGGTTGTGGGTTGTGTGCATGAGATACTCCGTGCCAACCACAGAACCGAAGAACCAGCCCTCAGCTGTGCCCCCACACCCAGCCTGTTCTTGCTGTGAGTTCCTGGTGGGGAAGCCCTCCCTGAGCCAGACCCACATAGATTTGGGAAAAGCAAAATCCCCAGAGCAGGGGCTGCCTTCACTCCCTGGGTGTCGGCAGCTCATTTCAGGCAGCCTTTCCCCTGGCATTTCATAGCCCAGCCCATGGCACCAGGATATTTCCAACCAGGCACTCACATGGCTTAGAGTCTGCTGAGGGGAAAAGCCAGGGTCACCCCAGCCTGCAGGTCCCCACACACTGCAGCCTCACAGGCTCAGCTGCCTCCTCTGCACCCAAATGGCTTCACCCTGTGCTGGCCAGCTGGGTGTGATGGGGTTTTCCAGCTGGAACTCGCTTGGGTGTCCCAGCTCTCACCCCGTGAACTTAAGCACCTCTCCCAGCATCTCCTGAGTGCCACTGGGTCTTCAGTGCTGACTTCTTCCCTTTGAGAGGGCCCCCACTCTTTAAATTCCCATGTCTGTTTCCCATTTCCCCTGTTTGTTTCACTGGTCTCCCATATCCTCCCCCTGTTTTTTGGGGGTTACCAGACCCCAGCAGCCTCCCAGCACTCCCCTCTAGGCTGCCTGAGCTGGGCTTTGACTTTGTGGGCATTTTGGTGGCAACAGGTTGTGGCAGGACAAAGCGGGAGCAGTGGCTGGGGGAGCTGTATGGTGCCATAGAGATGGAGCTGAGTTGGGCACCTCGTGGTGGCAAAGGGATGGGGCAAACTCCTGCCCCTGCCAGTGGCCACCCTTGCTCCTGCACAGCTGAAGGTTCAGGTGGCAGTGGCATGTGGGCCACAGAATGGTGCTGGGATCCACTCCATGCTCAAGGACACACTTCTCTCCCTCTTCCGTGATTCCTGGCCTCTTCAAAGCAAGTGAAGGAGCTTTAGTGGACGCCAACCATGCTGGGCTTCCTCCAGGCTGTACATGGGGTAAACTGAGTCAGAGATTGATGATCAGTGGCTCCCTTGAGGTCACTGTTACGGAAAGCAGCTCCCTGCTCACCAGGAAAGTGCTTGGTTATATTTTCTCTCCACTCCCTCGCTGTTCTCCACCTCATAATGGATTTTCATTGCAAAAACCCACAGTCTAAACCCCAGCCTCTCCCTGTTGCTGTGTCCAACCCAGGGGAGGTTGCTCCCACTTAGGGGGAAACACTGTGGGGAGCTGAACGAGAACACTGAGGCAGTCAGCTCTCACCGCCCAGCACAGGCTGCACCCCAAACCTTGGGGTGACTGGCCCAGGACTGAGCCCCAGGGAAGGCTCCAGCACCCGCAGGGAAGGAAGGGAACTGCGTCACTTTCCCGTCTCTCCTGTCGGAGACACGCAGGTTTGGTTTGATGCAGAGCGAGACTCCGGGGTGTGAACCTGCAAGGTAACAGGCAGAGCGCTGAGAGACGAGCAGCCCTAATTACAGCCTCGTCTCTCCCGGCTGCTGGGCTCCTGCGAGCACGAACTGCCTCCAGTCACAGCACCTCCGTGCAGGGCGGCTGCAGCAGGAGGATGAAAATACAGAGGCAGGGAAGAAACAAGATTATTTGAAAATTTATTCTGGGCTCCCCACGGGTGGAGGCTTTTCTGGCTCAGCTTTGCCCAGAGATGTGTTGTCTTGTACCCCTGAGCCCAGCAGAAGCCGGGCAGAGGGACCTGTGCCTCTTGTCTGTAGATGAAAGCAAATGTTGAGACCCGGGGCTTGGCAGTGTAGGAGAACAAAGTCCCGATGAGAAAGGGCTGGGGGTGGAGAGGGAGAGCGGAGCTCATAGTCCCTTTTCAGCCTGACACCTCTTGCTGGTTGGCTCTGTTTTGGACTGTTCAAATTGTACCATGTGGAGCCAGAAATGTCCGAGTTGATAGCCTGCTCTTGGCTAAGTAGGAGAAAAGTGGGCAGGTGCTGCTGGCAGGGATAGCCCTGGCAGCTCCAGGGTTTTGGGGAGGTGATGGAGACTTGTTCAGTAAAGAGAAAGGGAAGAGGAGGGTGAGGGATCAGCCAAAGTCCAGGACTGCCCATGGCAGCAGTGCTTGGGTGGTGCATCCATCCTGGGACACTGTCCATCAAGCCCTGAAGCTGAACAGGACCCCAGACCTGTTCTTTAGCCAAAGCAGAAAGAAAAACAAGGGCAGGTTTGCTCTTCACTAGCTGCTCCATGCCCCCCTGGTTTCCCACACTGGCAGCTGCTCAGAGAGAGGAGCCAAGAGCAGTTTGTTCCTTTCTCTGGACCCTAATTTAAGACTGTTGCCTCTTTCAGATCACCAGAAGCTGGAACGAGAAGCCCGGATCTGCCGCCTCCTGAAACACCCCAACATCGGTAAGTGCACCCAGCTTGTCCCACCTGCCAGGAGAGAAACTGATCTGTGGGTGCTGCCCAGTGACCCTCTCATGTCCCCACCAGGGCTAGGAGTCCCAATCAGTGATTCAGCATGGTCTTGGAGATGGAGAAGGGGTTCGGAGGCAGCCTGCCTTGTTGACAGGAACCTTTCCTCCTCTTCCTCACCTGGCCAGCATCTTTAAACAGGGTCACAGAAGAAAGGCAGAGGGGAGAATGAAATAGGTCCTACCTAACCCACTTGGCCATAGCTCCCTCAGGGAGAAGCGGAGCCCCAGTAGGCTGCAATGGACTATTTTTACTCTTCTCCCCCTGCCTCGGGTGCTGTATTCCTCTGCATGCTCCAAAAAGTGGCTGCAGCTTGGAGCAGCAGCAGCAGCGCAGGGCGTGTAGGAGGAGCGATGGCGGGGGGAAGCGAAGACTTTCCCACCGACCGTCCATCTGAGAGTAGCCTCCTTCGGAAAAGCTGTTTCAGGAAAACTCCTGAGCCCCTGCAAAAGACAAAAATAGGCCAGAAGGAGAGAGAGAGAGAAAGAGAGAGAAAGAGAGAGAGAGAGGAGGGGAAAAAACTGCAGTAAAAAAAAAAAGCCCAAACCTCAGCCTCGAAAGTGATGCTGAAGCAGGCTGTCAGCCCACGGGGATAGTCTGGCAGCCGGAGAAGGGGTGAATGTCCTCTCCCCTCTGCTGCATCCTGGGATGTGCACCCCGCTGGGATCCTGCAGCGTTTGGGGAAGCATTTGTGGGGAGGACAAGGACTCTGTGGCTCCTGCATCCTGCAGCTGGGAGCTTCCCCCCTCGGCTGAGCTCCCCCTGACCCTTTCCCTGCTCCTGGATCCATCCTTCCCCCAGAACCTCTGCAGCAGATCCAGCTGGCTGAACCCGGTGCCACTGGGACCAGCCACGCAGCTCACACGAATATTTCAGTTTGGAAAAAGCCTGTCAGGTCCCCTCTGTCTCAGCATGCGGTGATGTGAGGGATCTCCCCTGCATCACTGAAATGCTGGAACCCCCCCCGGACCTGACCACTGCCCTTTTCCCTGCTTGGGCAGGACTGATGTCCGACACAGGAGCTGCCCTGCCAGGGTGCTGGTGGGGGTGTCAAGCCTTGGAGCAGCAGCCAAAGCATTTCCCCTGCCCTTAAAAACCCTTGAGGATTGCAGACACCCAAAGAAAACTCCATGGGATGGGTGTGGAGAGCTCGAAATGCTAAAAAGGGGAAGAATTCACGCCTGGAGGACTTGCAGAATGGCAGCTGGACTGTGCAGTCGGAGCTGCCAGCCTGCCCCAGCTTTTCCCTACCCCTGTCTTCCTCCTCTCATCACCTACCTGCCCTTGGGGCTGGCAGGGTGTCCAAGAACAGAAGCACCTCAGCCCCACTGAGGTGGGTCTCTCCCTTCCCTGCAACCCGCAGCGATGGCACTTCGAGCCTCCCCGCTGCGCTGACCGGGAAGGGGTTAACGGCAGGAGATGGTAACGAGCCCAATCCCGCCGCTATTTATACCCCGGAGGCTTTTCTCCACCTCCCCACCCCACACCTCACCCTTCCACAGCCCCTGCTGCCTGGAAACTTGGGCTCGCAGCTTCCCCTGATGCAGCCTGGGGGCCCATTACCCCCCCACGCCCCGCAGGGGGAGCGGGCTGAGCCCTGGCGAGAGGCAGAGGAGGCACCGCACCAGGGCATGGGGTGGGGGGAGGCGGAAGGGTCTTCTCCATCTCCCCCGGCAGAAGCAGCCCGGCTACCGAGGGGCTTTGCTCCTTCCTCCATCGTGGGGCTGCGATCCTGGAGGAACCAGGCTGTGCCTGGCACGCAGAGCCCGACACGGGTGGCCGAGGTCAGATTGGGGTCCTCGGGACCCTGCAGCACATCCACTGCACTGAGCTGCTGGTTCCAAACCTGCACATCCCTGCAGGGAGGTCTTGCTTTGTCCAGGAAACTTTGACTACACCCAGGTCTGGAGCTGTAACTGCAGGAACATGACCCCCAGTCCCAGAGCTGTGTTCTGCTCCTGGCTCAGCTCTCGGTGCTGAACTGGGGTGATGTGGCCATCAGGCCTGGTCCTGACGGTGGTAGTGTAGTGAATCATCATAGAATGGCTAAGGACGGAAGGGAAAAGGTAACAGATAACTGCAGGACTGGGCTATATTTAGAGAAGCTGCTGCTTCTTGGACCTTCTTGGCTCTCGGCAGCCACAGGCACCAGGGCTTCCCCAGACTGGGGTTGCATCTGGGCATCTGCTCACGCTTAGGCTGCCCCAAAATAAAATGGTCCTTAAACCTAATCCTGCTCTGAACTCTGTGGCTTCTGCAGGATTCCAAGCATGATGGCACCCCTGGTCCCTCTCGGGTGAGATGAAACAGGATGTTTTCTTTGAGTAGAGGAAGGCAGAGAAGCTCTTGGAGCAAACCAAGGGAGCAGATACCAGTGTCAGAGCACAGGGGATGTCTATGGAGACCAGTGGAGGGGAAGGATGGGAATAAGATGAGAAAATCGTGTCAATAGAGAAGACCACCCTAACCCTTGTCAGAGACTAAGAGGAAAGTCTTTGGCTCAGCAGACCTCCCCTGCCCTGACCGGGTGAGGTGATGCTGCTGGCAGTTTGCTCTGAGCAGCAGCTGGATCTGCCTGCTGAGCTTGGAGTGATGATTAGGACCAGCGACAGCGTTTGCTGGCCGGGGAGATAAGAGCGATGCAGTGCAGTGTCTGCACTTGATGCCGGCGTTTCTTATCTCCCCTGGCTCGGAACTCAGTCTGGAGGCTGTTTCCATACAGGGCTCTGCTGATTTATCTGTGGTGAGATGGGCTAGGAGCAAAAATTCCCCCCAAATCATTCACCTGAATGGTCCCTTTCCCTCCCTGGTTTCCAAAGATCTCAGAGATGCTGGAACTTGTGTTGGACTGAAATTGGGTGAGCAGAGAGGAAGAGCTAAATATTTACAGCCTTGAGGAAGTAAGAACCAAGTGTCTTCGTTTATACCTGGTCCTGTGCCTGTCCCCGCAGTGCACATCTGCCTGCTGTGAGCTGGGGTCTAAACTGAGTAACCAGAACCCAGCTCCAGGGTGACCTGGCTGTCACTCGTAAGCCCTGCCCGAGGGGAGAGCATTTCCTCCAAAGGAAACTCATCCCACCATGATTCCCAGATACCCTCAACCTGAGACCTCCCAAGAGAAAAGGAAGGTCATGAGCAGAAAATAAAAAAGCCCCTCTGGTGCCAGGGCCAGCAGCCCAGCACCCTGGCTGAGCAATCCCGATGGGACAGAGGACTGGGAGCATCCATGCCTGCAGCCTGCCCAGTGCCCAAGATAGTCCAGCAGCTGCCCGGGACCTCGGCCAGGCACCGGCTCTGGGCAGTCCCTGATTTGGACATGACCTTTGAGCCTTGCACTGCTGCCCAAGCTGGGGACATGGCTTAGGTCCCCTGCTGAGCGGGGACTCCCCCACCCAGCCAGAGTCAATAGCAAGGGGAGGAAGGAGCAGGAATATCTGCCCTTCCCCAGCTCCTGCTTGTGCCCAAGGGGGAGAAAGGGTGTTCTTGAGGAGTGGGGTAGGAGCCAGGTGTACCCAATAACCCCTGTGTCTCTGTCGCAGTGAGACTCCATGACAGCATCTCTGAAGAGGGCCACCACTACCTGATATTTGACCTGTGAGTAATGTTAAATCCACCGCTTAATCCACGGGCAGCCACATGCTTCACTCTGGGGGGAGGCACCCTGCACCCCCACAGCCCCTGCGACCTTTCCCCATCCTCACCTCACCCAATCCCTACCCACAAGCTGGCTTTGAACCAAGCTCGGGTCCCCCACCCTGTGCAGAGGGCAGGCCCCTGCACCCCCATGTGTGCTCCAGTGGTATTTTGGGGGGGTTGCCAGGGCCGAGCGGCTGTAAATCAACCCAGCTCCCTCACGTGCTCCGCTGAGGGGCTGAGCATGACTCAACCTCCCTGTTTTCTCCCAGGGTCACTGGCGGGGAGCTGTTTGAGGACATTGTGGCCAGGGAGTACTACAGCGAGGCAGATGCCAGGTGAGCATGGGCACAAACCAGCGGCAGCGGTTACCCCCTTCTCCTATGAGCTGCTCCCTCCTAGGGTCTTGGCTTTCTGCAGCACAAGCTGGTTCCATGGTGAGAGGTGTTTTACAGCTGCTCTGCAGCAGGTCCTCATAAAGCAGATGTGTAGTGCAAAAGGAAAAGAAAAAAGGAAAAGCTCTTTTAAACCCCCTCGGCTCCTGTGCCAAGCAGTGTGTGTGGTATCACAGGGCTGGTCCCCACCTCTGTTTAGGGAGCTGCCAGTCATTATTCCTTCCTGTGGGTATGGCATAGGCCACTTCTGACCTCCCTGGGAAGAAGCAAGGTGATAGAGTACTCTGAGCTGGGAGCATTGGGGCTCCCTGGGCTGGGGGCAGAGAGGAAGCTCAGCATCAGGCTGGTGCCCCAACCAGGAGCATGAGGGCACTGACATGCCACAGTCCTCACCCCTTATAGCTGCATTACAGGCATGTACCACTTGAAAGGACTAAGGAGGAGCAGTTAAGTCAGGCTGAGTGGGAGGATGTGCAGGAGCTCTGCTCCCTCCCGTGCTCCCACTAGTACTTTCCAGGTAGCCTGCAGCAGAGTGAGGGGCTGGGGACCATTTCAAACACCCCTCTGGCCTGGGGAACACAATTAGCCTCACTTCTTTTTGAGGGGTCATGCTTTGCCCTCCTGCAGTCTCCCGATATCACTGTGCCTCAGCTTTGCTCCCTGGAGCAGCACAGCCCATAGAGGCATCCAAGGAGGTGGTAAGCTCTGCGCTACCTCTGCCCACATGGAAATCTCACTTATTTCTAGGCAGAGAGCAATCTCATTTGATGGGCTGCCTGCTCTGGGTCCACTTAGAGCCCATCCACTTATTAGTGTCATACAAATACAATAAAGCACACGTAGATAAAGACCTTCTGCCTCGCACACAGCTGTGCTGGAGCAGCAGCGATGCTCGCCGCAGTCTCATTCCAGCCTTGTGCACGCAGCAGAGCTGGGCTTTAATGAACTAGATTATCAAGCCAACAGGCGCAGCAGGAGGCACCCGCACTGGATGAGGCCAGGGGAACGGCGAGAAGGTTGGCTCCATGGCTGAGGAGTAGCTCTGCTCTGCCTGGGCTTGGAGATCAAATCTGGGCTGGCACTGCCACTCCTCTGCTGGCCCTCAGCTCCTCTCTGCTGGGGTTACTTCTGTGGGGACCCCATGTGCAGGGCTGTAGTCCCCATGTTCCTGCTTTCCATGGCCGGGTGTCCAGCAGCTCTGGTGGGGTCTTGCTGGGTTACAGCTGTGCTCCATGAGTGTGTGGGTTTTGGAGGAGGGGGATGCTGAGCTGTGCTGCAGGACTGCTGGTGGGAAGCGTGATGAGGAGAGGGGCAGGGGAGGTGAAATGTAGGCGAGTAGAAGTATCTAAGGAAGCTCTGCCTTGCCGACCACTTCAATGAGCTTTCTTCTCTCTCCCACAGCCACTGCATCCAGCAGATCCTGGAGGCTGTCCTGCACTGCCACCAGATGGGAGTGGTTCACCGAGATCTGAAGGTAGGAGAGCAGCTGTGGGAGCATGTGGGGATCCTGTCTGTGATGCAGACCTCTGTGGAGCAATGCCCAGTGTCCTCCAGGGCAGGTGAAACAGCAGGGAGGAACATCATGACCATGCAGGGCTTCTGGAAAGCCACCAGAGTACAGGCCTGCTCCAGGGTGAAATAACACAAGTTCGAGGGGGCAGGGAGGTCCTTGTAGCCCATGGTCTCTTAAGGCTCTGAGATGATTGAGAGTCACAGCAGGACAGAGCATTTGGGGAGCACATCCAAGACCCTGATGCAGGGACACCCTCGGCCCTGAAAGCAGAGCCCCTGGGTTGCTTTCCTCCTCTCCAACAGCCCTCTCCTCTTGCAGCCTGAGAACTTGCTGTTGGCATCCAAGCTGAAGGGTGCTGCCGTCAAACTGGCTGACTTTGGCCTTGCCATCGAGGTGGAGGGTGACCAGCAAGCGTGGTTTGGTGAGTAGGACTGACCTGAGGCAGGGCAACCTCCAGCCCTCAACGGTGTGTTTCAGCAAGGAGGGTGACCCATTCCCATGACCTGGGGTATGGAAGCATCCTGAAGGCACCAGCCCAGGAAGCAGAGCTGATGGGGAGGCTTGAGGCTCCTGCTGTTGCCCTGGAAACAGCCCAGTATGGATCCAGGGCACATGCAAACAGCTCCACAGGGACTTGGTGAGACACGGCATGGTCCTGGGGGGGCTGGCTACTGGCTAACCTGGCAACAGGGGCAGAACTTGGGTGAGAAAAACCTTTTCCAAATGCTGGAGATGCACAGCAGAGCTCTCCAGCTTTATGAACCGTCCTGGGTGGCTGCTGGCACTGGCAGAAAACCGGACTCTTGGAGTCAGAGGTTTCAGGAGGGAGGATGCCAGGCACCAGGGCTCCTGGTTCTTGTGGTACCTGGCCAGGCACCGGGCACTGCTGGAGAGCTGTGTGCTGGCTGCTGCTGGTGTGTGACATGCTGTCTGTCCCAGGTTTTGCTGGCACCCCGGGATACCTCTCTCCTGAGGTGCTCCGGAAGGATCCCTATGGCAAAGCCGTGGACCTGTGGGCTTGTGGTAAGTCAGACTGGGCCTGAAATGCTGGGAGTGGGTTGGACTGGCCTGTGGGGGGTAGATAGGCTGTTTATCCACCATGCTGCTCCCTCCCTGGATGTGTTCAAGACCAGGCTGAATGGGGATTCAAGCAACCTAGCCTAACTGAAGGTGGCCCTGCCCATGGCAGGGTGGGTGGGACTATGAGGTCCCTCATAAACCAGTCCATTGTGTGATTCTATGTCTTGACTCCCAGTTGCTAGCCATGTCCCTGGGAAGGTCAGGGAGGAAGATTTAACCAATAAGTGACACTTCACTGTGGGCTGATCCCAAAGCAGCATTCTCTTTCCCAGCCTAGTGGCAGCCTCCTCTGAAGGGTCAGCCCCCTTGCTATGCACCCCAGGTCCCCAGGGAAGGGAGATGTTGGCTCTTCTGCCCTGTGGTATGAGAGAGTTCAGGCAATGCTTCCTCATAGCTGCAGCCGTAGGGGTCCTTCTTCTACCCATGACAGAGGGGAGGCATTGCCCAGCCCCACCAGGGCACCCAGCATGAGGTTGTGCATGGTGGCTGCCAGAGCCATGGAGCTGGACTGGTCAACCAACCCACCTGCTTTTAACCAGGGAGCAAATCCTCCTCTCTCCCTAATTTCTCAGTTTCTCTGCTTGGGTTGAGCCAGTCCCCAGGCTGGGTGTGTTCATGCTCCTGGCAGTGAGCTCTCCCACTGATCCCACATCTCCCTCCTGGGCAGGTGTCATCCTCTACATCCTGCTGGTTGGTTACCCGCCCTTTTGGGATGAAGACCAGCACCGACTCTACCAGCAGATCAAGGCTGGGGCTTATGATGTGAGTTGGTTTGTCTTGCTCCCCCCTTTCATGGTGTCTCCTCTCTTCTGCTGTCCCCATGTTGCTGTCTACTGCTCCAAAAGAGCAACCAGGACAAATACACACAGACTGCAGCAAATTTCTTCGCTCTGCTCTGGTCAGAGGCTTGGCCAAGCCAATTGGCATGGTTCAGATCCACTTTGCAGGTCTTGTCCTGGCCTTTCCCCCATTCTCCCTTCACCCTGCTCTCTGATTTTTCAGCTGGTAACTCTTTCCATTGCTACCACCTCTGCAGCCTATCTCATGGGCAAAGGGTTGCAGGAGAATCAACTGAAGCGCAAAGGGGTTTCTGCTCCTTCTAGTGCTCCTTGCGGACTCTCACCCCAGTCCCTTTGCTTTGGCAGTTCCCCTCCCCTGAGTGGGACACGGTCACTCCTGAAGCAAAAGATCTCATCAACAAGATGTTGACCATAAACCCATCCAAGCGCATCACAGCAGCAGAGGCTCTGAAGCACCCCTGGATATCGGTGAGTCTGGTGCCACTCACTGCCTGGGGTCGAAGGTGTGGAGATGTGGGGGCTTGCAAGGAGGGAACATCTCACTGGAGAGCACATGTTATCAAACACGCTCCATGCAAACATTTCCCCATCCTGGGAAGATGGTTCTTGGCATGGTTCCGCTCAGCGCTCTCGAGCAGCCTTTTCCCTGAGGCGTTAGAGCAGAGAAAAGCCCGGGGTGTGAATGCAAACAGCGTTCCTGGGGGAGCTGGTGCTGGGAAGGACACATATGTTCCCAGCCCCGGTGGGGACACACTGTGCTGGGGGCCCGCCTTTCCTCAGGGTTGATGAGAGCAGCTCGTGTTTATCCATCCCTGCATCCCAGCAGCAGTCCCCTCCTACCCCTCGCTGCACCCTGCTGCTCCACTGCGGGTACTCACTCTCTATCAGCTCCTAAACCCTGGGACTCCATGCCACATGCAGACCCTGAACTCATCACTAAATGTAGCTGGTCAGTCGAAGGATTAACTCAGGGGGTGTAGACAGCCCTCTCTCCCCTACTGGAGCAGATCCTGCTGCCTCTGGAGCTGCAATCTCATGCTGCCTATTAAAGTTTTATTGCCTGCTGCTGCGGCTGCAAGCAGCTGTGGCCTGTGCCTGGTCCACCGGAGATCCCACACGTGCGTGAGCATGTGAGAGCAGCACTGGGGCAGCCCCTTCCCCCTCCAGTGCCCGCTCTGAGCCCAGTCTCTCTCTCTCTCTCCAGCACCGTGCCACCGTGGCGTCATGCATGCACAGGCAGGAGACTGTGGACTGTCTGAAGAAGTTCAATGCCCGGAGGAAGCTGAAGGTAACTCCTGGGGTCTTCAAGGTGTCTGCAAAACGCACGATCAGGTCACTTGTGGGTTTGTTCCCTGCATGCGAAAGGACAGGGTGGTGTCTCTACCTCATCAGAGAGGGGGTGATAGACATGTGGGGATCCCTTTTGTGAAGAGGGGGAAAGATAGCAACGAGGGGTGGTGGCTGCATCTGGTTGGGGATCCCCAGAGGGAACTATGGTGAAGGAAAGCAGAGTAACATAACTGCCCTGGGCACAGGGGTGAGGACTTTCCTGCAGGACTCAGTCAAGAAGGCTCCTCCTTGAAGCAGGATGTGGATGTGGGAGGCACAGTGAGACCCCTTTGCCTCGTGCCCAGGATATTTAGCAGCCAAGGAACAAAGTGATCCATAGACAAGAAAAAAAACCCTGGCTCATCCTCACCAGCAGCCCCACAGGCTTTTCATTCTCTGCTGAAGCCACGTGCTGCATCCTGGAGCCCCTCTGAAGCACCATCTCCTCAGGCTTCACTGTGGAGCTGGAGCCACCCCCGTGCAGCATCCATCTCCTGGCAGCACAGCACTGGGAAAGGGGCTCTGGCAATCCCAGTGCCTCCAGCAGAGCCAGAGATGCAGAATGGGCCGGCGCTGGTCTGTGCAGCCAGAGCTACCAGCACTCCAGGGCTGAATACCAGTGGCACAGAGCTGTACAGCTGCTGGGTACTAACAAGATTATCTAGCAGAGAAACTGGCTGTAAACTCTCATTACTCTTCAGCTAGACAAGTGATCCAATTAGTTCAGGCATGCACTTCAACACAGTAATCCATTACCGACAGCGATTAGTCCACAGTAATCTCATTACACGCTGAGCAACTAGTGGAGTTAGTGGAGTCAGCTGGGGAAGGGGGAAGCATCCTCGGGGATGTTATTTTGCGGTGATGATCTTTGCGTGGCTGCCATGAAAATTCCCTGCCCTGCTGCTTGTAGCTGGCCTGGCTTTGATTGCAATTAAAGCCAGTTCCGCTCCCGGTGGCTCCCCTTGCTGCCAGCTGCTGGCCCCAGTCAGGGGAGCAGGGTTGTGCTACATCAGGGTAGGGTGGAATGAGACTGCCATGTGCCTTGTGGATATTTAATATTCCTTTAATCTGGGAGGGAAGGCAATGCCCTAGTGATGTGGAGTCAGGTACAAAGGAGCTGCTTTTGCTGACAGGAGGAGAGTATCAACCCGTGGGCTGATTTCCTTCCAGTGAGGTGGCTGGGGCACAGGTGACTGGCAGGGCTTTCCTCCCCCAGGGCAGGGTACCAGCAGGGGTGTAAGGGGCTGGGGTCAGCACATCCTTTCCTTCCGCCTTCTGTATCTTTCAGGGAGCCATCCTGACCACCATGCTGGCCACCAGGAACTTCTCAGGTAGGTGCCGTCTGCAGGAATGATCTCCTTGTGTTACAGGTGCCCAGGATGAACCCGTAGGGTCCTTGAGAACTGGTTGTGCCTTGGGTGTTATAGGGGGATGAAGGTTGCAGCATGAGGATGAGTGGCATTGGGTGGTGATCCAGGCCAGGTCACTTGGTGGTACCTCCAGGCTGGTTGCTGGCTTGAGATGCTGGAGAAAAGGTGCCCAGCTGAGTGGTCCCCAGAGGTTTTGGTTACAGGGGCTTGTGTCAGGGTGGGGATGTGGGTGCTAGAGGCAGCCAGAGCTCAAGGCAGCTGGTTTTGTGTCCTCATGGAGATATTTGTGGCTGAGGGAGAGCATCATCTGCACCAGGAAATTGTCAGAAAGATCCCTGGGTGCCACTGCAGCCAGATGGCAGCAGGGTCCCTTGAGTCCCTCCTGTCTCACCCACTTGGGTGAGACAGCCTTGCAGCTGGGATTGCCCTGGCAAGGCTTAGCAGGTCCTTCCCAGGCAGGGAACCAAGAAGGAGCTGAGTGTCTGCGGAGAGTATCTGCTTGCTGTCACTTGCAGCACCGGCGGTGCGGTGGTGGGACAAGCTGGAGGCAGCTGTTTGTTGTTAGGTGGGGGTTTTGGGGTGTTTTGCCAAGGCACCCCAGGAGTCTGCTGTGTAGCAGGAGGGCAGAACGGAGATGGAGACTACTGACCCGGCCAGGTGCCGGTGGAGAGGGTCACAGCCGGGGCTGGTATCTGCATTTGTCGTGGGGGGATCACGCTGACACATTTAGCTCTTGTGGGCAGTGTGTGGTGGGGCTGGAGGAGTCCAACAGCTGGGGGGATCCGGTATCAGACCCAGCGCCGGGAGATGTGGCCGACACGAAGCATCAAAGGGCAGGAAATTCAGCAGCAGCTCATGCGGTGCTGCCCGTCCCACGCAGCCCCGGAGCTCGCTGCTCGCCCCAGCCGGTGGCTGACGGGGTCCCACGCGGAGCCGATCCCTACCGATCCCATCCTGCTCGCAGGGTGCGGGAGCAGCAGCGGGGTGTCCCGGGAGGCTGGGGCCGTCCCGGCAGCGGGAGGTGGGCACTGGGGAAGGCGCCTGCTTTCCATCATTGTCAAAATGTGGGCTGCAGCTGTCGGGCCGGCGGGTCGGCAGCGCATGATCCCGCCAGCATGGGGCTAAAATTAGAGGGTAGCGGGCGAGCAGCCCATTCCACCCCTGTGCTGCGCCGTGCTCAGCCACCAGCAACCCCCCGTCAGAGTCTGCCTGCCCCCGGACAGCCCCGCTGAGCCACACCAAGCTGCCCCAAGGACTCGGTGTGACATTTGGAGCCAGGACGTTCGTGCCCCCCGGCCGAGAACCGCTGGGGTAGGACGGGGAGCTGCCGGCAAAGTTGCTGCTGAGCTCCTGGAAGCAGCTCTGGGGGTTGCTGGAGAGAGAACAAAGCCCATCCCGCTGCTCGGCCACCCACCACCATGCTGCTGGTCCTCGTCCTCCTGGTCCTGGTGCCCTGCCTGGCTCTCCTAACCTCCTTCCTCCTCTCTCCAGGAGGCAAAAGTGGTGGCAACAAGAAGAATGACGGCGTGAAGGTAAGCCCCCTCCCCACTGCCCCATCCCACCTGCCCCGCTGGGGCTGTGGTGGGGGTCTCCAAGCCGTGCCTACGGTGCCACAACACCCTGAGCTCTAAGGAGCAGCCGCTGGCGCAGCTGTCCCGGTGTGTCCCCGTGCCACCGACTCAGCTGCTGCCAGGACCACAGTGACCCGGAGGCTTTGCGGGGCAGCGGGTGAGGGGAGCTGGCTGCTGCTGGAGGGGTGCGCGCAGGCAAGTCGCTGCTGTTCCGTTGCCTGCAGAATGTGTTCAGCCCTTGCAGCCCCCCGCAAGGGGGAGAGGCTGGACCAGGGCTGGGACAGGGGACACGAGGAGGCAGCTTTGCAGCCTGGAGCCACAGTTTCAGCCTGGCAGCAGCAGCCATGGGGTAGAAGGGTGGCTGCGCCTCCTGCTCGTCCCAGTGTGTGTCTGGCTGCGGCTGGTGGGGCTGGTCTGGTCCCTTGGCTCCTGCCCTATCCCATCCCTTGCGGCTGCTGTGCTGCTGGGTGCCATTAACCCTCTTGGCAGTACTGCCAGCCCCCTGTGCCCGCTGCAGACAAAGCAAAGGAGCTTATTTGATGCTTGACAGAATAAGTGCTTTGGTGGTGTTCTGAAAACACGCCAGTGCTGGGAGGAACGTGTTTCTTGGCCTGCAGAACCCTTGGGTTTGCCTGTCACTCCATGATGGGGCCACAGGTCTTCAACAGGACAAGGTGGCTCCTGGAGGCAGCAAAATCCTGATGGTGATAGAGAGACGTGGTGGGCAGTGGGATCTGGCAAACCCTTCCTACAGGAGGAAATGGCCCACGTGAGAGTCTTTCCTTACCTATTCCCTTGTGAACACAAATCAGTCATGCAGCTGGGCAGAGCTGGTGTGATCACATCTGCCACTGCAAGGCAAGGTGCATGGCATCAGGCAGAGCCTCAGGAGCCTGTCTGCAGCTCTTCCTCTAGTCCTTTTGTAGCGTTTCAGCTGCTGGGCCATGAGAAGCACAAGGCTTTGCAAGAGCAGAGCCCTCAGCTGGCTTCTTCTTCCCGCAGTCCAAATGGAGCCAGAGGCCTGGAATAGTTTGTCTTTTTCCCACTCCTTCCCAGCCTGGCAGCCAGAACAAGCCAAGGCTGCAAGATTTGGGGCCAAGCACAACCCTTCAAACCAGGGCTCAACTCCAGAAAAGACAATTGCAGCATTATTTTGCATCGTAAATCTGATGGCTATGAGAGGACGTTGCTGCAGGCCATGGTGTCACGTGGCTGTCCCATGGTTTCCAGAACAGGATTGCTAGTATTGGACAACAGTGCTGGCCCAGAGGGGATGGGTCCCATGGGAGCCACAGAGACCCCTTTGCCAGTCACTGCCGGCTTGTTCTCTGCTGCTCTGAGGTCCCATCTGCTTCTGGGAGTCACCTGAGAAGTGACACTCCAGGTAAACCTGACTTGGTGTGACTTGCTGGAGCCCAGATGAGAATCAGGAGGTGCTTTATTTAAGCTGTAAATGGAAATACTGGAGGATGGAGAGGTTTCGTTGAGCTGTCCTGCATCTAATTTTCCAGAAGAAAGGGACAGCCTTGAATGTAACCTCAAACATCACAGGGATGGATGGTGTGATGCTAGAGGATCGTCTGACAGTCCAACTTGTTTGTGATGTTCCCTATTGGTCTTCAAAGTAACTTTGAGGGCAGCATTTCTCCTGGGAAGAGAGACACTTGATGTCAAGGCAAAACAGCTAGTTTGGGTGAAGAGCCTTCTGCTCCTCAGGGAAACTCTGTGAGAAGGCTCTGGTTTCAGAGAGGGATCAAAGAGTCTAGTTTGTAACCCCAGGCTTCAGGTCCTTGCTGGTGAGCGAAGTGCAGCCAGTGAGGTCCTCCTGAGCACAGCCTTCCAGTCAACACCCAGCTCAGGGGGTGTGCAAACCCTGGAAAATTATTTCTATCACCCCCTTTTCCAACAAGGAGAGGCAAGACAGCCTGGCTAAATGGCCAGCAAGGTAAAGGAGGAGAAGACAAAGCAGAGGAAGGACCATTCCCTACAGTTTGCTTGTATTGGCCACCTTCAGCATCATCATTCCCACCTCATTCCTCTGCTCAGCCCCAGGGGACTTGCAGCATAACCCCCTCGTGGGGGGCATGGGTAGGCTGGGTCCTCCAGGTGAAGCTTTAATGGCCACCACGGGCAGCTGGCATCCTCCAGGGCATTGCTGGGCAGCATGCATCTCTCCACCTTGCTGGAAAATTGAGGCAGGCACCTGGAAACCTGTCTTGGGTGAGTAGGAAGGGAACAGTCCTGCCTGCTCAGAGCAGGGCTCTAAGTCAGTCTATGTGGTTCACTGTCAGAAGGGTTGTGTCCCCATGTGGCGAAGCCTGCTGGCCTAACTATCCCGATGAAAGCAGGCATGTCCCGAGCAGCCCCACTCGCTGTTCCTGCCCAAAGCTCCACAGGTAGCTGATGCTGCCCTCCAGCACTGGTACGGTGCTAGCCCAGGCTCTAAGAGCTCAAGGCTCACCCTCCTGAGGAGGTTCCTCCCTTATGAAAAGCATTAACAAGACCAAAAATCCTCCTCGAGCCCTGCTCTGAGCTCTGTGGGAGGTCTTGTGGTCCCAGTAGTGACGATACCTTCACAGCCTTGTTGTAGTGTCCCATCTCGTCCCATTGTAAACTAATGAAATCACTGCCCCGTGTCGCATCCTGTTCCGTCCTAAATTAATGAGCTCACTGCCCCGTGTCGCATCCTGTTCCTGTATGTCCAGACTCGACGCGGTCACTGCTTTGTGTTGCATTCTGTTGCGTCTGAAATTTCTGCAGTTTACTGCCCCGTCTCCTGTCCTTGGGTGGCAGAAGCTGTCGGCCCTTCCTGCAGCTCCAGCAGCTCTGTTTCCTGTGAGGTTCCTTATGAAATACCTCAGCTCCCTCTGCCCTTTAGAACATCTCTTGTTTCAGGGAAGGAGGATGATGTAGGACGTAGCAAGGGACGGGAGAGCTGCACTGGCGCAGGAGGAAACTCAGTGGCCGTGTGCTGGGAGCCAGTTGGGATGTGAAAGGAGCGATGAGAGGTGATGGGTGTCTGCAGTTCCCCCACACAGTGACCTAACGTGTTGCTCCATGGACTTTTCCAAGAGGTTTGTGCTGTGTGGGACATTTTTCCCCTCTGCAGGGCAGGCAGAGCCAGTGCCCCATTAAATGTACTGGTATGGTAGAACCTGATCCATCCCCGGGGAACTGCAGGTGGAGAAAGGTCATGAGGCCAGCGAATGCATCCCTTGTTCTCCTGGATAGATTAAAAATGGAGATGGGGAGCAGAGCACAGAGAGAAAGGCGAGACCAGAAGTAGTTTGGATCGTGGCTATAGGGGCATCTAACCCAAAAGCCTTAAAGCCTAGTGGTAGTGGTCAAGGATGGAGATGTGCATGGATGAGGTCTTCTCTTTGGAGGAGACTTGGTTTAAAGCACTGGAGCTGTGGTCAGGACAGCTTCCCACATGGTGTGCCTGCCTTGCAGGGTCAAACTGCAGTATATGTGCTGGCCTTAAACCAGTCAGCTGAGTTCTGCTCTATGTTCCAAAGCTAACTGAGCATTTCCACTCTAGTCAGCAGCATGGGCAGGCGGACCCAGAACCACTCCAGAGCCTGTAAACCTCAGAATGGCATTTGCAGTGTGTGCAGGGCTGTACAGGTGGTGGAGCTGCATTAGCTTCTCAGCATCCCACACCTGTTGCTGTTAGCTGGCTGGTCACAAAGCCACCAGAGTGGACACTGACTCCTAGAAGACTCCCTTGTGGGCTAGCCAGGTCCTTGGAGATGAGCAATACCAGAGACTGAGAGGTCAGGAAAGAAAGGGGCCAGCAGGAAGGTGGGGAGGGAGCTGGCACTTCCCTATGGGAGCACCAGGTTGTCCCACCCTTTGCCTTTAATTTGCCCCTCCACGAGGACCACAAAGGGTGGCTCAGGAGCTGCTGCCTCTCATGTGCCGCTCTCTGCCTTTCTCACTCTGTGTCTCTTCCTGTTCCATCTCTTCTCCTTGTTTTTCCAGAAAAGAAAGTCCAGTTCCAGCGTTCAGTTAATGGTGAGTGTCCTTCGTCTTCCTCAATGCCGATGTTGCTGGGCCTCTCCACATGTTCCAGCTTCCCCCATTTTTGGAAGTTACCTCGGGGTAGGGAAGAAGGGACAGTGGGGTTGGAGGGAACATCCTCAAAGCCGTATCACCCACAAATCCCATTAACAGGGTTGGTGCAGGCGCTAGCTGGCCACCAGCTGATGGGAAGCCAGCCCCTGGTTCTTGCTGATGGGTTCTCATGCCGTTTCTCCCAGTTCTCCTGACTCAGGTCTGCAGGCTGCATCGGTCCAGGGAGCCTTGGAGAAACACCTTCCATGCCTCTGCGGGGACTGTATGGTCATGGGACACCTTGCCAACTCCATCGGGGTATTATGGGTAATACATGAGCAAGGCTCTGCTGGGAAGAGCTAGCAAAGCCATTGCTCTAGCTCCGCTAGCAGAGTCGCCTTGATGGGGCTCCTGCAGAGAGATGGGGGGTCAGTACCCCTCTCCCCCCCAAATCTGTGTAGCGCTCAGCTGTTTCTCGAAAGAGCTGTGTCTCAGCCTTTGGTGGTCCATGTGGGTCTTGGAAGCACTTTGTTTTATTGTACATTTCTCTCCCTACTCTGCGGTCACTGTGGTCTCTCACTCCTGCACAGTCCCCTCTTTCTCATCCCAGTTCCTCCTCGCTGTTTAATTTGTACATCTCTCTCTTTATCGTACAGTCAACATGGTGTCTTCCACCCCCACACAGCCCCTCTCCCTGCCCCTCTGGCAACGCTCCTAGGAAAGCACCAGACCCGCTCAGGACCTGCCCCGTCTCTGTCCCCACAGGTGTCGGTAGGAAAGGCAGCGCCGTTCCTATGAGACCCTCCACAGCTCAGCTCTTGTGCCCTTGGCTACAAGGAGTGGAGGTCAGGGAGGGCTCTGCCAGTGCTGCCCTAGAGCTGTGTTTGAGGACGGGTTGGACCTGCTGGCGTTTTCCTTGGTTTCTGTCCGTCGGCACAGTCGAACGCTGTGGGGTCGGACTCGGGGGGCTGTCGAACTCACGAGCTCTGGCTGGTCTGGGGCAAAGACTCTTCTCACCACCCCATCTCTCCTTTCTGTTCTTTGTTCAGGAATCGTCGGAGAGCACCAACACCACCATCGAGGACGAAGACACCAAAGGTACTGGGGGGGCACACGGGGAGGTGGGCAGGCTCTTTCTGAGGGAGAGGAGGGGGTCATTCGTTAGGGCACCCCTAATGAGATGCTTGGTAGCACCATGAGCTGCCTCAGGGCCCTTCAGAAGTGCTTTAGGTGGCTTCACTGTTGGGTGAGGACTGCTGCTGAGGAGCAGAGATGCTCCTGGAGCCAGAGGCATTCCCTGAAAACAGGCGTGGAGCTGGCAGGGGGCTTCAGGGGCAGCAGCCCAGCTGCCCGCTCCTCCGAAATACATGGCCGTTTGGGAAAATCCTTCCAGGGAAATCCCTGTCTCCCGCCCACCTGCCAGAGCCAGCTCTCTAAGAATAACCCAGGGAATGCTTCGTCGGTGCTAATTTGTAAAGTCTCTCGCCGAGGCCGTCTCACCACAGAGCACCATGGACTTCTGCCTGACGTGATGGTGAACGGGACATTTGTCCTCCTGCGGGAGGGCTCTCTGTCGGTGGGCACTGATGGGGATCCCTCTCCTCCTCTCTGAACGTGCTCCCTCTCTGTACATCAGTCACAATGCCAAACTAAAACCAAGTCCAGCGTGCCACCCGTTTCCATTTGCAGCAGAGCCCCATTAATAAGCCCAGGGCTGCCTCTGACAGCTCTTTCTGCACCCCGGGAGACAAACACACTCTCTCAGCCCTGAGCCTTCCAGCTGAGCCAGCAGCACCCGCATGGTGCTGAGCCCTCTGCAAGATCCATCATTGTGTCTCCTGGGGTGGCTGCTGCCTCGGGGGGAGGTGAGATCATCCTTGGCTCAGCCTGCTGTGGGTTCACAAGGTAGATGGTCCCAGCTTGGCCAGGACCACCTTATGCCAACTAGTGGACCAAGGGCAGCTACCGCTCGCTGATCACCCCTTTTGCTCTTTAGGGAAATACAGGAGGGGTAGGGTCGGTTTTGCCCTGACTCTGTTCTTTCCTCTCTGGGGGTGAAGAGCCCTTCTCTGCATCTCTTCCGAGTTGCTCTCTTGCTTTTTCCTGGGATGGTTCCCAATGTCCCTCTACATCCCGCAGTCTGTCTCTAACAGGGGAAGGATACGTCAGCAGTGCTGCAACCCTAGCGCTTCTGGCTTGTTTTCTCCTTCTGTTTTTCTCTTTAACCCCACAGTACGGAAGCAAGAAATCATCAAAGTCACGGAGCAGCTGATCGAAGCAATAAGCAACGGCGACTTTGAGTCCTACACGTGAGTGTCCCAGCGTGGGCTTGGGCCAGGGTAGGGGCTTAACTTCCCAGACCGGGTGATCTGGCTGTGACTGCGCACCCCAGGAGGTTTTACTGCTGCCTGGGGCAGGGTGACTGGGTTGGTGTGATGGTAGGGCGTGAAGACCATCCAGGAGAAGCAAGGGAACATTAGTTTCCAAACCTGATGCTTCTCCCGCATCTCTGTGGGGTCTCCACCATGAGCTTGTGTTCTGGTTTGGAGCGAGATGCATTACTGTAAACATGATTTCTGGTGGAAGAAGGAACGGTGACTGCATCCAGGGTGTCTGTTTTATCCAGACTGCCTCAGGCTGCTTGAAGTGTAGCTGTGTTCCACTCACTGAGCTGCTGCTCTGAAGAGCATCGCTTCTCCCGAGTCCAAGGCCTATTTAATTAGCAGTGTCTGAGCGAGTGCAGGTCCATCCCTGCCTCAGAGAACCGCAGCAGGGATACTTTGATACTGAGCAGACAACATGGGTTTTTCCATGCTGATTTTCCTCCTCACAGACAGCAGTGTTTGGGGAGGTTTTAGCTGAAGATGGTGACTGGTGGACAGAGAATTCACTCCGTCTCTCTGGGGTTCTGGTGATGGTTGGTGGGCTGGAGGCAAGGTGGGGTGGGCTTTAAAGTGTGGGGACAAGCTCTGCCTGAATTGCACACTGGAGCAGAGCATCCTCAGTCGCAAGCTGAGGGAGCCATCCTAAGCAGGAGCCGTTTGGGCTTCACAGTGTCTCCTGCCAGAAGCAGGGAGATAACCTCTCCCTTTTCTCTCCCTTTCCTCCCTCCCCAGGAAGATGTGTGACCCTGGGATGACTGCCTTTGAGCCCGAGGCTCTGGGCAACCTTGTGGAGGGCCTGGATTTCCACCGATTCTACTTTGAAAACTGTAAGCAGATCCTCTTGCTTCCCGTGGGACCCTTCCCGCTTCCCGTGGGGACACTGCGCCTTGATCTCCATCAGCTTGCTGGAGAGAGGAGGGTGAGGGTGGCAAGGGTGGCTTTGAGATCACCTCTGTCTGATGTGGGAGACCTCAGCAGGAGGTGATTCACATGTGTTAGGTCACCTGGGGCTGGGCTGCATGTAGAGGACACGTGTTTGGCGAGATGCTTACCAGCTGGACCCATCCTGAACCCGCTCATGCAAGCAGAGAGCCTAATCCAAGCATTTCCCCTTCCCACATTGCTGCCGCCCTGGGCAAGAGACACCCAAACTCCTTCCCCTGCCTGAAACCACTTGTCCCCTCCCCAGTGTGGTCGCGGAACAGCAAGCCTGTGCACACAACAATCCTGAACCCCCACATCCACCTGATGGGAGATGAGTCCGCCTGCATCGCCTACATCCGCATCACGCAGTACGTGGACGCGGGAGGGATACCCCGCACGGCCCAGTCTGAGGAGACCCGCATCTGGCACCGTCGGGATGGCAAATGGCAAATCGTCCACTTCCACAGATCCGGGGCACCCTCTGTGCTACCGCAGTAAGCCCTGTGAGGCTCCGGGGTGGCCCTTCTGGGCAGGGAGGGGATAGGGAGGGCAGGGCGGGGAGGAGAGGTCTGACGGCTGTGAGGTGATGATGATGGGGTGAGGGATGCTCTGCCAAAGGGATGGCTGAAGCAACGTCTGCGTGCCCTGTTTGTGTTTTGCAGCTGAAGCGCGGTCCTGCCCGTGTTGGGTTTGTCACTGAATGACTACCAAGGGGAGAACCCTCCGACATCTTCACCTACGGGACTTTGGCTGTTGGCTCTGCTGCTTGGTTCCCGCTGGAATAACCCCTCGCTTCTCACCGCACACACGCAATGGCCCCGCCAGCACCGCGCAAGCATCCCATTGACCCCCCCCACCTCACTGGGGCTGTGGCGCTGGGCTCCCTTCCTCTGCATGAACCGAGAAAAGAGAAACCATGAACCTAAACCCTAATCTGTCTGGTGGGACAACTCGTGCCGGGGTAAAGACCTCCCTCCTTGGATGCATGGTGTCGGTGGGGCCGCCCAGTACCCGGCACGACTCCTGAATTGGGCTTGGACTCATCATCCGCCTCCATCCCCACCTCTGCTGGGAGCCTCCCGAGGAAGAGGAGGGCAGGGGGGCAGTTTTGAGCTGCTCTGTGCTGCACCCTCTCTGTGCACCAGTGGATTTTGCTTTGCTGCTATCAAGGTCCCTGTGTCCTGCCATGGCTCCCACCTGCTCCCAACCAGAGCTCCTGCTCCCCACAGCCTCGGCCAGGGAACTGTGATTTAAACCCTTGGCAGAGTCCATGTTCTACACACCCCTGGGTGAGGAGGGCAGTGTCTGGATGGGTGAGTAAAGCCTATCTGTTTATTTTCCCTTCCCAGGAGCGTAGGCTGGCTCCTTCTCAGGAGAAAAGTAGGTTTGTGCCCTGTCTTAGGGCAGCTGTTGTGCCAAGAGGGACTCTCTCCCTCCTTCTACCCTTCTCCCTTCGGAGCAAGGACCGGCAAAGCTGGGAGAAGAGAGGAGGAGCAAGGCAACTGCTTCCCAGCACCGCGTTGGCACAGCTCTCCCAGCCATGCCGTGGTGATGGCATCGCTCCCGCACCCTCCTCTCCACCCAGCACCCAGCCTGCATCCTTCACCCCACCCCTCAGCCCCACAGAGCACCCATCCTGCCTCTCGCATGCAGCTCCCCCAGGCTGGGACAGGGGCAGCCTAGCTGGCTGACAATTCAGGGTGCAGAGCTCCATTGCCCACGCAACTCCCTCCAGCGACGACGAGGAACTCAAGCTTTAGGGCCGAAACTCTGCCGGATGCGGCCGTGCTTCGAGGAAAACCACCGCCTTTAGCTGTCTTCTACTCTCTGAGCGCATGCCTTTTTATAGGGGAAGGAACCAACCTACCGTGTATTTCGTAACTTGGTTTTGAGTATTTGCTGAAATGGATCTTTCCGTGAGCACTTAGAAACCTTCAGCTGTTTATGGGGGGGAAGGGGAGGGGGGGATTTTCCGGGGTTGCTGTTTTTCTTTGCGTTTACACTTGGAGAAGGGAGCTGCTCCATCATGATGCTTGTCCCAGGGGCTCCCGTGGCTGCCAGCCCCCCCTACCCCACACCGCGGTGGCTCGTCCCATCCTGTCTCCCAGCAGCGGGTGTTTGAGGGCACCCACCTCCAGGGGCACCTTCCTGCACCCCGCAGATCTTCCCGCAGAGTGAACGCGGGCGGTGGCTCTTGGAGAGCCATCGGGATGTGGCTTTTAGGGCAGAACGTGCGGCAGGGAAGGTGAACCTTGATGTCACCTCTGCTGCCAGGAGGACGCTTGAGGGTGGGAGTATTTTCCCAGCAATTCTTCCATTTCTTGCTCTCTTCCTTCTGACTGGAACCTCTTTGCTCGTTGATGTGAGCCTCCCGCAGCATCGCTGCCCCGGGGGAGCCGGGCGTGGGGTGGGGTGGGGGATCTTCCTAGCTGCACTCTCTTCATCTTGCATGGCATTTAACTTTCTAGACGGTGCGTGTGTTGAAAAACAAAGAAATGAACAAAAAAAAAAATCCCCAACCCGCTTGTTTTTTGGACAGAAACACTAAAAAAAAAGGACAAAAAAAAGAGCAAAAAAAAGGAGCTGTTTTCTCGGTGTCAATGCTGAGCGTGTAGTGCCGCCTTTCCTGTGGCTTTTGGATGCTTCGCTCTCTGTTGGGGCAGGGATGGCTGCGGGGCCGAGCGCAGCCGCATCCTTGCAGACTGCGAAAACGTTTTCCCACTGGATGGAGGGGAGGAAATTCAAACTGCTGGGGCACAAGCAGTTCCCCTGGGAGGTGTTTCGGAGCATCCCGCCGTGCCAGCAGCGTGAGAGTTGCTGGTGATGGGCGATGCCTTTGTTGGGGGACAGATCACCCCTGGGGTACAGTGTGTGTCCCCGTGCCCTTGGTGGCTTGCAAGAGGTGGCCCCAAAGCAGTGAAATCCATGCAAGGGAGAGAATTAGCTTTTAAGGTAGAGTTTGGGTGCTTTTGTAGATCTGTTTTTCTTCCCGTAGTCATGTAGTGCTCAAGGGGTTTTTTTCATTTCTAAAGGAAGGACTTGGCTCTTTCACAGTTCTCTCTCTCTCCCTCTCCAGAGCTGGCTCTGAAGCCAGCCGTGGTGCGTGTCTCACCCACCTCCTGAAGCCCAGGCTCTCTGGGTGTCAGGATTATTTTTGGGGTTTGGTATGAGATGGATGAAGAAGGAGGACTTTGCAGCGGGGCTCTGCATGGGGACTCTCAGACAGACACTGCTTCAGCCTGGTTTTGGAGCTGCTGCTAGTTGTGGACCCTGGGTGGGCTGTGAGGGTGAAGCTGCTCCAGCAGCCGCTAGTGGAGAAAAGACTGGAACGTGGGGTGCAGTGGGGTTTGCTGGAGATGGCAGATGAGGTGCTGGGGTAGACACAATCTCCATTCACCAAGAACCCACTTTGGGCAGTCACTGCTAGGGAGGAACATCTTGATTTCCAGAAAGGCTTTGAGATATCTTCTTGGAGGCTTTCTATCCTCCTCGAGGTTTCCCTATGGTCATCACTCCAGGAACAAGTTCCTCTGGAAGTGGCTGGATGTCCTCGCAACACCTAAAACGCTTCTAATTCTTGCCAAGGGAATAAGAGTCTGGGCTTTCAATTCCTAGTCTTCCAGTCAAGCTGAAGCCTGACCAAGGAAGACCCAGCTTCCCAACCTGCCCACGCGGGCAGCATTAAGCACCTGCACTTTAGGGGTCTGTTCTGCCTGGTTTCTCTTCCCCATCTCCCCCTGTTTCTCCAGAGCAGGTCCCTGTGTCCACAGAGCATCTCTGAGCATGCACTGATACACCTCTGCCCTTCCTTTCAGTAGCCATGGTGAGCAGCTTCTGTCTCTGTCTTCCTTCATGTTTCCTGGTTCCTCCTAAACCTGCAGGAAATGTAAACACACAATGAACTGCCCCCATCCTCCTTTGGCTCATGGAGCCAGCGACGCTGCTGTTATATCTGTACTATTAAGCTGTTGGCACTGTCCCTGGCACGTGCTACCTAGCATTGCCCCAACAATCCCACCATGGTTCTGGGGAAGACAAGGTCTAGGGCATGTTCCCAAGAAGCAATATAGACAAGGCCACCTCGGTGGGAAGGAGCTTAACCACCATGGACCTCCTGTCCCCAGATCAGGTTGCAGCCCGTTTCATTTTCTAGCACAGCCAGAGCCTGACCTGACGGTGGCCTGGCCGTCTGGATCAAACCCAGCTCACAAGTCCTCCAGACTGGTTATCTCTTCCACCTCTCATCGACCACAGGGCATACCTGAATAGGCTTGCTGTGCTGGTCTTAGGCTCACAGCTCCACAGGTGGGCTTGGGAGTCACTTCTTTTCCCATCCTTACTGCCAGGGTCCAGCTGCAACACCATCGTTTCTCAGGTCTTGCTGGTACATCATCTACTCTGGAAGAAGAAGAGGCTACTCCTGGATCTCTGCTCTCTGCTGGGGGAGCAGGTGTTCAGCTCCTTACCCCAGCCAGACACAGTCGGGAGAGAGCTCTCTTTCCCCCACCCTGAGTAAATGCTCCCTCTGCCAGGCTGTAACCCCCATCTGATGTCAAGCCTGCCTACCCTCCCTCTGCCTTCTATAAGTTGATACCCCCATGGAACCCCGAACGTTGGAGGAGACAGCAGCAGCCATCTGCTCCTGCTTTGAGCTCAAGGTCATGGCAGGATGGCTGGGGAGGACCAGCAACGATCAGTGTTGTGTTTGAGAGGGCAGGCACATAACCCCATGGACCAAGAGGTGTCTGTCAGCAGAAGATCCCATAACCATCTCCTCTGACCATCCCAGAAGCTGGGCTGCGGGATGCCTCTCACCAGAGTCTTGATGCAACAACCATCCTCCTTCTAGCAGGGTGGGCACTTGGCCATTACCCGTTTCCAGAGGAGCAGGTCCCAGCCCGTCTGTACCAGACAGGGAACCCCAGAGGTGAACAGGCTGTGAGAGCACCAGATGAGAGGCTGCTGGCCCCTCTACCATCCACCCCCCAAAGCCACCCACTGACCCCTCAGCTGACTGTTTTTCCCACCTGCAGGTCAACAGGGAGTGGGAGAGGGAGTGGAGGGGGTTGTGTTGAGCAGCTCCTTCCTTCTTTGGGTTGTTGCCCCCTTTTTTCTAACCGTTGCACAATTTTAGGGCTTTTGTAACATTTTTTGGACGAGCAGGGAAAATGTGTTAACAGTGGTTTAAAGGGAAAAACCCAAGAGAGAGGAGAGATATATATATATTAAAAAATAAAGAAGTATATCTATGCTTACAGGAAACCTCTAGGGAAATATTTATGTAAGATGATTGCAAAAAAAAAAGGAGAATATATTATCATGAAGATTCTACCGAGCTTTGCCACAGTAACAACAAATCAGGCCCCGGGGAGGGGTGGCTGCCTGTCCCCTCGTGTCTGTCAGTCCGTACGGTTGCAGCTGAAGCCTTCGTCTTCTCTTTTTGTAAGTGCACTCCAACTGTCGAGCAGTGTGACCGTGTTGNCCTGTGGCTGTGAACAGAATGATCGCTGCTCGGATCGGATGCTCTGTTTGGGGAGGGTGGTGGGAGGGGGGACCAGGGTGGGTGCGGGAGGGAGGGAGAGTGTCAGTTTTATTCTTGGTGTTCAAGTGCAATAAATAGCTACCAACTTCTGAGCATGGAAACGGATGATTCTCCGTCACTGCAGTGACTCAGACCCGGCTGCCACCGGTTTGTCCCTCTGTCA
>VZRI01003992.1:977196-988078 GCA_013397515.1 Upupa epops | reverse complement strand
CCCTCCTGGATCTGTTCCTGTGCCACTTGGTCTAGGTGATTCTGCGTGGCAGGGGGACTAGACTAGATGATCTTTTGAGGTCCCTTCTGATCCCTAATGATTCTATGATTCTATCCTGGGTGTGGGCGCCCTCCATGCCCCAGGAAGGCACCAGGCTCTTTCAGTTGCTCTGGCACACCATGGCTGGCAGCAACAGAATCATTAAGGTTGGAAAGGACCCTGACATCATCAAGTCCAACCTTCAACCTAACAACCACTAGACCATGTCCCAGAGTGCCACATCCAGTTGCCTTCTGAACATCTCCAGGGATGGTGACTCCATCACTTCCCTGCACAGCCTGTTCCAACATCTAACTACTCTTTCACTAAAGAAATTGGTCCTGATTTGCAGTCTGAGCTTCCCCAGTGGCCAGCCTGAGGCCTTTTCCTCTAGCCCTGTCATCAGTTACTGGGGAGAAGATGCTAACACTCACCTTCTTACAACCTCCTTTCAGGCAGCTGTGAAGGGTGTCATGCAAAGTCGAGTCAGACATCGTGAAACCCCTGAGTCCCTCACCAGCTCCATCACACCACGCAGACGCCCCCATGTGTGCCCCTCCAGTCCCAGTGCAGCCTGGGCTCCCCGGCCAGCATCCACAGCGATGGCTGGGCAACACCGTGACCTCCCGAGGCCTCCTCCTGAGTAAATAGTGTCAAGGTTAGAGCGAGGGATTCATGCGAGCCATAAATGTTTATGACAGGCCCTCCCTGCTCCCCAGCCGCCATGGCCTGAACTTTCCATCAGCGACACTTTTATGGCCGGCCTCTAATGATTAACCCGGGGGCTAGCAGACCCAGGTGCTCTGCAGCACGGTCATGCTGCCAGAGCCCCACGCACCCACAGAAGCTGGAGGAACCCCGCCATCCCCACAGGCTGGGGTATTGTAAGAAGGTTGGGGAAAGCCACCAGTGGTGACACAGGGAAAATAAAGGGCTGAACAGCCTGGGAAGGGAGCTCAGCATCACCAGGCTTGGGGAGGTGGGAGGGCTGGAGGAGAAGGTGTTGAAACTGGCCTCTTAGAGGGTGCCAGGCTTTGCAGGACAAAGCCCAGGGGAGCTGTGACCCCATCCCTGGAAGCCCCTCTAGCTGTGTTCTTTGCTCATGCTGAGGATCCCCAAACATCGCGTGCAGAGGCTGTGTCACACACCGCTTTTTAATGGTGAGCCGACAGGACATAGACCACACACACAACACTGGGGTGGTGGACACTGGCTGTGCTGGGTCCAAACAGCCCTATCCAGCTCACCAGTACCTCGAGGCCAGCAGCAGCAGCAGCAGGGGATAACGGCTCTGGTACACAGTCCCAAAATCACACACAAGCATGGAAACCTTTTGTCTTCTCCTGGGAGAACCAGCACTCGAGGCTAAGGACAACCCTCTGATCCCCCTCGGTGATGGACAAGTACCCTTTCGTACTGGTTCCAGCTGAGATCAGCCCCGACTTCCTGTGCACATGGAGAAGGGACCACCCAGTGTCTCCTCTTCAGCTCATCCCAGCACTGCCAGGCACCTTGGGGAAGAGCTGCCCTGACCCACCGAGGTCCCTGGGGGTCTCTATGGGCTTGGAAAGGCCCAAGCTGTTTGTTAATGAAGGTTTGTTGGTGGGTTTGTTTATTTATTCTTCCAGTTGTTTCTAACCCCTCATTTATTAGGTCAGATTTCTTAAGCAGGACACTGGTTTGTGCTGGTTTTGCTGGAGAACCTCCCTGTGAGCGGAGCTTGGAGGCTGTCACTGTCCTTTCACACACGTGTTTGTGGGATATTTGAGTGCAATACACAGCAGCAGAAAACATACCCTCCTCCTCCTCCTCCTCCCCACCTCCCCCAGCCTGAGCATCCCTGCAGCCTGAGCATCCCCACTGGGGAAGGGCAGAGCTGGGACCGAGGGTGGGAGCGGGGCAGCGTGGACACTTGCACCAGACACCGTCACACAAAGGCACAGACTTGTCACACAGCTTGTCACACCGAACAGGAAAACCTTGGGGACACTGGGATGGGCAGCAGCTCCATCCTCATGTGGCCAGGGTAGTGGTGAGGAGGCCAGCAGGGTCAGCAGCTCCTGACTTCTCCCAAAAAGACCCCCTCGGAGCCATCCTGAAGTGCCACCAGTGCAACCGGCACCAGCTGGGAGGGCAATGCCCTGCCCAGTCCGTGGACTACTGGGTCCTGTCACATCATGGACTCCTCTTCCTCTATCTCCCGGTCCACCTCGATGGCTGCGTTCTCGTAGCTGGTGATGCCCCCGTATTTCCGCATGTGGACCATCAGTGGTTTGGGGGACTGGCTGCCCGCCAGGCTCGTCACGTACATACCGGTCCGGTTCTCCTCCAGCGACGGGCCCCAGTCCATGGCAGGCCGGCTGGCTTGCTGCACTCGCTGCGAGGGAACGGGAGCACCCTGCACCAGCAGCCGCACAGGAACTCACCCACACTCCAGGGGACAGGGTGCTCTGCCAGCCTGAAGGACTGCAAACGCCCCCAGAGAGGATGGGAGGGGGCCAGATGCCTGTCCTGGAGTGCAGCTCTGGGCAACTGCCCTGCTGTGGGCTGGGGAGGGGTGGTGGTCTGTGGGTGCTGGTGGGGAGGGACTGCAGAAGCTGGGGACTATGGCCAGGCATGGCCCTGTGCTGTGGGGTCAGAGTCACCCAGGCAAGGGGTTAAACTCAGCCAGGAGGGCTTCTGGCCACACCACCATGCTCCTGCTTCACATCCAGCTAGTGCTCCAGCTGCAAGTTGCTGCCTGGGGAGGGCAGCAAGTTCTTTTGACTCTGGTTTTAAGAGCTTGGGGAGAGGTGCAAAACCCAGCTAGGGTTGGGAAGGCTGTGAGCAGCCAGCACCTCCACAACCTGCTCCTAGGCAGAACCTTTCAGTGGGGAAATCCCACTGGTGCTGCCTGCGGCTGCTAGCAGCTGCCTTCCTTGCTCTGCCACTGCCTCTGCAAAAAATGGGTGCAAAGTCCTCCGTGCCATGATGCAGGGCCTGCCTGACATGACAGCAGGGGACCCTCTTGCTGGAAATGCCCAGACACGTGCTCTCTCTCACATCCCATGGGCAGCAGAGAGATAGAGGGACACGCAGCTCTGGGAGCGAAGATGCAAACATTTCTATAGGTTTCAGGCTCAGCAGGAGTTCGTGGTTCCCCTGCACCTTTCTGGGGAGCTCCTCAGCAATGCGAGGCCCCAACACCTCCTACCTCCCACAGCGTCCCTTCTTCTCGCAGCACAGCCACCACCATGCCCAGGGGAATCATCAGGCAGGACAGGACTCCCATGAGGATGCCCAGGACCTCGGCCCAGGTGGGGAACCGGTAGCTGCCGTACTCAGAGGGCTGGTACTTGACAATGTTGTACACCAGCAAAGCCTGCAGGATGGGAGGAAAGCGAGGTCAGTGCAGAGCTCTCTGATGATCTTACGCTTAAAAACTACCTGGAGACCTCCCAACAGAACCAGAATGGTCCCTAGGGCAGAAGATGCCAGCAGAATGACTTCTTGCAAAGGGAGGTCATCCGGGGACACTGGCACCACTGCAGCTCTCCAGCTCCATCCAGCACCCCAAGCTGAGCAGTTACCATCATCGTTGCTGGGGATAGGACCATCCAGCAGGCTCTGAAGTAGGGTCCTGGTTTGAAGCCCAGCATCATGTGGATATCTCTGCAGAACCTCTTCATGCCTGGAGGAGGGAGAGGGAGTCAGAAGCTGTGATTGCTCCTCCAGAGCCTGTACCGGGCTGCTCTCAAAAGTGGCAGCTTGCATCCTCCACAGCAATGAAGTGTCTTGCAGCATCTCTGGAGATGTGAATCCAGTGATGCCCAAGAAGAAACAAGAGGTGGGAGCAGAAGTGTTTTGTTGTGAGGTTGAGGGCTCTCTTCCCTCTAAATCTCTGTTCATACAGACAGCCCACCCGTTTCCCTGTGGGCAGCCCTCTTACCATAGACACGTGTCACCACGAGGCAGGTAGTGATCACCACCACCATGAGACCAAAGCCAGCGCTGTAGTCATCCAACAGGACCAGCCAGTACATCCCACCCTGTGGAGACAAAGCACAGTGGCCAGCATCCCCAGGGCCAACACCCCAATGAATCTCCATCTGTGTCCTCCCACATGTGGGGGTCATGATTCTTTATTCCCTTTGGGGGCACAGGAGAAGACAGTGATCAGATACTCTCAGGAGACATCACTCTTCTTCTGAGGTTGGTGCAGGGGCAGGATAACACTGTGCTGCTTGCCTTGGACCACACACCCCCAGGAAGCCAGGGTCTTTGATCATCTCCCTCCCACTGGGTTAGCTGATGGGAATGCATCTGTCTCTGCAGGTCTGCGCTCTACCATCAGCTCTCCCTAAAATGAGTTGGTCCCCAGGGTGCACCCAGCCCCACACCCACCTCTGTTGTGAGAATGAGCCCCATGAGGAAGAGGGCGATGCAGATGACAGCTGAGAAAGAGGCTTTCTTTGGCCGCAGGTAGTAGGGAAATTCATCTGTCACTGCTGTAACGATGGTCTCCATGAAGGCAAACTGCATGCGAAGGAGAAGAGGGTCCTCTGAGCCCCCAGGCTTCCTGAGCACTGCAGCTGCCTCAGCAGGCTCTGTCCTTACCTGGCTGTCCAGGCCCAGTGTTAACAGCATGAAGAAGAACAGGAAGGACCAGAATGGAGAAAGGGGGAGCATTGTCATGGCCTGGGGGTACACCACAAAAGCCAGGCCAGGACCTGCAGGAGGCAAAGGACAGCAGGGTTAAAACGGGGTGACAGCCCTGGGTTCAGGGAGGTGGAGGGCAGGAGATCCCAGCAGAGCAGCATCACAGCCTGCCAGGGCAGAATGGGAGGGTTCCTGCAGCAGAGGGTGGAGAGATGCAGGAGAACCAGCCTGCTCCTCGTTCAGACCTTTGTCAGACATCTCTCGGTGTTGCTTAAGATTTGCATGGCTGGAAGTGGTCTCCCCTTTCCTCCCCCTGGTCAGCTGAGCATACACCTTCATCCCCTATGCTGACACCCTCAGCTGCTTTCCATCTGGAAGGGATGCTCCTCAGAGCACCTGGGCAGAGGGTGATGGAGGAAAGGTCTTTGTTTGGCCTCACCTGCTTTTGCCACCTGGTTAACAGGGACCCCAAGCTCCTGGGACATGTATCCCAAAACGGAGAAGATGGCAAACCCTGCCAGGATGCTGGTGATGGCATTGCCCAGGGTCACTATGAAGGTGTCCCTACAGAGGAGAAAGAAGATGCTCTGAACTCCTCAGCACCCACAGCAGTACATGGTGGCTGTTCTAGCCCTGGGTGCCACATGAAGGTGACCCAGTGTGATTCTCCTCCAAAGCCTCTCTTGGTGTCTACTCTCAAGGTGCCAAGGAGCACACATCTAGGGACATGGGTTATTTTAGGGTTCCTCACAAGCTTGCTTTCTCCTGTGGGGGGATCACCCCAAATATCCAACACCCACACTCCCCTCTCTGCTGGTGACTGCAACAGATTCAGGAGAAGGATAAACATGCAGAACCAGCCTCAAACATCCTCAGCATTCAGCTCCTGCAGCCCAGAACATCCGAGCCCAGCATCATGTATTGATGCTTAGGAGGATTTTCTTCCACAGATCTCTCTGTCCCTCTCGAGCCTGTGCAGGCTGTCAGGTATCTGTCAGTGGTCGGGCGAGGAGCAGCACTGAGTGGCCATGTGCAACACCTTGCGTTTCCACTGGCTCTGAATGCACCAGCTGAGATTTTCATGGCTCCCCTCGACCCATGATTGTTAGGAAACGGCTGCTGGCTCCCACCTGTAGATATTCTGATGGAAGGTGTTGTATGAGGCGAAGGTGAGGAGGCCCCCGAAGCCTACCCCAAGGGAGTAGAAAATCTGCAGGGCTGCCTCGATCCACACCTGGGGGGAGGAAACAGGTCTGAGGAGGAAAAGGGAGTTGGAGATACGCTGCCCCAGAGCCTTCCCCTGTCCTCCAGCCACACAAAGCCTGTGGAGTCTTTATCTTGTGTTGCTAGCATGCCCACCACTCGTAGTGGACCAGCTGAACTGCTGTAAGCATTTTAGACCCAGCCCAAAAGAGAGAACACTGAGTCGGGGGTGGCCAGAATAGGCACCTGAGTCTGCAGACTGCCCTGTTCCATGATGGAGGTGGCAGGAGAAGGTTCATCTTCGTGTCTTGAACAAATGGCACTGAACGCTGCTCACCTTGGAAGACAGCAAGTGGTCAAACTGGGGTGTGAGGTAAAAGCGTATCCCCTTCCAGGCCCCCTCCAGGGTCACACCACGAATCAGCAGCATCACCAGGATGAGGTATGGGAAGGTGGCGGTGAAATACACGACCTGTGGGAAAGAAGAGCCAGCAGGGAGAGCTGGGAGAAAGCTCCTCACCAGCTCTGTCTGTGGGGTGGGATGTTGCCTTGCATCACTGCAGAGCTGGGGTCCTTGGAAGGCAGTGGGTCTAGGGTCTGGTTGATGAGTCTCACTTTCCCACATGAGCAGAGAATCAAGGGCACTGGTGAGCATCACTGCAGAATGCTCCTGCCCTTACCTTGCCAGAGGATTTGACTCCCTTGAGGATGCACAGGTAGACGATAGTCCAAGAGAGGAGCAGGCACAGACACAGGTTCCATCGGATCCTCCCAGGATCCCCAATCCCAGAGCTTCCTTGGATGTGCAGGACATACCGGCTAGGGCAAACAGAGAATCACTAGTGAGTTGCCACGGCATGTCCCACCTTCATGCAGAGGCCCTCACTGAACCTAGCGATGCCTCTCTCTGAAAGAAGTCCTTGTCAGAAACCCCAGCAATGAGGGAGCAGCAGGGCACTGGCAGATTCTTGCTAGAGAATGGGGAGCACTTGCTGTGGCTTCTCCACTGGCCATTAGAGAGCCCAGAGGCAAGGACTGGTGGCTTGAGAGCAAATTACAGCTGATTCAGGCTTGGGGTGCATTTCAATCTAACAGGAGCCCCTCTTTCACCAGGACAGACTGAGAGAGTTGGGGTTGTTCAGCCAGAGGAGGAGAAGGCTCCAGGGAGACCTTATAGCAACCTTCCAGTCCCTGAAAGGTGCCTGTCAGAGGGCTGGGGACGACTGGGGCAGGGAATGATAGATCAAGGGGTCATGGTTTGAAGCTGGAAAAGGGAAGATTTGGCTCAGACATCAGGAAAAAGTTGTTGAATCTGAGGGTGGGGGATCCCTGGAACAGGCTGCCTAGAGACGTGCTGGAGGCCCCATTCCTGGAGCCATTCAAGGTCAGGCTGGATGGGGCTCTGATTTGGAGAGGGATGTCCCTGGTTGTTGTAGGGGGTTGGACTAGATGGTCTGTGGAGCTCCCTTCCACCACTGTGCTTCTGTGGCTCTATGATCCTTTATCTCCAGGCCTGCAAAACAGCTCTAGATCATGGACACATCCCGCATCCCAGGGAGATGATCACAACAGCCCAACAGAGAGACCAGCTGCAAGACCCTATCACTGCACAGTGCCAACCCTCAGCGCCCAGCGTGCCATGAGATGTGCAGCACAGACCTCGTGCCATCCCCGTGCTCTCCCTAGTTGGCCGGGTCGGCTGCCCTCTTTACCTCCAGTATTCCTCGCTGGGGCTGACAGTGTTGGTGATGTTGACAGGGAAGGTGGTGTTCCCCGCCTTGATGACGTGGTGGTCCAGGCACAGGTCAGTGTTCCACCAGTTGCCGCAGTGCTGCCAGGGCAAGTCGCTTGTGAGGGATGCAAAGAGGTAGAAGAGAACGTAAGCAATGATCATATTGTAGTAAATGGCCACCAGGGAGACGATGAGGATCGTGCCCATGCCAACGCCTGGAGGAAGGAGAGGGTAAAGAAGGAGTGAGCCTTCTCTCTGGAGTGGAGCACATCCAAACCCCAGCTCAGGCACAGGATCTCAGCAGCCAAATGTTTAACCAGTCAGAGATTCACCTGGTGGTGGAAGCCTCCATCACCCTGCAGACAGACAGGCCTTCTCTGAATTGATGATCTATTGCATCATGCAGCTGATTGAACTGCAGCTCAGCGTTGAGACTAAGAGGATTGGATGGGACATCTCTGGAACACTTTAATCTCACCTCTGACAGCCATCGCTCGGCTTTGCTGCTGCTTTTTTAAGCTATCTGGCTTCATAAATTTCATACAATTTCTAGAGGTGGTTGTGCCATCCAGAGCCTCCAAAGACTGTCAGATCTCACACGTGTCTTGCAGCTACTAAAACAGCTAACCTAGAATTCAGCCTGCTCCATCTTCCCCTAGGATTTAACCAGAGCTCTGAGGATCACAGCTCTGTGCTCCTGGTTCATGTCCTCATCAAGCACCTCTTGCAGAGGCTCTGGACTTCCCTCACGCACCTTTAAAGAGAGGGCTTATCTTCCAGACAGCAAGTGGCCCCAGGCTGGAGAACTGGCCGAGTGATAGCTCCATAAAGAAGATGGGGATCCCACAGATAGCCAGCATGATGAAGTAAGGAACCAAGAAAGCTCCTGCAAGAAGAGAGAGAGAGAAAACCCTTTAGGGTTTAGGTTTAGAACAAACAAGCATCCAAAGCCCATCTATGCCAGGGTGGAATGTTGACACACATGGTTCACACACACACACACACACACACACACATTTTATTAGGGCTGGAAGAGGTTCATTTGACATCTCTGGCCCTGAGGGATCTACCCAAAACTCAGCAAGGGGCAGAAGCTCACCATGAGTGCAGGAGGAAGGAGCTGGGATTCACTGGTGCCATGTTTCCCTGCCACCCTGTTTCCCCTTGGATCTTTGACAAACACCACTACATCCTCCAGCTGTTAATGTTTGTGACAAACAATTGCCCTGGGGCTAGCTGAAGAGGCTGGGCACTTCACACTGTCACAGCAGGCTCTGGCACTGCAAAAGACAGGTTCTCCTTCAATACCTGGGAGGCATCTGCTGAGCCTGTGGAGTCCTGGAGGACATCAAGCCCAGAAGCTATTGGAAACCAAGTGAGATGCTTAGGAGGAACTGGTCCAGCATGGAACTGGGGATGCCTCTAAGGCCATGAGTGCAGAGAGGGGCTGGTGAGCTCCTATCGCCCATGAACGTGGGTGGTTAATGCCCAAGGGCAAGCACGGGGAGCAGAAGGATGCCTCACCCCACAACAACAAATGCTATTTCCCCGCCCTGAGAAGGACAGGGGTCATCTCTTCAGAGACACTTCCCAGCAGACCAGCTCAGTGGGAATGTGGTCCCTCCAAAGGATGCCCCCGTACCTCCTCCATTGGTGTAAGCCCTGTAGGGGAATCTCCAGACGTTTCCAAGGCCCACGCAGTATCCAATGCAGGAGAGGAGGAAATCCAGCCGCCCCGTCCAGTTCCCTCTGTCTTCTGGACACTCAGAGCCCAGGTCCCCGTCCTGGCTGCTGGGGCTCACCAGGAGCTCTGGCGTCACCGGCTGGGCAAGAACAAACCACGGGAGACAGCAACCAGCGTCGAGGAAGGGATAAAAACAGGAGAGAGGGAAGGAGCACAGAGAGGTCATGTGTGGACTTGCGATCCTGAGCTGCAGCACTGACACTTGTCCCTTTGGACATCTCATCTCATTGTGCTCTACCCCAGCCAGTGTCCTGCTCTGCTGCAGAGCAAGGAAAGCAGACAAATGTGATCCTGCATGACGGGAGCTCCCCTGGCAACGACAGGGTGGCAGCTCCAGTTTCCTGACAAATCCTCTCTAGAGGTCATGATAAACTTTCCTGCAGAACACGGGTGTGAGGAGAGCTGGAGAAGAACCATCCCAGCCCCACGTGTCCCTGCCACGCCAGACACTCATCTGCTGTTAAATTCTCCATGTGTTTTTCACGCTTTTCCAGCTGCCAAAAGCCCACACCATGGGGCTCTAGTGATGCTTTCTCAGTTGTCCCTGCTGAGAGAGCTCCTTCCAGCTTCCCCGACCTGTCCTGGGTCAGTGAGGCACAGGCAGCAGTTCAGCAGGCAGGGATTAACCCTTTCCCTTTCTCCCTGGCTGCCTCAGCATGGGTATGTGTTTACATTGGGTCTGCAGCAAGATGTTTGGTCTATCTGAACTTCTCCAGCATCCTAACTTTGGGAGATTGAAGAAGGTATCTCTGCCAGTTTACCAAGCTGAAAAGGCTCAGCCAGAAGCTGCTGGGAGAGATCCCACCACAGATATTCCCTCTGTGATGTTGGGAAGTGAAGAGGGGTGGGATGAGTGTCCTGCACAGGGACAGATTTTTTCTGGGGCCTCTGCTGCTAAGGCACAAGGAGTAGAGCAGGATAACCCCATGTGGGAATCTTTCTGTCTTCTTAAAAGAAAAAAACCAGCCACCCCTGTGTCTCTGAGTTCACAGATCATAGGGAGAAAGCCCATGGAATGTGCTTGAGGGAGAAGGACCTGGATTTGGAGGAACTGTAGGGTCATAGAATCATTAGGGTTTGGAAGGGACCTTGAAAGATCATGCAGTCCAATCCCACTACCACAACAGGATCACCTAGACCAAATCACACAGGAACACATCCAGGCGGGTCTGGAACATCTCCAGAGCAGGAGACTGCACAATGCCCCTGGGCAGCCTGTTCCAGTGCTCTGTTCCCCTCACTGGGAAGAAGTTCCTTCTGATATAGATATGGAACCTCCTCTGTTCCAGCTGGCACCCACTGCCCCTTGTCCTGTCACCAGATGTCCTTGAGAAGAGCCTGGCTCCATCCTCCTGACACCCACCTCTCACATATTTATTAACCTTAATGAGGTCACCCCTCAGCCTCCTCAAGAGGAGGAGGCTCTTGAGCCTCCAAGCTTGGCTCTCCAAGCTCAAGAGACCCAGCTCCCTCAGCCTTTCCTCATAAGGGAGCTGTTCCACTTCCTTCATCATTTTTGTTGCTCT
>VZRI01003992.1:945302-976817 GCA_013397515.1 Upupa epops | reverse complement strand
TCTACCTCACTACCCAATCATCCAGTCCACACTTGCAGCCTCAGTTTGGCTGTGAGGATGCTCTGTGAGACTGTGTCAAATGCCTTCCTGAAGTCAAAATAGACCACATCCACGGCTCTGCCATCATCTCTCCACGCAGTTATGCCCACATAAAAGGCTATCAGGTTGGTCAAGCATGACTTCCCCTTCGTGAAGCCATACTGACTGTCCCTAATGACCCTCTTGTCCTTGTGCCTAGAGACAGTGTCCAGGACAAATTGTTCCAGAAGGAGTTGTGTGTTCCTCTGCACCACTGTGCACATGTGTTCAGAGGTTGTAACAGATCTCCATCCTCCAGGAGATCTGAGCTGGCTGGTGAGCAGAGCCCAGAGCTGCCCTGCTGCAGGCCCCAGGTAGGTGGTGACCACCTCCTCTCCTCCTCCTCCTCTTACTTTCTGGCTGGACCACAGGATGCTCTTACTGCCGGTTCCCATGGAGACAAGGAGCTGTGCTGGCCAAAGCAGTGGCTGCAGGCTCCCACCTTTTGCAGGGTGCTCCCCACATCTCCAGCTGCCTCATGCCCACTCACCATCCAAATCCTTAGAGGGACAGGACAAGCTAGGACAAACTCTTCCCAAAGCTGACTTGGAATAGACAGCCCAAGTAGAGACGAAAAACCCTGCTATTAAAAGCCCACCCTGCTGGATGCCACTGTCACCAAGCAGGACCAGAAGAAAAAGCTTCAGAAACACAGGCTGAAGAGTCAAAATGTGACCCAAATATAATACTGCTGCTATAAAACTCTGCCCTCCTGCAGCTGTTTAACACAGATCTACAGCTCAGCAGCTTCTCCAAGCCATGGCTGTGACAGCTAATTAACCCAGAGCCCACAGCGGTGTGACCCACAGCAGCCTGTGTTCTGTGGGTGATGGACAGATTGCCCTGAAACATCCCTTCCCAAAATTTCAGCAACGAAATCCTTTATTCCCTGCCAGGTGGGGACAGGAGCTATGGGGACAGCAGTTTGGTCTTCCCCTCAAAACCACTTCTCGGTCCCTCACTCTGTCTGAGGAGCTCTCATTTTCCAGGTTTGCATCATGGAAAAATAGCGATTAGAGATGCTGAGAGATCACTAAACCCTCTAATTCCTGCACCTCTGCCAGCATCTTAAACTGCTACAAGAGGGCACTGGTGGAACTGCATGACCTGATTAAAAGCAGGAGCCCACCCATCAGGTTTAGCATGGGAATGAGTGCAGAAGCAACTCAAGGAAAGGAACCAGCAGAACCTTTTCCAGAGCGTACATAGCCCAGTGCCTATCCCGGACACTTGGCTCAGAGGCCCTGAGCTGTGGTTTGCCACCCATGTCTTGGTGATGATTGCCCCTCCCTTATTAATATCTGTAGCTGGATCTCTGCAGCTTAAATTTGTGACCCCAGGGTAGAAAGCAGTGACTGTTCAGGAGCTGGATGGCCCCCAAGGATGGTGACACTGAGGTCCTCGTTGGTGAGGATGGGGAGACATGAGCCAAGCATGCTGCTGGAAAACACACAGAGGCTGCTCCGTGATTGTGATGCCCCAAAACACATCCTTTGCATAGAAACCATGGAAAGCCTGGCCTGTCGGCCTGACTTGAATTGCAAAATGAAGCATTTCAAGATTCCAGCCCATCCTTGCCCCAAACAGCAGAGTGATGCACACCTCTGCCTCAGGCTGCTGCAAACCTCACACACCGAAGCGATTCCAGAGCTTTTATTGAATTGATGCTCCCTCTCAGCCTTTGTCATAATAGAATTTTCTCTATTGGCAGCAGCCGAAGTGCTCTGGGGCTATGATACTGCTCCAGTGCTTTCCACCCTCGACTGCCATCTTTCAAACTGGGCTCCCGCCTCGTGGTTATAAACAGACGGGGACTAACAGCTCCCTTGGCAACCACATCCTCTTTGAACACGGCATCCCTCTCCGTTATTTACCAGAAGATGCTCCCCAAGAAACCAGCAAAGCAAAGGTCACTGAGAAGAAAAAGCTCTTTAGTCTCTGCCAAGATAAGAACTGGCTTCCCTAAAGGAAATTGCCCTCTGCTAATTATTTTCTGTAAATAAATTTACTGCAACCAGTGCAAAAGTCAGCCCTGTCCACAAAAAGCTTCAAGTTACTGTTCCATCACTTTTTGTCTCTCCGTTCAAACCAGCACTGTGGGGTTGTTTCATGCGTGGTCCGTGGCCTTTGGTGGGTTGAACTGCCACCCGATGCCAGATTTCTCCCCTGCGGATCTGAGCTGAGCGCGAGCACAGTGTGTCTGTAAAGCGTGAGTCACTTCAGATTAGTTTGAATCGCTTGTTAATCCCTTTGAGGGGAAAAGAACCACCAAGCGACATAAAAATTAATTCAAATGTAATGTTGCCTAGCAAAACGCAGTACACGAAGCATCTCTGTGGCGTGGAAATGCCCCTTGAACAGCTGCACTACCTCCAGGCTCCCCCAAACACAAGCCAGGAGAGGGAGCAAGTGATGCTGCAGCAAACCAAGGGGTTTGGAGGTTGCTGAGGTTGAAGCAAACTCATTACAGTGATGCCCAGCTGCAAAGGCATCAAAAACAAACCCCCCAAACCCGTGGAAGGAAAGGTTTGGGGCAGTTTGGGGCAGGCAGAGATGGGCAGAGCAGCTCAGGCAGGAGGATGCTGCTCAGACGGCCCAAACCCTGGCTGCCACCACTGCTCTCCGTGGGCTTGAGTCAGTTTCTACCAAAAAACCCCCAGGGCAAGTAAACCAGTGATGAATGAAAAGACACCCGAAGTACAGGCAACACTCGGACGTGAAGAAAACATCCGCTCAGCTCTTCTGGAAATGCTGTTAAGCAAAAGCCAACCTGAAATCCTTAAAGCCAGGGAGAGATCTCTGTTAAAGAGGAATTTCCATGTCTGGTGAAAATGCTAAAAACTCACAGCCCATACCAAGCGAATTATAAGGAGAGGGAGAGGAGACTGTCGGGGTCCTAGGTGGACACTGCTTCCACGGGTGTGCTAACTCCTCTGTGGCCTTGGCCAGCTCCATGCAAGCCCAATGCCAAGGTCAGACATGGTGATGCCAAGGTGCAGGGTGGCTGTGAGCACCAGGTTTATCCTCTGGAGTTCAGCAAGAGTGTTTTTGGGTACTGAAGGACAGCAGGGTCCTGAGCGGCGCTGGGAATGGGGAAAATTAACTTGGGATACATCTGCTTTCCATTCCAGCTGAGCACTGTGGGACCAAATGAATTCCTGAGTGAACTTTGAACAGGATCACCACTAGCAGCAGAGAAATTCAAGAATGTCAGAAAGTCTTTGGGAAGACAACTTTTAATGAATCTTGCAGTCATAAATTCATCTGAAAAAGTAATTTATAGGAAGGAGCAAGAGAGGGAAGAGCCAGGCGATGCCTCAAAACAACAGCGGAGAAAGGCAGCCCTGAGGCTGCCAGGGCCCTCAGAGAATTGCTGGTCATCACCAGGACGCTGTTGGCTTTTCTAGGTCGTCTCCCATATTCTAGGAATTTTCTGGCAGGGATGAAACTCTTCTTAGGTTTTCATTCATCCCAAGGCTGGCACACGTTGGAATCAGCCTGCCCTGTGGTTGGTGAGCATGGCTTGGCAGAGGGAAGAGCCAAAATGGGGTCACTGACCAGGATGCTCTGGAAAGGGCTGTCGCTGCCAACCTCTGCCACCCTGCTTCATGCAGGACCAGTCCCCTATGCAGGGGAGATGTGGGCTCAGAGAGCCTGCTAAGAGCAGAGTTTGAGTAGAAGGGAGCCTGATAGAGGAAAGCCTGAAAGCTGGGTTTAAAAATCATTTCCAGCAGGATATAAAAACTGTTTGTAGCTCTGCCAGCTGCCAAAGCACACCAGGGGAGTTCAGGGTCCACCACCACCCAGAGCCCTTTAAGCCCTATAGAGAAGGAGGTAATCCCAGCTGCAGGTGTGAAAACCACTGCCCAGCTCCCTGGGCTCACCCTGGCACTGGGGGGAAACATTCCACCACCCCCCAAGACCAGGCAGTGCCCAGGGCAGGTGGGAGCAACATCCCCAGGGTGCCACACACCGGGAGCCAGCCCTGCCTCGGATGCCCACCCACAGCACCCAGCCAGACACAACATGAATCACCGCGACAGCACCTGCTTGCAGGGGAGGGGTGGGTTGTGTCAGTCAGAGTGGGCAGCTGGCAGCCCTGCCCACGCAGCCCAGGATCTCCATGGACTGATAACTGCATTGAGGTGGGACTGGGGGTTAGGGAATGTCCCCCATCCCTCTCCCCACAATCCCACATCTGGCCCCACACGCACAAACACTCCCTTCATTCATAATCCCTGTCAAGGAAAAGACTGTCGGCAGCACACGGAGGCTCCCCGGGGAGGGATGGCGGGATGATGGACATCCCTTGGTCCCATTGCCCAGCTCCCAGCCTTGGAGGGCACCCTGATCCCCAGCTCTCACCTTCCGGAGATGCTGCTGCTGAATGTTCTTCATCCCAGAATCCTGTTGCTATGCGCACTCCGCTCCGACACTTTCCCCTCTCGCTTTCCCCGCCGATGGGGAGGGAGAAGGGGGAGCGGGGAAGCGATGACAGACAAGGGGGAGATGCCACTTTCCCGGGCGGTGGGAGGCTGAGGAGACGCGGCGAGCGAGGCTGGAGGGAAGGGTTGCCTGGAGTTGAGGATGGCTGCGTGCTGAGCACGGGGGGGAGGGACGGCTGGAGAAACCTGTCTGTCAAACGCACCCCTGCTGGGGGGGTCCAGGACCTCAGCACCCTGCCGGGGCAGCCAGGAGGAACAGCCGCTGCCCCACTCATGCCACGACTGCATCAGGTCTCCCCAGGGATAGACCTGGCTTTGCAGGGATGCTGACACTGGGCACCCCAGGGTTCCCTGTGCCCCAGGGGACAGCAGTACAGGGGCAGATGTCAGAAGCTCCCAGCATGTGCAAGGACACGGCTGGAGCCTGAGCAGGTCAGAAGTGACTTCTCCTCATGGTGCCTGAGTCCATTCCCCAGCCCAGGGCCAGGGGATGCTCAATAGCCATCAGTACGTCTGCTCTTTGCTGTGCTGGGGGCAAAAGCAATCCTCAGGCAGGTGTCAGCGTGAGCAGCTGAGTTCAGTTCCATTGCACAGGTCACATCTCCAGGGTTTATACATCCCCAGAGCCCAGGGAGATGCTGACTTTTCCCTGTCACGCTCTGTGAAATTACAAGTGAGGTAGCAGAGAGCTGATCTGTGGCTTCTTCTTCCACTTTCATGGTGGAAAATGTCTCCCAAAGGCTTCAAGAGGGAACAACCCACATGTCCCAGGGCTAGAGTGGTACCAGGGGAGCTGTTATTTGCCTCAGCACCCACAGTTTCTCTCACAATTATATCTTTCACTTTCTTTCTGGGCTGTGGCCAGTCCACTGGGGTGTGTGTGTCCCTTTCCCTTGCAAACGTCCTGTGGAGCTCCAGCCTGCCCCAGACCTATCCCCAGATGCTTTGCTTGGGTTTGAAGCTGATCAGGCATTGCTGGGCATGTGGAGGATGATAACAGGGCTGGGACTTGGTTCTCTGGAGATGTTCAAGACCCTCCTGGATGTGTTCCTGTGTGACTTGGTCTAGGTGATCCTGCTGTGGCAGGGGGACTGGACTGGATGATCTTTCAAGCTCCCTTCCGATCCCTAATGAGTCTATGATCCCTAATGATTCTATGACCTAGCCTGCCCTTTTGTTGGAGCAAATCTTCCTGATATCCAGTAGCAGTTGTGCTCCAAGAACTTGTGTAGCTTTTCCCCAAAGGGAAAGGGATCCTAAGCGTGAAGACACTTTTCTGCAGAACCCAGCAGTGAAGAGGCTTGGTGTTTGCACAGGGGGTTGATGGTGTTGGCTCTAACATTTACCTGGATTTCCCAGCTGGGAAGGAGGAAGGAGCAGGCTGCAGAACCCAACAAACATCTTATTTAACACACACACACAGCTTCCTCAAAGAAAAAAACCTCTTTGGGAATTTACTCATCCCGATTTCAGCTGCCTTGGACTTACACATTGCTTCTGCCTCGCCTGGGGTACTGGTGGGAGGCTGGAGCTGGACAGGCTCATGGCTGTGGGACATGCTTGGCTCTGGCCCAGCCTCACCCTTCCTGCTCAGGGCAGCGATGCTTTTGCCCTTTGTGCCTGTGTGATCTGAATCACCCCTTTGGTTTTTTTCCTTTGTGATCCACCTGAAAGCAGGTGTCCCAAGGCCACCTCTGTGCCATGGGAGGGGAGAGGCTGGTGCCACCTTGTTCCAGCTGCCCCAGCATGTCGCCAGCATGACTTGTCCCAAGTCACTAGCGATAGCACAGGAGGAAACGGCCTCAAGTTGTGCCAGGGGAGCTTCAGATTGGATAGGAGGAAAAGTTTCTTGACTGACAGGGTGGTCAGGGGTTGGAACAGGCCGCCCAGGGAGGGCGTGGAGTCACTGTCCCTGGAGGTCTTCAGTAAACACATAGATGTGGCCCTGAAGAACAGGGTTTAGTGAGCAGGGTAGGGTTGGGTTGATGGTTGGACTGGATGATCTTGGGAGATCTCTTCCAATCTTAATAGTTCTGTGATTCTGTGGAGTGCGCCCTGCACAAACCACCCCTGTGTGGACTCCGCTCTCTGTCTTGTCTCCAGAACAAAATAACAGAGACATCCAGGGCTGATACTAACATTGTTAGTGGGATGTTCTGCATCTGGAGCTGCCTTTTCTGGTTTGGCTGGTGTTACTCTGGTAGTACCATCAGCTCTCTGTCACCTGGGACTTAGGAGTAGACACCCCACTCCAGGGTTCTGAGGTGCTCCAGTGTTTCAATGCAGAGCTGGCTTGAGTCTGTACCACCCTGAATTGAGCAAGACACACACTTCACAGGCTGGCAGAGTTGGGGTTGTTCAGCCTGAAGAGGAGAAGGGGGACCTTACAGCAGTCTTCCAGTCCCTGGAAGGAGCCTATTAGGAGGCTGGGGAAGACTGTTCACAGTGGAAGGGAACGATAGGACAAGAGACCATGGACTGAAGCTGGAAAAGGGTAGATAAAAAGTTCTTGAATCTGAGGGTGGGGGATCCCTGGAACAGGCTGCCTGGAAGGTGGTGGAAGCCCCATCCCTGGAGCCATTCAAGGTCAGGCTGGATGGGGCTTTGGGCAATCTGGTCTGGAGTAGGTCAGTTGGACTAGATGACCTTCGGTGGTCCCTTCAAACCCTATGATTCTGTGATTCTATCGAGCTTTCCCTTCTCTGAGCCACTTCTGAGACAGCAGTGTGGTAGGGCAGCCAGAAAGCAAACATCCCTCTCTCCATCCCAGCAGGCACTAGCACTGCCCTCACTGCCTGCCATCAGTAGGAGAGAGGGCAGTGCTCATGCTGGGGAAACACTAGTGCCCACCCTGCTGGGGCAGCCCACTCATGTCCCAGCAGGAAAAGGTGATGAGGTGGCTGTCAGCGAGATGGGACTGTGGCCAGATCTGCTCTATGAGGAAGGTGGCAACGGCAGCAGCACTGCAGTTAGTCACAGCCGGGAAACGTGCCATGCCGGAGGCTGCTAGCAGCCCAGCACTGGTGATTCTGGCCACCTGGTGTATGTGGCCTTATTTTGATAATGATTTCGAGATGCCTCCTAGGGGGGTGCAGCTGGGCAGTGGGAGCTGGTGGGAAGCACAAAAGAAGGAACAGGAAGAAACTGCAGGGTGTGTTTGGGGACAGGGTGCTCTGGCCATAAGAGCTAGGCTGTGCCCATAAGGACCAGTCTCTGTGCAACTCGGGAGGCAGCTGCTGCAGATGCTGAAACCCTGTGTCTGTCACCTGCCAGAGATGCAACTGCCCAGGTAACACAGGTCAGGATCAAAGATCCCAAAGCTGGTGGGGACATGGGGTCCACCAGCCTTTATCCTGGCATGAGGATCCTGTAGGTCTCACCCATCCCTGCCCAAACATCGGCTGGAGGAAGGCAGGGGAGGACATGGGAGTGGGAGCACAGCAGATGCATTTCGTCACCTGTCCAAGGGGCATGTGTGCAAGTTGGGGGAAGGGGTGGTGGGGTGTGTGGGTGCATTTATTGCCTCTTCCCGCCAGCACCGGCTCCCTGTGCACACACGGGCGGCAGGGACCCAAGGGCACAGCCCACAGCTCGTTGGACTTTTACCCTGCTGTGCAAACAGGCAGGCGCCAGATTAGGGTATCAGTTGGAATTTCATCCTGTCAACGGCACCCGCAGGCTTGCTGGGTGGGCAATGGAGCATCTTCCCTCCAGCCCAGCCCCTTGCCCACCCATGGGCACACCAACACAGTGGGGGAATGGGAGATGCACATTTCATCTGCCCCCTGCCCCAGCACTCTGTTCCACCTCAAGCTGTCCCCTTGCAGTGGACAGTGATGCCCGGGCACAGGCTGTCACCACCCCATCTCCTGCCAAGGCAGGACTCAACTGGTTGATCCCCATGGGGCAGCAACCAAACTGGATGTCAAGGGCAGGCAAAGCCCTACGAGAGAGGAGGCTCCAGTGTGGGGACAACTGTGGGATCACAGAATCAGTGAAAGTTAGGGGTTGGAAGTGACTTCAAAAGATGATCTAGTCCAACTCCCCTGCCAGAGCAGGATCACCTACAGCAGGTCGCACAGGAACACATCCAGGCTGGTTTTGAAGGTCTTCAGGGCAAGAGATGCTGCAACCTCTCTGCACAGCCTGTGCCAGGGCTCTGTCACCTTCACCTTGAAAAAGCTTTTCCTTATGTTTAGATGGAACCTCCTCTGCTCCAGCTTGTGCCCATTGCCTCTCATCCTATCGCTGGACATAACCGAGAAGAGCTTGGCTCCATCCTCCTGGCACTCACCCTTTATGCATTCACAGACATCAAGGAGGGCTCCATGCTGAAGTATCCCCAGTTTCCCCAGTCCACCCCAGCTCTTTGGGCAGGTGGCCTACGCTGTCCCATCCTTTTTCCCCTATGGCACCAGCTGCGTTGCCTCTGCCTCTCACAGCCTGTTTTAGCTCCCTGTGCGGGAGTGTGGGGACGTCCCCTGCCGCAGGCAGCCCTGGCGCCATGCAGGCGATGGCAGCGTCACTGGGGTGAGCAGTACGTGCCGCCACTGTCGCAAGATCCGGAAAAAACCCTTTGCTCTGCCACACTGCAATGCCACCTCATCCTGCTCCTGCTCCGACATCTCCTCCACCCACAAGGACTTTATCCTGCATCAGGTGGCCTTCCACAGCCACCTGCCCTGCCCGGGCACCTTGGCACATACATCCTTGCTTCGTCTTGGGAAATGCTTGGCGTGTTTTGGGGATTGGGTAGGAATTTGAGGCCAGCCCATTGTTCATGGCTTTGTAGGACTAGGGGGATGTGACTGGGATGGAGACAGCGCTGGGTACCGATGCCACCTGTCCCGGGTACTATCTCACATCCTCATTTTCTATTTGTTCTTCTTGGACAAGGAGGATATTCAGCCCGTCAACAGCCATAAAATGAGATTAGAGGCCAGGAGGCACCAATGGGAGGTGGCCACACCTGTGGGCAGCTGGCCTTGTTCTTTGGCCTCTGCCAGCCCAAGCCTGGCCTCACCCTTTCCCGGGATGTCCCCAGGGCTGTGAGTTTGCAGCCACTGGGTCACCCAGCATGGCAAGTCCTCTTGGTGGCGAATGGGTTGGATGTGGCTGTGCCTTCCAGTACCTGAAAAGGGTCTATTAGAAGGCTGGGGAAGACTGTTGCCAAAGGAAGGGAAGGATAGGATGAGGGCTCATGGTTTGAAGGTGGAACAGGTGAGATTAAGGCTGGACATGAGGAAAAGGTTCTTGAATCTGAAGGTGAGGGATCCCTGGAACAGGCTGCCTAGAGAAGTGGCGGAGGCCACATCCCTGGAGCCATGGGGCTCTGGATGGGGCTCTGGGCAATCTGGTCTGGTGAGTGATGGCCCTGGTTGTTATAGGGGGGTTGGACTAGATGGTCTTTGGAGGTCCCTTCCCACTCTATGATTCTAGAAGCCATGCCACCACCAGCAAAGACCCCATGGGACAGACACACTGCACGCTGTGGGGGCAAGGCTGCTGACTGAAGACATGTGTGGGGGCTGGGCAGGACCCCTCACTCCTGACCCCATCTGTGCTTGGGGTACCAGTACTGGTGTGACCCCAGAGGCAGCATCCCACTGCTGCCACAGCACCATGAGCCAGGAGGAGACAGCAACAAGCCCATGGGATTCCTGCTCACTTTTATTTTCACCGGTGCCTAAAAAATAAACAGGAGAAGAACCAGTTCTGCCCTACATACACAAACCTGAGACGGAGTCTGAGCCAATGCAAACGTGTGTCCTCACCACCAGGCACAGCTGGCACCGCTGGCTGAGGGAGGTGAGATCAGCCCCCACAGAGGGACCCCAAATCCTGAGAGAACTGCAGTGTGGTGGCAGGAACAGTGGGATGGCAGGGACTCACTTGTAAGAGCAGCAGCTTCCCTGAGCACCCCCTTGTCTGGACCAGGAGGGGCTAGGAGCAGCAAGAAGCCGGGGGCACACTGGGCAGTGTTGGGTGTGATGGGAGGCAGTGGGAACACATCTCTGCTTCACCTTCCTGGGGCTCAGAGACATGGTGCTGGGAAAGACCACACAAGCTGCCATGTGAGGTCCATTCACCTTCTTGGTGTTGGGTAGCTGCAACCCAAGAGCAGCAGAACCTCCTGTGTCCCAGCCCCCCACCAGCCTTTTGGGGCATCAGCAACCTGGAACAACACAGCAGTCAGAGCTCAGAGGGGGTGAAGGGACAAGTCAGCTGCTGCTGCTCACCAGCAGGAAAAGCAGAGTATTAGTCACTGGCCTAGGGCACACAGCGAGTGGGAAGTGGTGCAGTGCAGGGAGACAGGGAGAACAGCACCTGTAGTCCTTTGGGCTTCGAAGAAAACAGGAAAACTCCTCTGACTTTCTGCAAACCACCTCTCCACCACCTCACACCAAGTGCCAGCCCTTCCTTTTGCTGACTTGGCTCCTGTGCACTCTGGCAGCAGCTCCCAGTGCCCATGGTGGCTGCCCTCCATTTAAGCAGCAACCCAACACTCCCACAGCATTGGCCCTTCTGGATCTTGCATCCCATTCCAATGGCAAACTTCCTTGTCCTCCTCCCCTTCCTCATGGGAGAGTGGTCTCAGGGCTCAGACCACTGCCTCCAGGGTTCCCACACCAGGCTCTCTCCCGTCCCCATGCTCTGGGCAGAGGATGGCTGTGGTACAGCCAGGGTACTGGGGCTGCCAGACACTTCTCCCTCAGCTTTCTTGTGGTTGTAGGAGCAGAGCTGGGGTGGCAAGAGAAGGTGCTGCTGGGGTGGCTGAGGAGCATGGATGGAGATGTGCAGGGACTTGCCAAGGATGTGCTGCAGCTTGCCACCATCGCCATGGTTTGAAGGAGTCCCTGCTCAGGTCCTGTGACAGAGGTTCCTGCCTGGCTCCTGCAGTGCAACTCACGGTGCCTGCAGCACTACCCTCCCTGCAGCAGCAGCCCCAGGGGACCGGCTCAGCAGAAATTCATTTTGCCTGGAGTCCAGCCAGTTCTTTTCTAGTCCAGACTTGTTCGAACTGCCCCAGAAGCACCAGGCAACTGGACTGCCTGAAGGCAGTGTCCTACCAGCTCCACCTGAAGCACCATATGAAAACCAACCTCCAACACCACCCTCTTCCTTCTGCTCACACTAGGACCTTGCTTAGGGCTACAAACACTAGAGATCGGACCCGTGTATGTTTCCTACAGGAGAGCAACACTACATAACCTATGGATTTTACATAGGAGAGAGAGACAACCAGCCCCTTGGGAAGGTCCTTGTGCCACCTCACTCAGCCTCACTGACCACCTCATTGATTCAGACAGGGGCCATCGTGTCTTTGGGAAGGGTCTGTCGCTCTTCAGAGCACACGGACCGGCTGGGCTCTGCTGCTTAGTGCTTATCTCGTGGTGTCTATTGCTGCTGAAGGGGATTAAGGCATGAATTCCTCCTTGATCGTCAGCGGAGACGAGGAGACGAGGTTTGGGGCACTGCTGCTGCAGAGGCCTCCAATGGGTCCCAGCGTGCCAACAGCTGGTGGAGTCGACGTGGTGGTGCTGGTGGGCTGGCTTTGCTGCTGCATCTTCTTTTTGTTCACCTTCCTTTCCTTCGCCCTTCGATTTTGAAACCAGATTTTCACCTGCAGAAGGACAAAGATGGTGATGTAGAGGTGGGGATGGACAGAGCCAAGGATGACAACCCTTAGGGTCCCCGTGGAGCAGGGAGAACATGCCGGAGTTCGGAAGAGAAGGGAGTAAGGTGAGATCACCACTGCCTGGTTGGGCTGCAGCTCCTCCCTCCCCATTCCCATCCTCATCCCCACCCAGGATGCTGTGGTACTGACCTGTCGCTCGGTGAGCCCGAGGGCAGCGGCCAGCTCGGTCTTGCGGCGGATGGTGATGTAGCGGCTGTAGTGAAACTCCTTCTCCAGCTCCAGGCGCTGGTGGTCTGTGTACACCACCCGGTACTTGTCTTTTGTCCTGGTCTTGCCTGACAGAGAGAGCAGAGCAGATGTGAGCTGAAAGGAGATGGTGGGGAGCAGTGGAGAAGTAGCAGCATCCCCAAGGGCTCCAAGGAGATGCCTAAGGTATCCTCAAGGAGGAGGTACAAAAAGAGCTGTGGAGAAACAGTGCAATGCCCTGAGGACCAGTGGAAAAGAGAGTCATGAGGTTCTTACTGAATTGAAGCCCCATCCTGGGTAGCACCAGGGTGTTTCTCCATGTTGGAAAGTACCTGGGTTTTAGGGAAATAGCCTGGTGGTCAGAGCATCCTGGCATGGACTATAAATCTCATGTGCCATGTCACACTGTCCCTGAGAGGAGCAGAGTGGCCAAATTACAGCCTGGAAAGGCTGGGAAACCCAGCTTTTTGCCAGGAATCCCAAACCCAAGGTGCCATCACTTGAAGGCACATGGATCAGGACACAAGAAAGATGGAAAACCCAGGGATGACAGCCACTCTGCCCCCACAAGAAGGGTAACTTTCCTTGCCCCTGTGCCAAGCCAAGCAGGAGGACCATGCTTATTCATTTGGAGCAGTGTTTAAATATGCACTGGAGAAATCCCACCTGGTGCCTGAGCATTCCTGGGCACCAGCTGCATGGGACAGCAGTATTTGGCCAAACCCAGCCCTCATTCATCTGTCCTTGCCCACCCCCCCTGGATATGGGCAGAACCATCGAATCTCACATCTCTGTGCACAGAGACTCGCGTCTCCTGGGACTACAAACAGCACCTGCTGCTTTCTAGCAGGAATAGCCCTGCCACTCTCCCTGTTAGCTCCTTCACTATTCCACATGCGCATGGGGTGAGCTGAGGAGCAGGAGCCAACACCTTGAGTTCTGCCTGGGCTGGGGACCATAGGGGTGTCACTTTGAGGAAGGGCACCCATGCCCCACAGTTTGCTGACAAGTGCCTGGTGTTTTCTTCTGGGTGGGGGAATAAACACAGCTGTGAGTATTTGCTTCTCCACCCGAAATAGCAAAATCCTGTTTGAGGGCATCGAGAGGGATGGGGATGTGCTGTCAGCTGAGCCTCCGCTGTCCTCCCTGCCGGGAAGCCAGCTGTTTGTCTGCCCGGCATTGTGTTTGCCCATCTTCTCCTGATAGTGTGCTGCGGAGAGCAGACCTGCCATGGGAAGGGGGTAGGAGCTCCACAACAGCTCCATAGATTTACCTGCACAGACAGGATACTGCCCATCGCTGCTGCAGATGTGCTGTGACTTATATAACCTCACCTGCAGGCTGCTTCCCCCAGGAAAGGGGATCCCTGTGCTTCTGCCACCCTGTTCTTCCCTTCACCCCCAAGAGCCCTTAGCACCTTGGCCAAGCCATCGAGAAGTCTCTCAGCAATACTATTAGATCCTTATCATCCTAGAGGCAGGAGGATTTTGGGTGGTGCAGAGCAAAATTCTCCTTCAGAGGTTCAGGGTGGACTCAGACATCAGAGAATCTCCCTCCACACAGCAAAACCCTGAACCTGGCACTGCAACCAGCTCAGTTTTAGTTTTGAGGGTGTCTCTCCGCTGCTTCCCTCATGCAAGGAGGTGGGAACTCTCCTAAGCCACCTCTTATGTCAAAAGATAAATGTAAAAGGGTGTCAGAGACAGGATGGCCCATGGACACGGTACCCTGTGAGCAGGAGAGGGGCTCTTCAGGGTCATTTTCCCCACAGAACCCCATAGGATGCAGAAGAGGCAGATGGTTTTCTACTAAATGAGTGAGAGCCAGCAAAGTTAGCACCTAGTTTCCATGACTAAGTCACCCTTAGCGTCCTCCTGCTATGGTAGTAGGTGCTGGTGCAGGTTCAGCATAATGGCAGAGCATCCCAGTGTGGTCCCCAAGAAGCACTTGGAGCTCTTCAGTGATCCATGGAGGAGCGGAGAAGCACAGCAAGGCTTCAACACAGCAGTAGGAACCTGTACAGTGTGGTTCCAGTAAAAACCAGACCTCCCAGCACCAGAGCTGGGGTACAACCACTAACTCGTGTTTGAGGGATGTGGTGAGTTCACATACTACTTTAGAGAGAGAGGAGCCTAGCTCACCCTAGGGCTGTTTGGAAGTGAACACCTAATCCCTCCTCATCACCACCAACAGCAAACCTGACTCTGGTCACACCGGGTGACTCTGCAAGCAAAAACAGGATACAAAATGTGACTGCATTGAGCAAGAGGTGTATGGAGATGTCTGCAGACAGGCAGCGGGAGCACAGCAGTTTGGGGTCTATGGCAGCATTGCTGGGTGTTGTCTCCTCTTTGGAGCCAAGCTGTGGTGGCTTGGAGCAAAACCAGCCACAGCACAGCGCTGGGCTGGAGCAGTGATGGGGGCACATGGGACCCTACATTCACCCCTTGCTCTCCCATGGGGTCCCTGTCCTTCCCTGGGGGTCACTGATGCCTCTTGCCACCCCATAGGTGCAGGGTTCATTGATGGGAGAAGGACTCCTGCATCCCAGCGGGGGAGGGACCGGTGCTGGATGTGCAAACACAGGGATTCCCAGGGACTTGCAGGATAAACCAGATGCGCCAGTGGAGATTTACGCCAGGTTTAGCAGCTCTGTGAGAAACCAGGTCCCGGGCTCAGGGATCCCTACAAGTGTTTGGATTTTTTTTCCCTTTCTCATATAAATTTATCTCCTTTTTCTTTATTTTTTTTCATTTGAAAGCACAAACCTTTTTGAAGAGGGAACGACTTTAAAAGGATCATATTTATAATGCTGCAATTTAAATGCCTCTGTTTGGAGAACGAAAGAAAATCCATCTGGAAAGCAAAGAGGAATTGACAGATAGAGTAAAAAAGCCAAAGAAGAAAGAAGTGAGGCGGCCTGTGAATACCACATATGCCATGAATTTCAGCAGGAATTATTATTTCCTGCTGCAGCTGTAAATAGATCCATCACAGCTCCTTCTTTGTTATTCCCTCCTCACCCACCCATCCTCCTTGAGGGAGCCTGTGCTTTGCCTCAGGTCTGCGATACCCGGCTGTGGCTGAACTGGGCACCAGTCGCTCGCTGCCCAGTATCAGGTGGCAAAGGTTCGAAGTAGAGGGTTTGGGATGGAGCCAGGGATGGGAAGTTATTCATCTCGACTAATTGCTGTTTTCAGCGATGTTTGCTGAATTCGGGGATGTGTCTGTGGGTGATTCACCAGGAAAAGAAAAGGATTCGAAAGAAATACTATTGACAATGAATAATTCAACTCCCTTGAATATGAATGCTGGGTTACACTTCACTCTCTCCCAGAGGCTTTTTATGGCTTTGTGAAAGGAAAGAGGAAATTCGGGACCAGCCAGCCTGGGGAACCCTTGTACCTATGGGAAAACCCAGTGCTGCGGCTGGGAGCACGGCCATGCAGAGGGATGTTGCTGCTCCTGCTTCTCCAGCAAAGCCTGGTGAGATGGATTGGGTTGACCCATAGCCCACAGTGTGGCTGCTGCACTGGAAGGGAGCATGAATGGGGTGCTCACGGCTCAAAGGGAGTGCTGCTGATGCCTCCTAGCATGACCATTAGCCCCTTCAAGCGCTGTCATGCAGTCCAAGTCCCTCCTGCTTGTCCCCAAAAGACCAGGCAAAGGAACCGCTTGGGCAGACCAGTGGAGCCATTTGTGGGGTCAGTGGGAATGGTTTCAGCTTTGGGATCAAGGCAGGGCCAATGGCTGTGTGGGGAGAGGGCATCGTTACTCCTGTTAATGTATAACCCTAATAGCACTCACCTGAGCTGCGATTAGATAAGGGAATAGCTTTAATGTGCTGTGCAAACCCCAAGGGACACGCTCCCCAGTGTGTAGCACAAGCACTCACCCACATCTAGGGGGACAGGGTCCCGACCCCCGGGCCATGATCCTTTCCCTGTGGCAGCCCTGCCCTGAGGATGGGGATGCTGAAGTTCCTGCCCTGGACCAGGAGCCTGGCAGGGAAAGAGGAAATCAAGCCAGCTCCATGTGCTCAACATCCCAGGCTCTATGACCCCCTGGCCATGGAAGAGGCTGCCAGAGAAGTGGTTATCCAGCCTGTCCAGCCCTGGCCTGCCCAAAGGATGGATTAAATACAGAACTATGTCCCAACATCCTGATAGACAGCAGTAGGGGGGCATTTTGTGGCTAATGTTGAGCAGCTCTAAGGAAACCTGGTAAGGGTTCAAACCAGACAGGAGAGACTGTGGGGTGGCAGTGGCACTCTGGGATGAGGTGCAAAATGGCAAAGGAGCAAGAACTGGCATCTGACACCTGGAACTTGTGTTTTCCCCACTCCCACAAAGCGATGCAGCCAGTATGGGGAAGAGGGGATCGAAGGATCCCCACCAGTGGGGGACATCCCTCCTGCCTGTGCTGGCAGTGAGAGAACAAACCTGCGTGATTTCCAAGAGGTCTCCGATCCACAGGTCACAGCAGCTCCAAACTGCAGCAGCTGCCAATGCTGTCTCAGCGGGGAGCTGCTACACAGCCATCAGGGCTCCGATCAGAGCAGCCGGGGTTCAGCAGCCCCACGACCTGCTTGCCAGAGCCACTGAAACAAGAGCCCAGCGTGGTGCCAGCTGTCTCGCCCCACTGCAGTGTTCCCCGTGGTGCTTTGCACAGGAGGTGCTGGCGTGGGGGACAGAGGTGTCGCTGCCAGGCTGGCTCTGCACGCCCCGCTGCGCCGTGGCTCCTCGCATGACTGGCATAGAAAGTCTGGGCAACCTGCTCCCTACATGGTCCCACCTTCCTGGCGATGCTCTGGCCAGGCACTGGCTCCATCTGTACAGCCCCGTCTGCCTGTCTGTCTGTGCTGGGTGCCTGGTTTCACACTGATGGCACTACAATATCCTAACATCAGGTGTGAAAGTCCCACCACCGGCGAGTACCGGGGAATGAACTTGTCTGCACTGGAGTTCAAGTACATCCAGATGGATGCAAGTCTGTCCCCGGTAGGTGGGTGCTTTCTCTCCATGATAAAAGCTACTTCATCCTGACTGAGCAGCACCTGCTTGCAAGGAGGGTAAAATCCTCCCATCCCAAAAGAGTCAGAGCTCTACTAGGATTTTCTATTCCTTCCAAGAGAAAACATCAAGGAAAATTTCCCCCCAACCCCATCACCGCTCAGGTGATGCTACAGATGGAGAAACTGAGACACTGAAGGAGCTTCAAACCAGACTGGAATCCAAGGGGCAGAGTGGTGATGGCTGATGGGACTCCCTGAACGGCCCTAGTCCTGCAGCTCTACACACACACCACAAAGACAGAGACAGCCAGCAGAGCTGCGGTTGGTTCCTAAAGCTCAGGAGCCCCCAGGCTGGCTGGAGCCACCCTCATCTGGCAGCCAGATGTGCTCCAGCTACCTCTGTGCACAGGGGCAATGCTCCCTCTGCAGAGCAGCAGGGATGCATTGAGGATGCTAATGCTCTCGACAAACAGCCCAGCATTGTCCGTAAACTTCCTGGACATGGGAACCCCAAAGTCTGCACCAACAGCAGCAGAGCTGAGCCCCCCAACATCCTCCCTCTGCCCCCTGGCCCCACAATTGCTTCCGCCCCTGCAGTTCCACAGCCGCTCCAAACACCCACGCTCATCTGTGGCTGCAGAGGGGGGATAAACCCGAGCCCCCCACCCTCCCCCAGCTCTGGGAAGCAGCAGGTCAGGGTTTTCACAAGGCTTCCCATTCCTGTGCATGCTTCAACATCAGCAGCTATTTTCCCTCTGCTGCAGGAAGCAGAGGAGTGATGGATTAGACGACCCACTAGGGAAGAAGGACTGCAGCCATGTGGCTTGTTTCATCACCGCCAGCGAGAAGGGAAATGCTCTGGAGGGCAATCCTTCCCGACGTCTCTGCCTGACATCATCTCTCTGCTGAAGAGCTTTGGGTTCAGACAACTGCCTGGTGTCAAAACTGGGTGAGAGGATCCACACTCTACCATTCCCTTACATATTTAATGTCTTGTCCTGATAAGCGGGAGGATGCTTAGTGAGCCCTCACCCCATGGACCCTGCCAAGGCTCCCCCAGCTCTGCTCTGCTCTGCTTTGCACTGGGAAAATGGGCACTTCAGCCACTGGGGTGAATGGGCATTTCAACAACCAGGACTCACCTGTGCCTGAAGTTGCTGGGCCCCCTCAGAGCAGCCCACCAACCCTCCCAGGGCAGCCCACCAACCCTCCCAGGGCAGCCCTTTCCATGACTTTGCATTGACCCAACAGGAGGACTTCTTGCCGGTGCCAAACCCTTCAGATGATGCACACAGTGATGCTCCCCTGGGCACCCACCAGCAGTAAGAGCTGATCCAGCTTAGTACATCAGGCACTGGAAGTGCTTCACTTACAAACCCACACTGCCTGTCCTGAAAGCATTCCAGTCTCCTGCTTGATGGACCCAGCTCTCTGTGCTTCCATAGTGCCTTTTGCTAGAGGGTGTGTGGCTGGGGGTCACAAACCTGGGTGCTGCATGCCCGGGGTTCTGGAACTGGCAGAGCCAGGAGGCAAAGGCAACGCACAGCCATGCAGGGCAGCCTGGATGCTGTGAAGGGGCAGGGACATCTGGGCAAAGAGCTGGATCCACAGAGCACAGACTGGTGCATTGCTGAGCTCTGCTCTACTTGCACAGTGGGATAGGGCCAGATGTGTGCTCACATCCACATACATGGGCAAAGGCATCGTCCTACAAGCCTCATCTTCCTCCCAGGGATGAGGTGCAGGTTACTGGACATTGCAGAGAGCCAGTGACCTTGCGATCTTGGGCAAGGAGCGACATGGCAGGAGATGCTTCAGCCTCGATGTCTGGCCGTTGGGGCAAGCATTTCCCAGCCCTGCAGTGATTCAACCCTTTATTTTGGCAACTGGCAGATTCCTTTGGTTTTATGAGCTCCGAGCCAAGCACTGCCAGCCAGGCTCCAGTGCTGGGTCAAAGAGCACAGCAGCGCAAGAGGGCTGGTGGTGCAGAGGTGACGTGAGGGCTGGAAACAGGCCCATTCAGAGCATCACTTCCACACCAGTCTTGTAGCACTGAGACTGGATCCAGCTCATCCAGATCTGCCTCCTGGCTGGGTTTCACCTGTTGTAGCAGGAAAGGACGTGGTGCTGTCTGGGCGCTGGCACTCCTCTCCCCCTTTTGCAGTGCTACAGGGCTCAGACCATCCTTGCTGTGGGGCAGAGAGGGGGAAGGATCTGGCCCCTTATCCTAGTGATCACAAAACTAACAGCGATGCAGTGGGTGTCCTTGGAGGATCCCCTGCAGGAAACATCTGCCATTGGCCAGAGGTTTAAAGCATCCCTCTGCTAATCCCTGGGTATTAACCAGCCAAACCCCTCACGTAGGTACTGCCAGTGCTCCAAGGAAGCCCTTTTTGTGCAAGGAAAGTCAGTTCTAGGACAGTTTGAAAGGCCTGTACCTTGGCCAGCAAGCTAGGTGGTCAACACATCCCAGCAGGGGCCAGGAGCAGGTTTGTGGGTTAATAATTCAAGGGGAGAAGACCAATGGGGCCCAATGCGCATACATAAGGGGTGACCTGGGGGAGCAAAGGGTCTCATGGGCAGTGACCATGTCCTAAAGAGGGTTTTCCCCATGCAGGGACTGACCATGAGAACACACAATCCCCCAGTGACCACTATCACCCCAAAACACACCCCAAAACACACCACGACCCCTGCCTGTCCAGGGGAACCTGAAATTAATAGGGTTTTTACTTGTTTCTCCAGTTTTTATGGATCTCACTAGGGCAACAAATAGAGCTGGGAAACTGAGCTGGAAATAGAGAAAACTGAGATAGAGACTGCACACCCAGCAAACTGCCACTCACCCACACATGGAGCATCGTTCCTTGCTCTCAGTCACCCCAAATTCTCACCAGGCACCGCAGGCACTGGTACCGTGCAAAGCCCGGAGCTCATCCTCCTCCCCAAGGGATGCCCCAATTGCACTTTCACTTGCAATATTTAGCACTGGGCCAGGCTCGATTAGTGACCTAAAAGCCAGACCCGAGGCAGTATCAGAGGATTTGCATCACTAACGAGCAGAGGGTGAATTTCAAAGTTCAGGCAGCGGCTGTTTGCAGCCACCTTCCTGAGCTTTTTATAGAGCCGGGGTGCAATTCACAGGGAAGTTTGCAAATAATTGTGAATAAGGAGGAAGCATGAGGCTCTGACACGCTGCTCATGAAGAGTTTATGAGCAGAAAAAGAGGTGACATCGCAGAGAGAAATGAGACCTGGGGACATCACCCAACTTGGTTCCCTTTAGCTCCCAGCCAGCAGCCCTGCGGCTCCGCAATCCCTTCTGCCACGGGGTTAGCTCAGCTCAGCACGTACTGCTTTAGCAACAGGTCCTTCAGATCAGTCCCCTGTAAAGCCTGACTGTGCAGTGAGTCACTGGGAGACTTCTCATTGACTGTCCTCAGGCTCTGGATCACGTTTGCAGAAGCCCCCGACACACTCAGAGTCCCCGAGTGGCATTTTCTCTTACCACCACACCAAAGCTTTTCCCAAAAGCTTTCAAACCACAGCCAAGAGCTGTTTATCCAAGGCAAAACAGAGAGGCAACCTGAATGTACAACCCCCTGAAGCGTTATGATGTTCAGCATGCGCAGTGAAACGGTCGATATTTATAGCAAAAAAACACACACATCCCCCCCCATGTGTTCAGCTCCTATTCCCATGGCGGTGAGAAGGGTAGTTAATCAATCCAGGCTGATTAAAGTTCAGTTTATTGATCTCAATAAAATGATTCACCTAAGAATTTCACCCTTATCTATGCCAAACCTGTGCCCGTGCTGCTCTCTTTCAAGCTGAATGGAGAAAGGCTCTTTTTTACTGCACAAGCTACATCCCATCATCTCCCAGCACATGGTTCCACCAGGGCCAAATCCTGCAGCACCAGGTTTGGATTCAGCAGAGATACTAAATGCTTAATCCACTAGTGGATCACTGGTCACCCACCTGGCGAAAGCACCACAAGAAAGGAGCTTTCACCCAGCACCCATCGCTGGGGCTGGGCTGGGGCAGCTCCTCCTCTGTCTGCAAGGGGAACAAGGCTGATTTATTCCTCCCTTTGTATGGATTTAATCTAAGAGATACAAACTAAGCAACTAATGATATTTTTCCAGAATTCAATCAACTCGATTGTCATCTAACACAATCAGAGGCGCTTTCAAGCCCCTGTTTTATCTCGACCCCACTGCTGCGTGTAAAGCCGTGCCCTTGATCCAGAGGAGACGCATGCTCATGGCTTTCTGCCCTCATTAATTTTCCCTCCTGCCTCTCTCCTCAGAAGAAACCGAGGTGTTCAGACCTACAAAACCTACCGAAGAGGCAGGGTCTCAGTTTTATGGGTAAGAGTGCAGGATCCCACCCCAGTTTCACACTAGAGCAGGGTGAAGCCCTCAGCCCCAGCACACCCATGCATCCCCATCCCTGGGTATTGAGGGAGTAAATTTTCCTAAATAGGTACTTTCAGTGCTTAAAATGGGCCAGGATATGCCAGTCTGCTTCTCCACTCTTCATTCCAGACCAGGCTGTTCTCCATTTATTGGGATGTTCTCCATGCTCTACCTCAGACATCCTGCTCAGACATCCCTGGCCTCACCATGTGGATCTGGCAATTATGAGGAGCTATTTTGCGTGCTGGAAGACCCCTGGCACATCTGCATAAGCCCCCTGTGCTACGTTGTCTGCATGGGAGAGGTCAGCGGGGAGCCAGAACCAAGCCTAAAACTGGAGACACTTCACAAACAGGTCACCCTAGCCCTCATCCTGGGGATACAGGGCAACCAAACTCACTCAGCCCCAAGAGATGCTCAGAGCCACTCCTGTAGTGAGTTTGCCCCCAGCAGTGCTCTGCACAGCTTATGACCAAGGTGAGAGGAAAAGGGGCATGGGCAAGCCCGATGGGCAGGATGGGCCCAGACTGGGCTGGCAGCAGTGATCACAGCCTGGAGGAGGAGATGAAAGAGCCCAGGCAGAGGCAGGACAAAGGCCCCCCACCCCCCCACATCGATGCCAAAGGAGCCAGCCACCATCTCCATGACAAAGCAAAACCCTTGTCAATTTGGGCTGGCCCCAAGGGGGGATCTGCCCACCGCCTTTGAAGTGGGCAGCAGGGCTCCCATCCAGTGAGGGAAGGGGCCTGGGGTCACCCAGACACTTCACCATCACCCATGCCCCCCCATCTCAGGTCAGGAGTTCAGCAGGGACAGGACCCCTGGGATATGGGAACACAGGGACAAGACCGTGGAGTCAGCACAACAGTGGGCACAGGAGCAGGGACACCCTCTCACAGGGTGCACAACACCCACCCACTATGTACATGCACACATGGGGTACAGCACCCACAGCACCCAAAGGCACCTTCCACGTGGCCCCGTCCTGCAAGGCACCTTGCCCATACAGCACAGCCAGTCCCATCCCCAGCACCCAGCAGCTCACAGGCACTGCTCTGCATGCTCTGCAGCATCCCCTATACACACTTGCTGGCACTATTGGTACAGCCATACCCCCACAGGACTTAGGATCCCTTGCAGGGGCACACAGAGCACATAGCACCCCATACTCGCTGGATACACCTCACATACAGGCACAGAGCACCTCTCCTCTTGTGTGCATGGATAGGGCACCTTCTGCGCACACACACACAGTCATAGAATCACTAAACCTCTTTGGCTCGAGGATATCTTTGAGATCAAGCATGCAGCGGACGGCACCTTGAACACCGGTTCGCACACCCCATACATGGGGTCTCACATGGGAGCTCAAAGGTGCAGCCCCACAGACTCGTCCCAGCACACTTTGGAGCTGCCAGGACTCTGGGATCCTGGGGGGTCTTTGCCTCTCTGTCTCTGCCCATCCCACCTGGCAGGCGATGGCAGGGTGCAGGGGGAGACTGCTGGGGTGAAAAATCCGTCTTCCCAGCCATATAACCCAGCTGCCAGCAACGCAGAAGGATGGTTCCCTCCCTGCCCATGCTCAGCCCCGACACCCCACCAGCAGGGTCCCCCTGCCCTTTGGGGACTGGGTGCCATGCCAAGAGCAGGCCAAGCATGCTGACCTGCCATACAGAGAGAGCCGTGGAGCAGGACCAGGTCCCGCAGAACTTCAAGCCCAGAGGTCCTCTGCACCCAGGAAGGTGCAGGGCTGCGGGGCTCTGGAGTTTCTTACCGCTGCTGCTGGTGCTGGGAATGCTGCGCCTCATCCACTCGTATGGGGTTCGTCTCTGGGCATTGGGGGAGAGCTGGGGGACCGAGCTGCTGATGGGTGGAGGCAGGAGTCCAGAGCCTGGGGGCTGGATGGGATTAAAATCTGGGGGGCTGAATCCAAACTGCCCTGGGCTGGCAGTGGAAGGCGCAGCGGCGGTCCCATAGGAATGCCAGTCCTCCTTGGCAGGGGTGTAGGGTGATCCCCAAGCGGCCGCTGGCTGCCCGTGGTGCGGGTCGTTGTTAATCCCTGGCACATGGTGGTAGCTGGCGAAGTCCGAGTACTGGGGCGGCCCCGGCACGTAATTCTGGGGGTTGAGGTTGAGGCTGGGGTGCCGGACGGGGCTGGGATACATGTTGGTGTCCTTATCCAGAAGATAACCCACGTACATCTTCCCTGGTGGGCTCCTGGCACATGCTGCGGCCGCACTGGGGTTGGCGGGAGGCGGCCGCCCCTGCGGCGCTGCTGCTGCTCACCTGGGCGCCTTGGGGAGCTGAGTCCTGGGGCCAGGCACCTCCCTGCCCACGGGCTTTTATTGGGCCCAACCTCTCGCAGCATTTGCATTGAAAGGCAGGTTTGCATTTCAAAGTGCAGGAACCCCGTGGGGCGTGGGGGGCCCAGTTCAAACCTTCCACCCTGGCTGTAGGGGGGTCGAGGTGGTGGGTGACCCCAGAGAGCACCCCAGAGCCTCGCGTTCCCTTCGCTGGCACCACCTCGCAGACATTCCCATGCCACCAGTTGTAGCGGCTAGCTTTGGGCATCATGAGTGAACACATCAGGATGCCCCACGGGAGCCCACCTGTCCCTCAGCCATTTGCACCCCAGGAGCAGGAGTCTTGCGTTCAGCCCTCGTGCTGAAGCCTGACTGCGAGCTGTGCCTGCCAGCAGCCCCGTCCCCTCGCTGGGTGACACCAGACCCTCACTCTGGGGTTTCCTCTGCCAGATGCCAGGTGCCAGATTTGTAAAGTGGGACGGGAAGGCTCTGCATCCCCTGTGTTTGCTGAATCCAGGGGTGAACCCACTCCTCCAACCCCAACAGCAAAGTTCAGCCCAGCCTCAGTGTACAGAACTGATGGACAGGGAGAGCCGGCAGTGTGCAGGGAGAATGGGCTCAACAGGGGGTCCCTAGGCTCTCACATGGCTGGAGGGTCTCCCAACCTTGTGGAAAGAGGAGCTTCTTGCTGATTTTCTCTCTTAAAGAAGCAAAACCTCCCACATACGGATTTTTATAGGGAGAAACAAGCAGAAAGCAGTCCCTCGTGAAGCCAAGTTTGCCTGCAAGGCAGGAAGCGGCCACCAGACAGCAAACCCTCCATCAGAGATCACCCCCTGGTCACCCACCCGACCAAAGGAGGACAAGCTGCTGAGGGCCAGGGCTGTGCCATGGCACCCAGATCCCCTGTCACGTGCAGCCAGGAGCCTCTTCCTGCCAAAGTCCCTCTCCCCACCAGCATCACACTCCAGCCACACAGTCACAGTCACCACCTGCAGACTGGCTTTTCCTCCTCAAGCCAAAGCACAACCCTAGGGAGGCTCCAGAAGGGTGTTCTGTCACCTCCTCAAGGCCACGTCTGCCCTCTTCTCCACACCAGCCCCTTTCTGTGAGCGTGGAGAGGACTGGGAAGTCCAGGGACACAAACAGCCTGGAATCTGACAGCATGAGATGGGAATAAACAAACAAACAAGGCAAAAAGGGAAAAAGCAGAGAAAAACGAGATTTAGGCTGACATTAAGAGGAGAGAGAAACCAAGAGACCTTCTGAGCTTTTCCTGCTGGCAGATCTGAACCTGGGAATTGCTTCCAGCCTGGCATTGCCTCCCAGACTTGAGGGGTTAAGGGGGAAATGGTAGCAAACCCAGCAAAGCCTCTCTGACTGGAGGAGCTCAGTGCATTTTACAGGGCCATTTCTTCTGGCTGTGGCCAGTGGCAAACGTCCCAAGTGTTAGCTGAGGGGTCAGGGAAGCACCCAGACACCAGTGCCCTCCACGGTCCCACTCACACCCGTGCCAGCCCTTCATCCCCTCAGTATCTCAAGATCTCCCGTGTTTGTGGCAGGATCAGCGTGTCCCAAGCCCCCGCAGCACTGCTGTCATCTGTTTGCTCAAGGTGGACTTTGCAAGAGCTCTCTGTACCCACCTCACAGACCTCCCAGCTACAGCCAGGCCGAGCTGCTGCTGTTCCCACCCTGCAGTCACAAGCTGGAGCCGTAACAGGGCAGCACCTCCAGCTCCATAGCTGTGGCACCTGCAATACATCTGCATCTGTCCTGGGCACCTCATCCCAGCTCCAGCTCTCATTCTGGGTGAAACTGGGCGACTCTCACACAGATGCTCCTGTCCCACATCCACTCCCTGCAAGACAGTGGGAGCAAGGATGAGATGGAAGGGAGATGGGCTAAGAGGGGAGGAATCTGGTTTGCAAGAAGGGAGCAGAGTAAAACCCCAGCAATGGGAAATCACCCCCAAGAGCTGGCATTGCCAGGGCTCTGCCTCCTGAGGTACTGGGAGAGGTAGGCAATCGGCAGCATCCTACCTGTGCCTCCCCTAGCGTCCCTAGCCCCTTGCCCAGCCTCTTCCCAGCTCCCTCCCTGGTGGCAAAGGTGGAACTGTCCCACTTAGTGAAGATCACAGCTCACACTGCAGATTGCTCGAGGCACTGTACGACCTGGTTGTCCTGGGTTTTCCCCAAGGGCTCAGCACAGCCATAGCTTTTGCTTCTACAAGAGAGCCAAGGCCTTCTTCCTCCTCTTCCTCCTCCTGATAGAAAAGAGTTGCTGGTTCAGGGAATGAGATAAAAAGGAGAAAAGAAGGAAAGCTGCCCTGAGCGTGTGGTGGGAGGTACTGAGGGACACAGGTGTGTGCTGTGTCCCACACCAGGCTGCGTCCACCGTCCATAACTTCCCACTTTTCCTTTCCTTTGGTCTGTTTGTTGCTGGTGCAGATTATGGTTGGCAAAGTTCATGCTTGGGAAGAGCCAGGGCTCCCCTCCATGGGTTCCCTGAGGAGCATAGCAGCTGTTAGACCTGAGCTGAAGAGTGCTGTTGGGCACCCTCAGTACCCCAAGGTGCCAACACACACTGGGTGCCCATGAGTGAGTGGGTTAGAGGCTGCCAGAACCCATGGGGGTTTCTGCCTGAAACCACCCCAGAGGCCCCCAGCACCAAACCCAGTCTGGAGAACTCCCGCTAGCCATCCAGAGCTGAGATTCCTGGTGGAAACCAGTCAGACTCAGAGGGAGAGCAGCCAGGGTTCAGTGCCGCTATCCATGATTGAGTGATGCCATCTTCTGGAAGCAGGAGGGCTGGAAGGTCCCCAGGGCCAGGCTGCAGGATGCTCTCACAGATGGAGCAGCTTTGCAGAGACCACTCCACCACTTCCTTCTCCCATGGAGGAGACATTGACCCTGGGGATCAAAGTCCTGCCTTGTCCCCCCCGATTGCTCCCACTGTGGAGCACTCTGTGGGAACCCCCACTGTGGTTTCAGCAGAACAGGGAGACCACAGAACTGGTTGGGATGGAAGAGATGTTTAAGATCATCAAGTTCAAGGAATAACCCAGCACTGCCAGGTCACCACTGAACTATGACCCTCAGCACATCTCCCTGTGGCTTTTAAACACCCCCAGGGATAGGGACTCCACCACTGCCCTGGGAAGCTCTGCCAGGGCTTGACCACCTTTTTGATAATGAAGGTGCCCTCAGAGGATCAACAAGGTGCCTCCTCTTGCTCCCCTTTTCCCTAGAGTCTCCTGCCCCATGATCCCCCCCAACATCCCCACAGGTCCATGGCCTTCCCACCCCCCCACAGCCCCTGTTGCTCCCAAATGCGAACCTATGGCCTCAGACCAGCGCATCCCAGATCAGGTAATGATAGGATGAGGGATGATGGTTTGAAGCTGGAAAAGAGGAGATTTAGGTTAAACATTAGGAAAAAGTTGTTGAATCTGAGGGTGGGCGATCCCTGGAACAGGCTGCCTAGAGGTCACATCCCTGGAGCCATTCAAGGTCAGCCTGGATGGGGCTCTAGGCATTCTGGTCTGGTGAGTGATGGCCCTGTTTGTTGCAGGGGGCTGGAATAGATGACCTCTGGCGGTCCTTTCCAACCCTATGATTCCATCATTCTATAGCCCCTAGAGAGATGGGTGCTGGTCTGGGACAGTCCCCACTGATGTGCTGCCAGCACTGTTGTACAGTCCCACTCTCCACAAACCAAGGCTCGGTGTTGCTCTTTGGGGGCTGGATCAGCTTTTCTGGTAAAACACAAATGCCACAAATCTTGGGACTCTCCTCCAGTGGGGACAGGGGCACTCACTAGCCTTGCTCATTGCTTCCCGGTGCATGTGGGACTCCTACTCTTGTTGAGCTCGTGACGTGACCCCCCCTGCATCATTATGCTTGTTGTGCAGCTGAAGGATGCTGAACACATTTCACCCACTCAGCCTGTGCCCTGAAACAAGGAGTCCCAAACATGACCAGTGCCTGGCAGGGAGCATCCTGGCAACGCTTCGCTCCTCTGCAGCCTCGCAGGCACTGTGTGAACAGAGGGTTAACGATTCCCACATTAAGTGACTGCAGATGTGTGGGAAAGTCTGGGGCGAGCGGACGGCATCACTATTAGTATTCACCCCAGAGCCTGCCTCTGCCTCCTGGGGCTCTGCAGCACATTTAATACCAAGGCTCGTCGTGGGGGTTAGGAAGAGTGCGTGGGATGGGGCAGAAAGGCCCCCAGATGGGGAAAGACAGTGGGTTAGCATTCTCTGCCGCTGGCTAGTGCCTCCTCTAAACCCTGAACGTGGGTCACGTAGGGGATAGGCCAGTGTCTGCAAGGACACAGCACACTCCATGGCTCAGTGCCATCTCCCGACACCGCTGTCACCTTGTGGTGTCTGTAGCTGGCGTTCTCAGATGCTCTCCATCCCAGGACACTCTCCAGCATGCTGTGCTCCACTGCACTGTCACTTGGGGAGGAGCCCTGCTCCCTTTCCTCCTGGCTGCCACCTACCCTTTCAAAGGACAACCATGCACAGAATGCATATTCCTCCAGCAGCCAGGACAGAGCTGGATGAAGCCTCCATGCAGCTTTCCTCAGGGCTGGATCCAGCCAGGAGCGAGCGCTGGCAGGTGCCACGTTGGATGGGTAGTCCAGATGTGGTGCTGTGGACTGCAGCACCCATCGCTCCTCTCTAGTGATCTATGGCTCCACACCACATCAGAGCAATGCTGGGATTCCTGGGCTGGCGTGTAGTTGATAGAGGCTCAGAGAAATCAAAGCCAGGGGTGAATCTGGCCCTCATTAAGCCTTTGAAGTGGGAAAGGACAACATCTGATGCTTCTTTCCTACCTGCCTCTCACCTACTGGTATTTGGGACTGGTTACTGATTGCAACATGACTGTTTCCATCATCATGTTGGGTCCCCTGGCTCTGCTATCCCTTCTCCAGATCAGAAGCAGCATATGGGCTTTTCCCTGCAGTCCCAGCACCATCTGGGCTAGAGGAGGAGGTTGGAAAGCTTCTTTGACATAGGTGATGCCACAGCAGTCCAAATACCCTGCAGTACCCCTATCTCAGTCGCTGCTGTCCCCTCCAGAGACACTGAACCAGATGACCCCAAGTCCCTAGCTAGGGACTTAACAATGCTTGTTTGGGCTGGAAATCTCATCCCACACCACAGCTGTCCCAGCCCCAGGGGAATCACTGAGTCCTGCAAGTGCCACGAATAGGGGTGCAGGCACCAAAAATAGAGGTGAGCAACAAGGGGGGGATGAGGCAGAGGTAGCTGAGCTGCTCTCCTCTGCCCACACTCTTGCACAGGCAAGTCCCTGTGGTTTCAGTGCTTCCTCTGAGCTGCCCTTTCCCAGGAGCTGCTGTAACCCTGATGTGCTGTTCCTAAACAAAGAGCATGGCCATGGATGCTCCATGGGGACAGAGAGCGCGGGCTGCCATGTGCTTGCCGGAATGCTGTAGGCTCTCCAGGGCTCTCCAGGCATCCCAAACCAATGGCCTCTGGCCTTTGCAGACTTCTCCTGGGAGAGAGATTTGTTTGCCCAGGTTGTCCCTGGCTTCCAGCCTAGCAGTGGTCATTAGGATCATCCATTTGCAGTGGGGAGAGGAGGGATTATGTCCCACCTCAGGATGAGCGTGCTCTGCCCTCGAGTGTGGTCCACGCTAGATTTTTCATTTATTCATTTATTTACTCTTTTTTAAGGTTAGAAGAGAAGTACAAGATCACCAACCCTCAACCCAACCCCACTCTGCCCACTAAATCATGTCCCATACGGACACCTCCAGGGACAGCAACTCTACCCCTTCCCTGGGCAGCCTGTTCCCTTCCCACCCTGGGTAGCCCATCCCTGGTGCAAGGAGCCCAGCAGGATCACACCAGTAGGTTTCTCCCTCTCCCACTCTGTTGGGAGCAGCAATGCTGTCTCGGAGGACAGACAGTGTCGGGAAGCATCTCTGCTGAGCAGTTCCCAGAAGCCCATATCTCCCTGCACAAGGACACATCAGACGCATCGTTATCCCTTAGGAAAAGTACTGAGAAGATCCATGTGCGTAGCACATCCCCTCTTGCTGTCTGCCCCTGAGATGAGCTGCTCTCACGCTCACTGGCTCTTCTTTTGCACAACAGACCATCTTTGCTTTGGGGGAGCAGCCAGAGCCCCTCAACACGTGGTTGCCACCACGTCTGGAATTGGGAAATCCAGCCAGCCCGCTGCAAAGGAGCAGTGGGGTCTCACCCAGCCATCCCCCCTTCACTACTGCCACACAGCCTGGTGTAAGAGCCCTGCAGCTCTTGCTCTCTCTTCACCCTCCACAGCTGCACAGAATAAAGAGCTGGCCCTCTGGTTTCTTGTGGGTGTGAAGAAAACGCTGAGATAACGGGAGATAAAGAGAAATCCCTGGTGCCCGTCCTGCTGGGGAATCATTAGCTGCTCTCATTGTGCAGGAGTTGGTTAGGAAGGGATGAGTCTGCCTTGCAAACAAGCCAGAAACAGACTCCAGTGGTGATGTCTTGACGGGAAGGGATTTTTCACTCCTGGAAAGGGAAAAAAGGTGGTAGAGAGGGATCCTGACAAGGAAATCTCCTTTTTCGGGGCGGCCAGTGAAGCTTTTGGCAGTTTTTCTTGTTTGGATCAGACAAAAGCACATCCCCAAGACAGAAATACCTTCTAGGCACCGGGCACGTTTGTGGCACTAGGAAACGTGGTTTAGGGGCCAGGGTGGCACTGGGTTGGTGGTTGGACTTTATCTTCTTGGTGGAGGTCTCTTCCAACCTTAATGGTTCTATGATTCTGTGAAATGGTGGCAAGAACTGATGGGTCAAAGGCAGTTTTGACTCAAAGAGCTTCCACACCTTCTTATAAAACACAGAATCACAGAATTAGTGAGGCTGGAAAAGACCTCTGGGCTCATCCAGCCCAGCCTATCACCTGATATCACCTCAGACCAGGGCACTAAGTGCCACAGCCAGGCTGTNGGAAGAAGGTCCCCCCGAGTCTCCTCTTCTCCAGGCTAAACAGCCCCAGCTCCCTCAGCCTCTCCTCATCAGCCTTTCCTTCCAGTCCCTTCCCCAGCCTCATCACTGAATATAGTGATCATAATGATTTACTTATTGATTGATTCTCAGAATTTGATTTGGACTCAGGGTAAGAGAAACGTTCAAAGCAGGTTCATCAGCTGAGTTCCTCCCACCCAGGACAGGAGGGATGCAGGATGCAGGACATCTGAGATGCTAGCCTGACTGAGATGAAAGCTCCTGCAGCCTCTCTTAGCTCTACACCACTTGGCACCCCAAAACACTCCCGAGCTCCCAACCAACCCCCAACCCTCTGTTGAAGCATCCCAGTCACACCAAAGCTTTCCTC
>VZRI01003992.1:876347-944758 GCA_013397515.1 Upupa epops | reverse complement strand
GGGGGGCGGGGGTTGGGGTGGGCTTGAGAGGAGAGGAAAAAAAAGAAAGAAAAGGAAAACACGGAAAACAGCCAGAATTGAAAGCAGACCCAGGCAGGGAGCAGCTCCTTCGCTCCAGTTTAAGGAGGAGAGAGCCGGGCTGGTCCGGGCTCCTTTTGTCTCCCGCTAGCCAGCCCCTCCTCACTCCAGCCTGCGGGAAAACTCCCCTCTCCTTGCGACCGCTTTGGCTTCTCCTCGTTTTTTCCTGTTTTTTCATTGCTTGGGGGGTGTTTTTTTTTGGGGGGGGCCCATCGCCCCCCTCTGCTGGCCTTTACCCATCAGTTCTGCTCCGCGAAGGGTCCCCGCAGCGGGTGGAGGGAGGAAGTCGGAGGGACTTGGCTGCTCATTGGCGAGGCAGCCCTCGCCTCCTCCTCCTCCTCCTCCTCCTCCTCCTCCCGAGGTCCCTCTTATTGATCCACCCGTGCATATCCCTCAGCTCCGCTTCACGCCAGGGACCGAGCGGCTGGACATCCCCCTCCCTCCCAGGTGGGCTGGGGGCTGCCCAGGACCCTGCTGAGATGCTCTAGAGGATCAGGGTGAGGGGTTTGGCTGCAGCCCAGTGCTGGCACAGCCTTCCCTCTCCTTTGGATTTGGTTTTATTTTCTTATTCCCTCCCTCCTCCAGTCCGTTTCTTCCCTTCTCTCTCTTTCTCCTTTAAGTGGAAAAGCCCTTCTAGCTGGGGAGGGCTGGGAGGGCAGAGAGAGCCTTGCAAGGCAGCAGATAAAGGCTGCGGAGGAGGAGGAGAAGGAATTTCGGGGTGTCCGTGGGACGTGAGCACAGGGGGACCCTGCCCAAGGTAAGTCTTTGCGTCACCCACCCTCGCTGCTCCTGCTCGACAGCTGGGAAACTTCATCTTGGAGTTGGCAGGGACCCCAAGGACCCTGTCCCAGGCCAGCTTGGTTGCTCTGGTAGGAGCTTTGCTCCTCTGGCAAGGGGCTGGCACCCCAAAACATCCTGCCAAGCCCTGGGGAGGTGGGTTTTGAGCTCTGCAGCATCCTGTGGAAAAAGTGGTGCTCTGAGATCTCACTGGGACTGGGATGGCTGTGGGGAAGGAACCAAGGGGGTGCTGTGACTGTAGGGCAGGAGGATGGACCCTGATGCAACAGGAGTGGGGTACAGGGAATCTCTGCTTCTCCCTGGGACTCTTGGTCCCCCTCTAGATTTGGGGATTACCCTGGTCCTGGGAGGGCTGTGCATGGGGAAGGTGCTGCTCCATCGTCCCTAGCAAGACAGCTTTGAGGGGGAGCGTGTGTGCCCCACTGCAGGGCAGTGTCACCACAGTGTTAAACCATCTAGACACATCCAGAGCGATCCTAGGACCAGGCCAAGGTGCAGAGGGTTGTCTGCAATAGCTGTGGTACCCATAGTATGATGGGTACAGGGACAGCAACTCTACCCCTTCTTGAGATAGCTAGGTAATCCTACTGGATTGCCTTAGGATGTGGGCAACTGCTCTGCTGTCTCAAAAGCCCAGGAGATGATGTCTTCCAACAGGCTAGAGTTGGTCTGGAGTGAAGGTGGGCCGGCTCAAGCACCTCTGACAGCCCAAGGATGGGGGTTGCATGACCTGAGGTGCTTTGGTGCTCACACCAGGACTGCTGTGGGCTCAGAAAATCCATCTGGCAACAGGGTGACTTTCAATTCAGGTCTTGTGGTGGAAAGGGAGGTTGTGCCGCTCCATCCTTGCCCCAGAGCACCTGGAGCTTCTGCTAAAGCAATGGGCAAACAGCTAAATGCAGTCAGTTTACCCTGCAAGTCCTGTCTGCAAGGGTTTGCCACCCCCCAGTGTTTTCAGAGGGTCTCCTGCTGATGACAAGAACCAGCCACACTGAGCTCCAGTGCTCCCCAGGGGTCATCAAGAGGTTGGCTGAAGAGTTATTTCCCACTCAGTACCTTTCAGGACAAGACGCCTGGCACTCCATGCTCTCAGGAAAGAGGCACATTCCATTCAGGCAGCCAGAGCAAGTGGCACAGACATCCCAGGCTGGCTTTCACTGGGAGCCTCCAGTTAGCAGCCTGTCCTGAGCGTGGTCTGACATGAAGCTTAAAGTGATTCCTTGGCATTGATGTCCCCCAGGCTCAGGTGCGCTGTGGTTGCAGAGGTAGTCAGCAACCTTGGGCAGTGCCCCTGGGTCAGTCAAGAGAAGGTTAGTGTTTTGGAGAAGCGTCAAGTCACAGCAACCTGTTGGGCTTCTCTCTGCATAAAATCCTCTGTCCCTTCCTCCATCTCAACAGCACTGAAGGAGCAGGCAGAGGGACCACAGCCACCCTATTGCCTGCCCTTGGCTCACCTCCTGCATCCCTACACAGGGTTCAGGTGTCTGTGGTGCAAGCAGGGAGCACAGTCCGAACATGAGCACAGCCAGCCCTAACACTGCAGCCAGGGAGGAAGAAACCATGCCTTCTTGTCCAAAGACCTGGGCTTTTCTACTGGGGCCTTGTAGGGTTCTGGCTAGAGCTTGGTCCTCTGCAATGTGTACACGAATAGCCTGGGAGATGGATGAGAAGACACTAAACTGTGGGCTGGCACTGGGTTGTGTGGGCAGATCAGAGCACCGGGAGATCCCAAGGGCTCAGGGAGGACTCCAGCACCAACCAACAGCACATTGCCACTGGGGATGGAATACTAAATGGCCATGCGTGGTCCTGAGAGCTAACAGCCCAGGCAGCTTGTACTGTGAGAAGGATCTGGGGGCCACAGTGGGCACAAATCGGATTGCAGCGTGGCTGGGGAAACCCACAGCTCTTCCCATAGGATGTGCTGAGAGGTGCGTTGCTGGACACATGGTGGAGGGAGTGGGTCCTCCCCAGTGAGTGGTGCTGAGCTCTTCAGCTGGGTTGCATGGAGTAGAAAGGCTCAGAGAGAGCGAGGAAGGGGGTCAAAAGCCAGAAGAGGCTGCAGAGGTCTGGGAGAGAGGTTGAGGGGTCTCATTGGTTACTGGGTGTTGGAGCGTGACAGTGCGCAGTCTTTGTGCAAGGGAAAGGTCGCTGCAAAGAAGAAAGATAGCTTTTAAGAAAAAAGAGCTAGAGGTTTAAAAACGTAAGGCTGGGTGCCTGCAGCCTCACAGGTTGCAAAGGATGTGTCGACAAACCTGTGGTGTGGGAGGGGTGAGCACTGCAGCAGGGCAGTGACCCCGTGGTGTCTTTCAGGCTCATTTTTTAAGGGTCTGTGACAGCATTCTCCAGCCGTTCAGAACATCACTGTTAGGGAGAGAAGAGCACTGAGCCCTTCTCCAGGAGCAAACCGAAACTGTGTGAGGAAATCTGGGGTTAAGAAATGTTCTTTACTTGAGGGTGATGTCCTGCAAGAAGAGACCACGTTGGCCGCCCATGGCATTGTCTGAATGAGGGACTGACGTGACCAGCTGCTGCCAGAGGGTCCAGGCAGGGATTTCTATGCCCAGCTGTAGCCTGGGGACAGGTGGTCCCTGAGGTCCCTCTGGTTGAAGTGTCTGCTGCCATGCTGAAGTGGAATGGGATTGCAATGGTGCTCAGGGGGTCAGGCCCTGGCAAAGCTGCTTCCTGGGATGCACTGGGCAAGGCAGGGAGCAGAGGAGTTATGTGGTGATTGAATCCCACCACAAGTGATTAAAGGGGCCACAGAAATGATCAGATAACTGGAACCCCTCTGCTGTGAAGGAAGGCTGAGCAGGTTGAGGTTATTAATCCTGGAGAAGAGAAAGCTCCAGGGAGACCTTACTTTGGCCTTTCAGTGTGTAAAAGGACCAATAAGAAAAACTGGGGCAGACTTTGTGACAGGACAAGAGGTGATGATTTTAAACTAAAATAAGATTTAAACTGGATATAAGGAAGACATTTTTATGCTGAGGGTGGCCCAGGTTTTCCAGAGAGGTGGGAGAAGCCCTATCCCTTGGGATATCCCAGGTCATGTTGGATGGGGCTCTGAGCAACCTGATCTAGTTGGAGATGTCCCTATTCACTGCAGCAGGTTTAGACTAGATGAGCTTTGAAGGTCCTTTACAACCCAAGCCAGTCTGTGATTCCATGATCCCATGGGATCTCAGCCTCCTTTGGCCCAGAACCGGAGGGAGCTGGGGAACATAGGGACTCAGGGCTGACCAGACACAGCCTATCCTGGGGATCTGATTGAACACTTCGTGGAGTTTGTTTGTTTGTACTTTAACCAAGGGAAAGAAATCCCCTGGAGAGGAGCTGCCTGGGGAGGGTAGAGGCCGGGTATTATTTCCTGAGAGGTTGGAGTGGCTCCAGGAGGCTCCTTCTACTCTGCCAGGCGAATTGGACGTAACGAGACTTCTTTTAGGGGTGGCTGTTCCCTCTCCTCATCTCCCCAGTTGCCTAACTAGGTTCTCTGAACCAAGCACACCTCTGCCCTGCTCCACTCCCACCAGGATGCCTCACCTTGGGAATGTAGACTTTTCCTGGCACTGTGGGACATGGCAGACCTGGCTGGGAACAGAGACAGGGCCATGTGCCAGGATGTATAGATGGAGGCTGGGATGGGTTATACATTGAGAGAGAGGGGTTCCACATGTTCATCACCCTGAGCCCGGTAGCAGAAGTGATACAGGGATGCACTGGCCATCACATGCTGCTTTTCCATCACCCTTGGATGCACACACAGGGCTGTGGCAAGTTTCTGTCTGTGTTTATAGCCTTGTCCATGATGTGGACAGCCCATGCAGGGATCCCACAAAAAGCCTGCTGCTGGGAAAGCCAGATTGCATAGTGTGAGTGGTCCACGTCCTGCACCCATGGATGGGTTTGTCCTCCCTGGGCAGAGGCAGCTGCTCTTCCACCCAGAAATGGGCACCCTCTGCTATTCCCTGGACTCAGCAAGAGCTGGTGTGCAATGGGGCTTGCAGGAGGCTGCGAGAAGTGTCAGGGGGACATAAACAGGGCACTGTGCTGACTGTCAAACCCTGGGCTGCAAAACACAAGGCAAATGGGGTAGAAAGCACCCCCACTATGGAAACCAAGGCTCCCACGGCAGGGCAGCCTGGCCTCTGTGCGGGGCCCCATCCTGCCTGTCCCACTGTCTTCCCTCTCCTATCCCGTCTACCCTGGCGAAAGAGTCTGTGACTGAAATCTTAATGCTGCCGGGACACAGCCATTGGCACCAATTAAATCGGTACATTCATGTTGGAGCTGCTTTAACTGGCGAGACACACTGTCTTATTTATACAAAAAATATGTTTGCTTGTGGGTTCGTCTGAACCGGGGCCAGCAGCGAACGCACCGCTCCGAGCCCTCGGCGAGCGCATTCCCCGCTAGTGAGCTGCAAGTCACCTCGGTTTCAGCCTTTGCCGAGTGAACGGCTGCAGAACAGAGCCCCCACTTTCCTCAGCGCCAGGGGAGTCCCTTCCCTTCTCCCCGCAGGCAGCTGCCAAGTTTTCCTCTCCAGCCTTGAGCTGTTGGGGAGAATATGGTCTGAATCAGGGATTCCTGGTGCGGGGAGCGGGACTCTGTGCCCATTTTAAAGGGAAGGATAAGGCAGCAGCAGTGCTGAGCCCTGCGTCAGCTTCTCCTCTGGGGGGTCTGGGGGGTTTGGGGGTCTAGGGCTGCTTGCAGAGGGGAGTTGGTTTTACATCCATGACTGGAAGGGAAAGAAACTGCTGGAAGTTACAAAGGACCCTGCGTGCAGGCTGGCAAGCACAGCTCTTGCTGCTTAGCCAGAGCACGTAGGAAGAGGTTATCCAAGAGGGAGGCACCCCTGATTACCCAGGAATGTGCTGGCTTTCAGCTCCCCCTGTTCCTCAAAGCTCCATCGCTGCCCCCAGGCAGCTGTAAAAATGAGTTGGGGGGCCAGTCCCCATCATGTGATGTTGCCTGTGTGTGGGAGATGTGGGAGGAGGGAGCTGCTCTCAGGCTGCAGTCCTGATGTCCCTGCAGTCCTGGAGCTGGGTGCTACCACCCTGGTCATCCTGCCCCACTCATGAGCTTAGGGAAGAGGGGTTAGGGTCAGCCCCCAGCACCAAAAGCATCAAACAGAGGCCTCTCTGAAAGCAATCTTGGCCCTTTGCACTCCAGCATGACCTGGTCCCATCCTCTCCCACTGTGGCCACGGTGCCAGGCTTCTCTCCAGGTCTCACAGATGGGCAAATGATGTCCTGGCCACAGACCTGGCGAGTGCCTAATCCCCGACACGAGAGCCTAAAACCCCAGAACAAAGCGATTAAGCTCGGGTCCCTTGCAGGCAGCTGAGAAGAGCTGATGCATCCACCTATCTCCTCCTGCCTGGCAGACCTGTGTCTTAGGGAAACTTTCAGAGGAGGACCAGGTTGCTCATCCTATGTGGGGTGTGGGCTTGGTCAGTACCTGACTGTGACAGCTCCTATTGCTTTGCAAAGCCCTCACTTTCGACTAGGGCTCAGGGGGGCTGTTTTTTTCCTCCTACCTTTGCTTGTAGATGATGATTAGTGGTTAATTAGAACCCGTTGGGACCTTGGGCTGCTGACCTCACCCCATCACAGTGCCCATGAGCAGGTGATGGAGATGCCGGTGTGCTGGGGGCTGCTGTCCTAAATGTACACTCCAGCAGAGACCTTCCCCTGGGTCACTGCAGGAAGGCAGGCATGGCATGAGGGCAAGGATAGCCCTGAGGGTGCCAGGACATGGGATGAGGTGTCAGGATGATGCAGGACCACAGTCCCACATCCCTGCTTTGCCTCTCTGCTCTGCTGGCAGTGGGTTCTACTCAGAAACACAAGTCCCATCCAGCCCATGTGTCTGGGAGCTGAGACCCTGAATATGCCAGTTTGGGGGTGGAGGGGCCAGATGGCAATCTGAGTCACTGCTGCTGGCCAGCCCTGAGATTTTGCTTCCCAGCTGGAGAAGCCAGCAGTGAAGTGATGCAGGGAGCTGCATGAGTCCTGGCTTGTGGCTCAAGTGCTCTGCAGTCACCTCCCTAACTTCACACTGCTCAGGGGGATCCTGGCTCATGGTTTGAGTGCCCTGCAGCCACATCCATAACTCATACTGTTCTCGCTCTTACCAGCAGTGTGGTGTGTTCCTCTGAAGTTGTCTTTGCTGCCGTCAGGGGTGGTGGAGAAGATTGGGGGATGGTCATGGGCAGCCCTGGCTGGGCTTTGTTGTGTTCTTTAGAGCATCCTATTGGAGCAAGGCACTGCGAAAGGCTGAAATGCTCCCACAGGTCACATTTGTGCCTCCCCTGGGGTGGTCTCTGTGCTACAAGGGATGTGTTCCAAGGCTGAGCAGAGCCCTGCTCCCCACACCCCAGCTATGCCCAGCACCAGACTTTAGGGTTGTGCTCCTAAACACTGGCCAACCGCCAGCACCACCCTGGACCAGTCCCAGCACTACATCAGGCCAACCCCTGCACCACCGTGGCCCTTGCAGTCCCTGACAGACCAAGAAGGGCAGGGACTGGCCAGGGCAAGGAGCAGGGTACACAGTAAGGGACAATTAGGCTCCACAACAGCCTTGCCCAGCACGTGGAAGACTTTCCTCCCAACACCCTGGTCCCTCCTTTCCCTGTCCCAGGTGAGCCTGGCTCCTCACCCAGGGTTTTCCCACAGTCTGTGCCAAGCTCTGCAGCTCCGGGGAGCAGCTCTGGCTCCGTCTTTTCCCCCAAAAGCGGAAGTGGGGGAGCGTGCGCAGCAGAAAAGGCCACGAATGCCAACACTCGGGCTGGGGGATTATTTATAACGCTGGCGAACATCCAAACAGATGTTTCGTTTTATTTTGAACTCGCACTAAATAGGTCGCTCGTTTCCTCCATCTCCCATGGGTTTAAAGCGGGTGGGGAGCAGGGGTGAGAGAGCAGGGCTTGCTGTGGTCCCACGTCTCCCTGCGCCAGCTCCTCGTAGCGATGCGCTGGGGACAGCTCACGGCCGGAGCTTTGCTGGACTCTGTGTGTGGATGTTACACTCCCTGCTGTGAAGGGGGGATGAGGGAGGATGGCCATGGCCAAAGCGGGACTGAGTGGGGCTCGCCACTCCACCCCATTCCTCACATGGCTGACCCCAGTGCTGCTGAATCACGCTCAGTGTGGACTCGTCATCCTTCCTGGCAGCCCCCCTCCTGCTTTGGACTCATGGTCCTCATTTTCAGCTTTCTGACACATGCTGTCAGAGCCAACAGCAGGCAGGTCCTGAGGAGGTTGGCTGTGCTAGCTCGGGTCCTGCTGTCTGCGTTTGGGCCAGCATCCTCATGACCACACAGCCATCTCCTCCAGGTGCCACTAATGCTGAGAACCAGGTTCTGGGGTCCCGGGCAGGGGTTCTGGGGATGCCAGTCCTGCCCTCTGCAGCAGAGGCAGGCAGGAGAGCTGTCCCAGCCATGGGCACAGTGCCCCTGAGCTCGTACTGCACAGGAGGTGGCATCTCCCCCTGCTTTGACCATCTCCCGGACAGCTTGGTCCACACTAGGGATGTGGCTTCAATCACGTCTTCATAGACGTCTGGCAAAACCACTCCGAGTGTTCAGGCATTTGTGACGCTGTCTGAGCGCTGGCAAAACCCCAGACCCGTGACACTGCCAACTGGCACCCAGGGCTCTCAGCACCCCTCAGCACCTGGTGCTGGTAGGCAGCCAGGAGAAGGTGGTTAGGGCAGGGATGGCTTGCGGGACACTGGGGACTCCCCAGCTCCTCGTCCTGGTTTCCCTCTGTGTTCTATCAGCAGCTGCTCGGGAGGACAGGCTCTCGGCAAGTGTGCCCTGCCTAATTCTAGCCATGTGCTGGGAAAAAGAAAAAGAGCTCTGTGATGATAATCTGGCCTGTGAGTAAACGCGGTGTCATGGGAGCCCGGGGACCCCAGAGGAGAGATGTTGCAACTCGGGACGGTTCCAGCCAAGGGGAAAAAAAGCCCCGCTCAGTTTTATTTAGATTAAAGGGTGGGAAAGAAGCGGCGGCGGAGGCTGGGGGAAGGGTGGCAGAGGAAAACAGGACAAGCCAAGGAGTTTCACTGCTGGACTGCAGGGCTTGGGTTTCAGGGGTCACCAGCTCAAGGCGCTCGTTGCCTTCAAAAGTGGGGGACGGTGCTCCCTGCCAAGCCAGGAGCAGCTGCCGCTCCCTGGCTGCAGAGGTATTGATCCCGGGATCCATACAGGGGTTTGTTATTGCATGGGGCACCCGTGATGTCACTTGATGATTCAGATGAGCTCAGACAAAGGAGAAATGAAGTGGATTTTACTTTTGGGTAATCTGCACCAGATGTCCCTTGGCAGGGCAGCACTGTGGGAGCGCAGCCCCGGCGAGGAGAGGGGCTTGAAATAGAAAGCCAGAGGAAGGGAAAGGACTGGCTTCGCTTCTCCACTCACCGCCAGCTGCGATGCCCTCACAATCTGGGCTGGTCCCTCTGCCCAGCATTGCTGGAATGAGGAGAATCAGGCAGGAGGAGCATGGCCAGGCCAGACAAGCCACAGTGGAGCAATGGGTGCAGGAATTGCCCCTGGAAGTATAAATGGGGTTTGCCAAGAGGGGTCTGTGATCCCTGATTTCCAGCAGGGATGTCCTCTTGCAGGTTATCAGCACTCTGTAGGGACCAGTGTAACTTCTAAGGTGGCCATCAGGGTGGCCGTGACTGGTCTCCTCCTCCCAGTTCCCATTGGAACAGGCTGCCCAGGGAGGTGGTGGAGGCACCATCCCTGGAGGGGTTCAAAAAATGGGGAGACACGGAGATTTAGGAGATGATTTAGTTGTTAGGGGTTGTAGAACTTGATGATCTTGAGGGTCTTTTCCAATCTTGATGATTCTGTGATTCTGTGATTCCCTGGCACACTGAGACATCCCCTTCCCAGCGCACCATCTCCCACAGCTCTGGGCATCTTGCGGGATGTGCATACTCTGCAGGCTTTGGTGGTGGTGGTAGAGAAGAGGTGACAAACATAGTCTAGGTATGCTGGAGAGGAGGATCTCCTTGGGATGGATCTGTGTGGATCTCCAATGGCTAATGGCAGTTGCAGGGCTAGAAATAGCCCTTTCCCACATGATCCCTGCTGGGGGACAGGCAGTGCCATGCGGTGCTCTCTGCACATGCTGGGAGCAAGCGCAGGGAGAAGGGGGTGCAGCGATGTGGCGGAGCGCACGGGGCTAAGTCAAAGGAAATTCTTGCTTCTTATCCAAGAATAGTCAAGACTGAGCCCACACAACATATTTTGGGCATTAGCAAAAGCATCTTTGGCTCGCCAGCATCCTTCACAAGAGATAGGTCTGGAGTGGGGGAACAGTGACAAAGCAGGAGTTTTGTGATGCTTGAGCCCCTTAGCAAAGCACTGCGAGGTGGCAGACACGGCTGAAGGAATGGCTCTCCCTAAACGAAGCTGGGACCATCCCCAGCAGAGGCCGGATGTGGCTGCTCCTTGTATCCAAAACCCCAGATGTAGCCCTGCTCCGGCTGCAGAAATTCCTGTCTACGTTCAGCAGCAGCAGAGGCAGCAGCCCCCAGCCACGGCAGGGAGTGGGAGAGGAGGCAGAGGAGAAAGCTTAGCTGTCATCAGGTTTGGGATGCAGAAGAAACAGGAGCAGGCTGCTCTGGAGAAGCCATGAAGTTATGAGATGGGGAATCATGAGACTTGAATCCTGGTCCTGGTGCAGCCATGGCTCTGCAGTGCTGTTTGTCCTCTCTGCTTTGTCCTTCTAGCCTGGGTCCACCCTGTGGGATCACGGCCCATGGGTTGTCAGAGTCCAGTGTGTCGACTGCACTCTGCTGCTCAGGGCTGCTCCCGTTAGACACTGTCAGTCGTACTTCACACGCCAGATTATCCCTTCAAAGCCAGATTATCCCTTTCTCGGAGACTGATGCAGGGGAGCAAAACTTGAAGTGACTTAAACTTCTCAGCGTTTGCCCCTGTGTTCTAGATCAGGAGACGTTTCTGCCTGGTTCCAAGATAAATGTTGTCTGCCCTTCCCCACTGTCAGGAGCAGTGTGTGGGTTCTGCCTTGGGAGGCATCATGTCTGCTGACTGCAGTAATGTCAAGAGCCCTGCAGTACTTTAAAGCCCATTTGAGTCTGCTGCATGGTATTTGGGGTGAAAGCTTTTTATTCCAGGGTGCTCCATTGCTCCACACAACTCGCTGCAAAGGCAAGAGGCTGAAGATGCTCAGACAGCCTTTTGGCGGTGCCTGGCCCCAGCCAGCAATGAGATGTTTCCTTTCCCCAGCACAGCAGCGGGCTGGGAACGCTGACAGCCCCATGGCTGGCCCCGCTCTCTCTCTCCAGTGCCACTCTCAGTGTCTGGAGGAGCAGCAGCCACTGAGCACATTCCTGTGGCCACGCGTCCAGCACGCTGGCTGGGCTGATGCGATCACAGAGGACGGATAAGGACACTCCACGCGTCACCACACCGGGATGGTCGCCTGTATCTGTGTCTTGTTTGGACTTCAAACCTTTCCAGACATCCACAGTCTCGCCGTGCCCAGCTCTCGGCCTTGCTGGGTGGCAGCGCGGAGGCGAGAGGCGACGTCCGAGCTGGCAGGGATCTGGTGTCCTCCAGGACAGGAGCCCTGAGGAGAGCGCGGCCACCCCACAGGCATGTGGGGCTGAGCGTGGGCGCAGGGCTGCATCGCCCAGCCAGCCCGTCGAGCCAGCTGACCTCCTGTCTCCTCTCCCGGCCACATTCCTCTTTTAGAATAATAAACAGCGCAGCTAAGAGAAAAGCTGCCTGCCCTGCTGGGTCAGGGACAGCGTGCCCTCATATCACAGTGCCAGAGACGGACAGGAGGAAGGACTGTGCCCGTGCTGGCAGGGAGGAGAGGATGCTGAGGGGTGTAATGTGGGGATGGAGAGCTGGGACTTCACCTCTCTGGCTGCAAGGTAGGAGGCTGGGTTGAGTGGGGAATACAGCATGTGGCATTGCTGCAGGACCTCTCTGGCTCCAGGCTTGTGGAGAAGGCAAATGGTCCCGTGGTTTGAGAAAGTCCAGGTTGCGGGTGGTGGGAAGGAGGTAGGAGTCTGCGGGGTCTGTGACACCCTGCTCCCCCATAGGGCTGCCAGGAGACAATCCAAAGCAGCTCAGCATCGTGTAGCTGCCGGTGTTTGGGTCCCTGGGTGGGATAAGGTCTGGGCGTCTGCTTTTGGATGGCTGAGTGGGACTGCACCCACTTCAGCCCCTCCTCGCCTGGCACCCATCTGAGCCCCTCCTTGCCTGGCACCCATCTGAGCCCCTCCTCGCCTGGCACCCAGAGCCTGCAGCTCGCTGCTCTTGCTGAGAACAAAAGCTGAGATTGAAGAGGGAAACAACAAGTGCTCTCAAAGTCTGGCAGTGAGCTGGGTGTGTTGGATCCCTTGTGAAACCCACATGTACAAGCTCACGTGTCCCTGTGGTGGGGAGGGAGCGGTTTGTCCCTCTGCCAGTCGGGCCCAGTGTGATCCTGGGGTACCAGCAGTGCCCAGCATCTCGCCATGCCTCTCACCCAGCCAGAGCAGACAAACAAGGGAGAGGTCACCACGTCATGAGACGCTGCCACCCTCCCACTCTGCTCGGGAAGCATCTCCAAGAGAAATGCATTTCTGCAAAACCAGCAGATTTATTAGAAACAGCCACGAACGCAGGGGAGGCGGCCAGAGGCAGCAGGCGGGGGCTGAGGGCTCTCGCTGCTGGCAGGATCAGTGCCCCGCTATCCCAGCACCAGCATACATCTGCATCTGGCTCCCAGCTCCAGCACAGCAGTAGTCGATCCTGCAGAGATCCCTGGTGGAGTGAGGGACCTGTGGGAATCTGTTAAACCAAGGTCACCATGGGCTGGGTCCAGCTCTCGCTTGATTTATTTTTTATTTTGTAATATTTTTTCACCTTTATTCAACTTTTTGTTGCTCTAATAATCTCTGTGGGCATCGAGGAAGCCAAGATCTTGCCTGCAGCAGGGCTGATGGTGAGAGCTATGAAGCTGGATGGGCAGCTAAAGCTGGATGTGAGCTTAGGAAGAGTTTAACTGCTGGCAGGCAGATGTTTGGTGGGATGGGGTGAGGGTGGCAAATCCAGCCTGGCTTGAGCGTGCAGGCAGGGGAGGGTGAGAGGAGAGGATCCCAGTTGTCCTTACAGCCTTGAACATTGAATAATGGATGAATCACACACCTCTGTAAAGGAGAATTGGGAAACAAAGCTAATTGTTCTCCTGGCAGTGCCCTGGGGAGCAGCANGGGGTGGGGAGAGGGGGGTGCAGTGAGGTCGCATTCATTTACAGCCTGAATTTCACCTCAGCCCTTTCATCCTACCCACCCCCCAGCTCTTCCCTGTGAGCCCTCCATCCCCTTTGGCAAATGCAGAAGAGAGAAAGAGTCACCAAGGGGTTTTCTGGAGGGGGGAGAGGGAAGCTGCTGAATAATCTGGAGACCTTGAAGGACTTGCTGGTAGATCAGACTTGTTGAGCCAAAGCTAGTGAATAATAAAAACATCTGACAAGCGCACGTCATTTAAGAACCATTTCCTCCTTAACATCAAGCAGAGCAGGAGGCTGCTTCAGGGCCAAGAGACAGCAGAGCCACTCACTAAGGGATGGTGCCTGGGGACAGGCCAGCTTGTTCAAGTTGCCAGTAGCCATCCTACTCAGTGAGCAGCTCCTCAGAGCGCTGTGCCAGCACCACTTGGGTTTCTCCCCCAGCTCTGTCTTGGGAGCAAGTTCAAAATGCTTCTGGCACTGGGAGAAGGGAGGTGGCCCAGCAGCAGGGCAGGAGCTCAGCCCTGGGTTGCAGTGTGGCTGAGCTGTGCAGTCCAGCTCCACACAGAAGCATCTGCAAGTTCAGGACTCCTGAACTCAGAAATACCCATCCCCATCCCTGCAGGAGCAACAGGGGGAGTCACCATCACCCCGTTAAACTGGGAGAGACCTCATTGCTCCTAGGGAGCTCCGGTTTGCACCAGGGAGGGCTGAAATCTCTCTGTGAAAAGGATTTCTTGAGAAATGCTGGTTAAAAGGATTTTTAACTAAAAAGCCTTCTTAAATATTCCCTTAATATCTACATATACATTTAAAAGTGAAATACAAGAAGCTTGGGGGGTTGTGTGGTTCCTTTGGGCTTGTTTTCTTTAATCACAAGGAACAGAAAATGTGGGAGGGTTGTAGTGGCATCTGCTTTGCACTAAGTTTTATCTCACTGGGTCCAAGAGATGTAAAAACTGAGGGTAAAGAAAGGCAAGCAGTAGAGCAGAGGGGAGGGAGAAAGGCAGGGCTGTGCAGTGGGGGGAGCTACATTTGCAGCAGGGATGAGCAAGGGTTGACACAAGGGCTGGAGCCTCCAGCAAAATCTCTATTTCCCAGTGGGAGATGCCTTAGAAACAGCAACTCCTGCAGATCCAGTGTGAGGGACAACCAACCACCCAGCTGCAAGGGGAAGGCTGAAAAGAGGTGGGAGGTTTCTGAGGTGGAGAAGGGAGTCCAGGGCTTAGGGAAGCCCTGCCTAGGACAGATGAGGGATGCCTCCTCTTCCAGCAGAGCTGTGCTCACCCCCCTTTGCTCTTGACAGGATTTGGCCACCGAGCCACCAAGCCCAGCATGCTGCAGCCCTCTCTGAAGATGTCTTTCTGGCTCCTCATCCTCACTGGTGAGTGCTGTGGCTGAAACAGAATCGTGTTTGCAGTTCTGTTATGATTGTTGTTGATGATGACGGTGAGGAGACTGGGGCCTACACAGACATCCAGTGTGTGGGGGTCACAGGGGGGCACAATGTGCTCCAGACACAGCTGTTCCTCCTCCTAATTCATGTCCAAGGGTTCCTGCCAACACAGTCCTATGGTGGGATGGATGTGAAGTCCCCAGCTGCTTCACACTGGTGCCCAACAGGGTGGAAAGAGGAGACCTTTGCAGAGGGGGCAAGGGGGTATGTGCTCAGAAACCCTATTAACTGGACATTAAGGATGCCCCCCACAGCAGGAAGGATGCAGTCAGACCTCATAAACACGATAACCCCTTCCCAGCAAGACAACAGGGCATCTGGCTGGGCTGTTGACAGCATTGCTGTGAGTCCCTGGGGGCTGTCCCAGCTGCCCTGCCCTGCCATGAGGACACCAGGGAGGAGCATGCATCCCAGCCCTGCTGGGACATCTGGGCAAAGAATGAAAGGAGGAAGCTGGGAGAGACATGGAGAGACATTCAGGAAGAGCCTGTCTTCTCTATTGCTTCCAAAGGATTTCCTGCAAGGTTCTGCTTTCTTTTCTTTTACACTTTTTAGTAAACTCTCACTGTTTCAGCCCAGTCCATGTCCCTGCGGGGAGGTAGCCAGCAGAGCAGAGACTTGCCCCATCTCCTCCTCTCCCCCTTGCTGGCTAAACGCATGGTCTTTCTGAGCCTTTGAAGGTGCCTCTGAAACCTACCTTTCCCTTGAAGATACAGGCTCATCTTGGGGTCAGCTTTACTATCTATAATACTCCATCCCTGGAAGTGATGGAGGTGAGCTTGGATGGCATCTTGAGCAACCTGATCTAGTGGGAGGTGTCAGTGCCCATGGCAGGGTGGTTGGAACTAGATGATCTTTAAGGTCCCTTCGAACCCAAACCATTCTGTGATTCTATAATCTCAGCTTCCTGAACCATTTTGACCAGTAGGGGTTTCAGGAGGTGCAGGGAACGAAAGGTGACCCATCAAGTTCTAAGTGGACATTTTTGAGGGGTCAGTGGTGGCTGCCCCACAGAGGACATACCCAGGAAGGTTATTTTTCACTGTAAAGGCTGATACTACAAACCAAATACACTGGCATGAGGTTGTGCTCCAGTATGATTCTGCTTGGGATTCAGAGGAATCCAATTTAGTTTCATCTCTCTCCTCTCCCAGGTCTGCTGGAGCTAACGTCTGGGGGCAGCAGGCTGCATATTGAACCTGGAGACACTGAGCTTGTCCTCGACCTCCACAGCACCTTCTCCCTTTTGTGCTATGGAGACAGTGAATTGGTCTGGGAACATGAGGGTCAGCCCCTCAGTGCCTTCCTCGAGCAGAGGGACGGTGTCTTTGTCAGCAATCTCACCCTCAGGAACGTGACAGGCCGTCACACTGGGGAGTATGTGTGCACGTACAGCCCTGACAAGGCTGCAGAGCCAGCAGAGAAGAAAGCCCTCTACATCTACGTTCCAGGTAGGGGACAGCATGTCCATTCCTCTGCATTTTCATGGGGTGTAACAACCAGGAGAAAGAGGGCGTTGAATTGGCTGTCTCCAAGCACCTGGCCACCCAAACACCTGTCCTCCCACTGCAGGAGAACCCTCATGGCAGGACATCTGGCCGTGGCCTGTCTCTGCTATGCCAGGTCATGGAAGGGTCTGTTTGTGGTGTCTTGGGACAAGTGGTGAGGCAGACAGTGGTGCTCTGGGTCTCTCTTCTCGTGCTCCCTGGAGAAATTGGGCAAGCCCACAACAAAGCTCTACTTTGCCATGGGGAGTAAGGGAAGAAACATCTGACCAGTCTGGAGACAGAGTCCTGAGCTGGAGCAGTCCTGGGGGAGCACAAAGCAGCCCTGGTTCAGCTTCAAGCAGCTTTCTGTAGCAATGTTCCCTCTCTCCCACAGATCCCTCCCTAGTCTTCCTCCCCACAGTCACCTCTGAAGAGCTCTTCATCTTCATCACGGGCTACACAGAGGCTGTCATCCCATGCCGTGTGACTAACCCAGAGATGCAGGTGACCCTCTATGAGAAAAAGGTGGAGAACCCCATCCCAGCTGAGTATGATCCACAGCAGGGATTCAAAGGCTTCTTCGAGGATAAGACCTATTTCTGTCGTACAATCGTGGATGACCAGGAGGTAGATTCAGACACCTTCTACGTCTACAGAATCCAGGGTGAGCTGCCATTCTCTTAACATACTCCATTCTCTTAACACAACTACAGCACCTGCTGTAGTTGCTCCTTTAGCCCAATAGCAGGTGACAGGAAAGCTCTCCCCCTGTCTTCTTGATCAGTTTGGAGGTTGGATTTAGTCCTGATGCCATCAGAGAATGGGTTCTGCCAAGTGTCTGCTCCATCCCTTACAGAGTCCAATTTCCAGTGGAGCAGTCCCCCCAGGATAAATGCCCTTTCCTGGTGCCCATTCATCCTCTCCTTCTTTATTCATTCTGGTCTTTCACCTTTCCCAAAGTGTCATCCGTGAACGTGTCCATCAGCGCGGTGCAGACCATCGTGCGTCAGGGAGAGAACATCACCCTGATGTGCACCGTCAGTGGCAATGAGCTGGTCAACTTCAACTGGGATTATCCCCGTAAGCAGGTGGGTGCTCCAGCCTTTGCCCTGCTGTTCCCTGTCACCACATCGCCATGGCAGTAGCTGTGGGATGCTGCTGCTGCCACACAGAGAGGCTTGATGAGGCAGGAGCCTGCCTGTCTCAGTGGCCTCTGACTGGTCCATGTTCTGAGACACTCAAACTGGGCTCCTCTACCACCTCCTTTCCCCTCCCTGTGAGCCTGGCTTTGTGCCTCCAAAGACAGAACACGCTCTCGACTTCTCAGCCTGTATCTCCTGTCCCCACTGTGCAGGCAGGGAAGGCTGTGGAGCCAGTGACCGACTTCTTGCCTGGATCGACCCATGATATCCGCTCCATCCTCGTCATCCAGAATGCAGAGCTGGAGGACAGTGGGACCTACATCTGCAATGTCTCTGAGGGCTACCATGAGAAAATGGACCGGAAAGACATCGTGATCCATGTGATTGGTGAGTTGCTGCCTACAAAGCCAGAAAACCACCAGGGCATGCAGGCAGGATGTCCCTAAGCAGCACCTTCTTCTCCCTGGGCATCCTCCAACTCGCTGCCCTCATCACCATAGAATCACTGAGGTTGGAAACAACCTTCAAGATCATCAAGTCCAACCGTTGGTCCTACAAACCCTAACCACTAAACCATCTCCCAAAACATCACGTCTAGCATGTTTGTCCAGAGGTGTGGAGAGGGGGTTGTTTCTCTCTCTGACCCCTCTTATCCCTCGTGCTCCCTCGCAGAGCGTGGCTTTGTGCGCTTCCACACCCACCTGCCCAGCATGGTGTTCACTGAGGTCCACAAGAGCCACACCATCCAGGTGGAGGTGGAGGCTTATCCCCAACCCAGCATTGTGTGGCTGAAGAACAACAAGACGTTGACCATGGAGAGCAGCAGCGAGTTCACCATCACTAGCAGGAACCTGTCAGAAACCAGGTGAGGGCCCATCATTTCCTACTGGTTTGCAGGGAGGGGGTAGTTCAAAAGCAGCCTCCTAATTGCTGGTCAGACACGGCTGCTGGTTGCATACCTTTCCCTGGGTGGTTTTCCCCTAACCATCAGATCAGAGAGAGCTGGTTGCCTCTGAGCATTGTCAGTCCCCAGGTGCCTTCCCACACCCATCACTGGGACTGTGTCTCCTTCAGATACCAGACAGCCCTGGTGCTGGTGCGGGTGAAGCAGGAGGAAGGAGGATTTTATACCATCCGGGCTTCCAACGAGGATGATGAGCAGGAGCTATCCTTCCATCTGCAGATAAATGGTGAGGATGGGCATGCAGACAAGAGGCTGAGGTGTGTAGCAGTCTCATCCTTGGCTGCAGGACACTCAAGGTGAAGTCCTTACTCCACAGTGGTTTTGGTGAATGGAAGACCACTCAAGCAAGATATAAGTTCATTTGAAATATCTCTCTCTTGGTCTTAGAGAAAGTGGGGCAGGGAGGAAGTGCAGACATCAGCATTGTGGACTGCACAGCTCTGGTGGCCAGAATTCTCCCCTGGGCTCACCTGTGCTCTCTAAGCAAGACATATGAGGACAAGTCTCCTCCCTAGCCTCCTCAAACCTTTATCTTGGCTGTTAGCGTTCAACACAATCGATGTGATGAGTCCCACCTCACTGTCTCCTCACCCACAGGCTATGTAAGGGGTGCAGTGGAATCCCACTTCCCTTCCATAGAATCCTACAATAGAATCACAGAATCATCAGGGTCGGAAAAGACCTTCAAGATCATCAAGTCCAACCATGTGTCCTACAACCCCAAACCACTAATGAAACACCACGTCTGCCCATTTGTTGAACATCTCCAGGGACAGTGCCTCCACCCCCTGTCTGGGCAGCCTGCTCCAAGGCCTCTCCACTCTTCCTGGGAAAGAAGCCTTTTCCTAATTTCCAATCTGACCTTCCCCTGGCACAAGTTGACCCCATTTCCTCTTGTCCTATCACTAGTCATTAAGGGGAAGAGGCCAACAGTCACCTCACTACAACCTCCCTTCAGGTAGTTGTAGAGAGCAGTGAGGCTTCCCCTCAGCCTCCTCTTCTCCTTCCTGCAGGCATGAAGGAGGGCTGATTCCTATCACTGTCTCTTGGTTTCAGTGCCGGCCAAAGTGGTGGATCTCAAGGAGAACAGCAGTGCCAGCTCTGGGGAGCAGACTGTAACGTGCTCTGCTGAAGGCATGCCCCAGCCGGAGATCACCTGGTCCACCTGCAGCGACATCAAATGGTAACTGGAGTGATGGACCCCATGGGAATGGCTGGGTTCTCTCCCTTACTACAATCACAGAATCATGGAATCATAGGGTTGGAAGGGACCTCCAAAGTCCCTTCCTAGTCCAAGCCCCTGCAACAAGCAGAGACATCTACCTAGAACAGATTGCCCAGGGTCCCATCCAGCCTGAGCTTGAATGCTCCAGGGATGGGGTCTCCACCCCCACTCTGGGCAGCCTGTTGCAGGGATCCAACCCCTCAGGTTAAAGAACTTTTTCCTGATGTCTAATCTGAATCACCCCTTTTCCAGCTTCAAACCATGACCCCTCTTCCTATCACTCCCTGCCCTTGTGAATGGTCTTCCTCAGCCTTGTGACAGCCCCTTCCAGGTCACTCAAAGCTCCTCCTGCAGCCACCTTCCCTTCAGATGAACCTCAACTGTCTCAGCCTCTCATAAGAGAGCTGCTCCAGCCCTCTGATCGTTTTCATGGCCTCCTCTGGACACAGTACAACAGCTCCTTGTCCCTGTGTTGAGGGCTCCAACTACAATAGTAGTCTGTTATTTTATTGCATTCTGTTAGCCCATGCACCTGGGCATCCCATGGTGGCTTGTAGTCCCAACTGCCTCTCAGTTGCCTTTATCTTTCCTGGGGCCAGGTGCAGCACCAAGGGACAGCCCACCCGGCTGCTGGGCAACGAGTCCACAGAGATCGGCCTGCAGACCAACGCCACGTACCACACGGAGCTGCAGGTGTTCCGCGTGAACAGCACCCTGCAGCTGCACAGGGTGGACGAGCCCCTGCTCCTGAGGTGCACCGTGCAAAACTTCCTGGGCACCAGCTCCCAGGACATCACTCTGGTCCCACACGGTGAGTACTGGGGAAGTGTTTGAGCTAGTCATGGGGAGATAGATGTTTTAATCTGTGTCTCCAGCCTGGAGGTGCTGGGAGCCAGGACTGTCCTCTGGTCACTGAGGTCCTCAAAACTTGTGTGTTTCTGCCCCAAATGAGCTTCCTTTGAAGTTGAGAAAGAAAGGCTCCTCCAAGAGATGTCTGGAACCACTAAGTCCACTGGCCATGGACATTGTCTTCCAACCAGTAGCAGGGTCTTCCCTCCAAAAGGGAAGATGAGAGTGCCTGAGAGGGTCCATGGTGACTTGTTATAAGCCCACGGGTCACTAGATGGTGCCACGGACTCGAACATCCATGTGCTGAACACCCCTGAGATGAAGAACTGTCATCTCAGCTGTGGGCTGGAGCTGTCAGCTCTCCCCAGAACAGTCCCTTTAGCTCCTTACCCTATTCCCGGGAACAAAGCTCTCCCAAGGCAGCAATCCCTTCAACAAGCTGTAACAACCCATCACTCCATCATCCCTCGGGTGCTGGTCCTGACGCTGAGCCTTTTAGGAGGAGAGGACTGCCCCCACCCTGAGGGTAGTGGAGGTTGATGTCTGGCTATGGGGTGGTGCATAGGAAAAAAGGAACAGAGGCTAAGAGGAGAGAAAAGGAAGGGTGCAGGGACCCCTCTATGCTGCTGTGCCCTCCTTTGCCCAGAGTTCTCAGGCCATGCAGAGGTGAGGGATTCTGACTGCTGTCCCTGTTACCATTCCAGCCTTACCCTTTAAGGTGGTCATCATCTCTGTCATCCTGGCCTTGCTGGTCCTCACTGTCATCTCCCTGATCATCCTGATTGTCCTGTGGCAGAAGGTAAAAGAGGGGAGAGTTCCTAGGCTGCCCCATGGGGGTGGCTGGGAAGGACAAAGCTGGGAGCTCCTGTTTGCATGGGCTTGACAATGTCCCACCCCACCAGGGGCCATGGGTCTCCACCAGTCTCTGCATGCTGTGTCACCTGTACGCTAGATGGGAATGAGACAACTGGGATCAAAGACGCCCTAATGGAGCCCATCCACATCCCACATGCCCTCTCTGCCCCTCGGATCTCTCATTTCCCTCTGCTCCCCTTTCCAGAAACCTCGTTATGAAATCCGCTGGAAGGTGATTGAGTCTGTCAGCTCCGATGGCCATGAGTACATCTACGTGGATCCCATGCAACTCCCTTACGACTCCAGCTGGGAGGTGCCCAGGGACAAGCTGGTGTTAGGTAAAGGCTCTGCAGGTCCCGCTGATGGACCCCTCTGGAACTTGCTGTTTGGGGGTGATAGAGCTGAGTTTGGGATCTCCCCAAGAGACCAGCCTAGAAAAGGCACAGAGGTCCCTAGAGACACGATGTATTCCTGGGGCAGAAGGTCCATCTGGAACTGCCAGCTGCCCCCTTTGCCATGAAGCACTGGGTTATTCCTGGCAGCTGGCAGCGCTTTCCATTCCCAGCAGGTGGAAACCAGCCCCAACCCCAAGCACCGTAGCTCACAACCACGTTCACACCCACCAGCACGGCTGGTGTGGCTCCAGAGGGCTTGTCTTTCCCAGCTCCCTCACCTCTCCATGAGGGCCATCACCAACTTTGTCTCCTCACTGTTTCTTTGCAGGACGCACTCTGGGCTCTGGTGCCTTTGGACGTGTGGTGGAGGCAACAGCCCACGGCCTGAGCCATTCGCAGTCCTCTATGAAAGTGGCGGTCAAAATGCTCAAGTGTGAGTTGCCCCACACTGTCCCTTTCTCCTCTCCAAAAGCCACAGAGGCAAACAGTGCCCGTGCGTTCCCCTCCATTCACCTTGGCTCTCCCCTGTAGCCACCGCCCGGAGCAGCGAGAAGCAAGCCCTCATGTCCGAGCTGAAGATCATGAGCCACTTGGGACCTCACCTCAACATCGTCAACCTGCTGGGAGCCTGCACCAAAGGAGGTAGCTGAGCCCCAGGCACCTTTTCTCCTCTCCCTGCTGCTCTGAGGAGAACTGGCCTCGGAGGGAATAATCCATGTTTTCTTGTTCAGAGTGATTCCCCCTTCCCCCAGGAAGGTCTGAGGGGCTCTGGAAGCCTTTCTTTCCAACCTGACTGAATCCCAGTAGAGGTGTTTCTGTTAATCCCCACCTCCCTTTCCAAACACAGGTTGCAACTTCCATAAATGCCCAGTCCCAGAGAGGTGATTTTTTCCTGCCTAAACACTGTGATCCAGTAACGTCCCTGTGGGGTGACACTCCCTGGCCCAGGGAGCGAGCAGGGCTGAGGCAGGGCTGACACTGGTGCTGTCTCCCACCAGGACCCATCTATATCATCACTGAGTACTGCCGCTATGGGGACCTGGTGGACTACCTGCACCGCAACAAGCACACCTTCCTGCAGGCCTACGGCGAGAAGGCTCGCCGAGAGGCAGAGCTCTATGGGAACACCCCCAAGGAGGACCATGTGCAGAGGTACCTGTCAACCAACACTCTCCTCCTCCCCATTGATGAGGGAGGTTGGTACTGCCGGGAAAGACACCTACATTTCCTTCAGACCAGTGAAATGAATGCTGGGCCACCACTGGGACACAGTTGGCCACCTTACGAGACCAGTCCGTGGACCAACCAACCACCTCCAAAGGCTCCTGGCAGACAAGGAGCTGGCAGAGCCCATCTGTGCTCGTGGAGGCTGTTTGCTAGCACACACTCCTGCTGCTCCCTGCCAGCTGGGAATATTCCCTGTCACCGTACCTTCGCTGGTGTAACCATAGCTACAGACTGAGAACAGAGACGATGGGTTTCCCAGCGTGTCCCAATCCTGGGAGACCTCAGCGCTGCACTTCCAGGGCAGGTTGTGTCACTACCAAACCTAAAGGAGAAGTGCTAGAAGGAAGGCAGCAGTTGCACAAGAGGTGCTTGAAGGAAAGAGAGCGGCTCCTTCGTCTGGCTGCCAGCTGTAAGGGATGGTCCCAAGGGAAGCTAAGGAAGCAGCACCTCCTTCCTGCATGCCAAAACCCTGGTAAAATAGAGCAGTGATGGACATCAGCAGAGCTGTCCCCTGCTCTTTCTGCATAGAGGCAGCTGAGATCCTTTCAACCACTAACTAGTCGAGGTGGAGAGTTGTGCCTGCCTACTCTGGCTCAGGCTCAAGTTCTCCTGCCCTGTGGGTGCCTGTGGAGCTGTGTGGCCCTGCCTTCCCTCCCTGCCCTCCCCAGAGCTGAGCCCAGGCAAGGTGTGGGCTATGGGCAAAGGCACCTCAAGACCCACGGGAGAATGTAGCAGAGCTGTTTAAAGCCAGTGTGAGGACACCTGAGAGGTCAGGTGGTGGAAGGCACTCTTCAGTGCCATGTGTACCCCTCTACATGCACAATGCAGGGCTTCTTTCCCTGCTGCGTGGGATATTTCAGTTCTGAAACTGTGGGGCTGAGGGTTCAGGAGTTGCAATCCCACAAATCATTAACCCCATCCCCTGCATCTCCTCCTTTTCTCTGGATCTGAACAGCCTCTTTGCTTCCCCCCACCAGTCACCTCTCCTTGTCTGTCGAGAGCGACGGGGGCTACATGGACATGAGCAAGGATGATTCCCTGGATTACGTCCCCATGTCCGACATGAAGGGCGAAGTCAAGTACGCTGACATCGAGTCCTCTAACTATGGCACCCCGTACGAGCTGGATAGCTACTCCCCATCAGGTAACACTCAACCACACCAGGAGGGAGAGCTGCTCACACTTCAGGCAGTCAATGCCTCTGCTTGCAGATGTAGATGGTCCATACAGCAAAGGACGTGTTTAGGATGGGTCTAGCAGTGGTTGCAGACTGTCCTGGGCATCAAACCCATACATGGGACACATGGTTTAGTGGGCTTGATGGTGCTGGGGTGACGGTTGGACTTGATGAATCTGAAGGTCTGTTCCAACCTTCACAATTCTATGATTTGATGCCCTTGTGATGGGAGTTCCCAGTTCTGTCCCCTCGATACTGAAGGCAGAGCAATCCTCAGTAGGTCCTTCTACTGGTGGACAGCCCATGGGTGTGCTGAGTGGGGAGAGCCTGGAATGGGTTGCCCAGGGAGGTGGCTGGGGCCCCATTCCTGGCAGTGCTTAAGGCTGGGCTGGATGAGGCTCTGGCCAGCCTGGTCTAGGGTGGGGTGTCCCTGCCCATGGCAGGGGGGTTGGAATGGATAATCCTGTGGTCCCTGCCAACCCTGGCTGATTCTGTGATTCTTCTTCCGAGGGGAGGAGACAGGGCACTGGGGGGACTGCCCAGGGGGTTTGTGGAGTCTCCTTTTCTGAGACGTTTGAAACCTGCCTGGACCTGGTCTGGGTGATCCTGCTGTGGCAGGGGGATTGGACTGGATGATCTTTCAAGGTCCCTTCCGATCCCTAGGTATTCTATGATTCTATGATCTCTGCTTGCCCTCCAGCTCCTGAAAGAAGAGACCGTGTGACGCTGATAAATGAATCTCCACTCCTCAGTTACATGGATTTGGTGGGCTTCAGCTTCCAGGTGGCCAATGGGATGGAGTTCCTGGCTTCCAAAAATGTATGTATGCCAGCTGCTCCACGGTGCCTGCAGAGGTGGAGGCCAACAGTGCTGAGCCATGTCTTGGGGTCTCTCTGCTTGTGCCAAACTCCTCATGGGAGAGCTGGCTGTACAGCTGAAGAGCTGCTGACCCCTTCTCTGTGGAAACACAGCCCTGGGGTTCAGCGTGACTATATTTGCATGTGACAGCTAGCCCTGGCTTAGATCAAGCTTCAGATCTCAGATTCCCTGACCCTGAGCTTCTCCCCAGCACAGCTGTGGGATTATATCATCCCTATTGACCGGGATGACCAAACAGCAATAACCTCCCTGTGCTCAAGCACAGGACTCCACAGCAGAGCTGCTGCTCTTCGAGGAGACCCCTGTTGCACCACACACTTTGAGCCCCCCAGACCTTATCAGAAGTGCTGGCTTAGTGGAAAATAAGCCACCACAGAGGACTGGGCTTTGGGATTTCCTAAGGTCTGGCTTAGCCCAGGGCAGGCAGCTGGACCACGTGAAACTTCACACAGCGCAGGGCTAACAGAAGGGGTGGGAACGGCATCAGTGATGTGCGGAGAGAAATTCCTGGCTCTCTGCCTCCAGCCAGACTGTCTGATCCCCAAAAGACCATGGTCAGTGCTCCCCCATGGAGCACAGAAGAGTTGCTCCAAGCTTCCCGCAGCTCCCCTGTTGTAGTCTGCAGTGGTGTAATATCCCCGTGCTCGCTGTAGTGTCTGGCAGGGTCTTGAGCAAACATCAGGGCTGTTCATATGGAAAACATCCAGCATGCTGGAAAACTAGGAGGCTCAAGCGAGGCTGATGTAACTCTGATGTCTTCAGACTGCTGGGGTTGATTGTCTGAACAAAGATTGAGACACCCACTCCTCCCAGCCCAACAGGTCCTGGCAGTCCCCTGTTTGCTGGGCTGTATAGACTGCTCTGGACAGGTTTGTATTCCTGCTGCTGCTACAGGGGTCCAGGTGAACTGTGAAAATGTGGTAGTTGTGCTAGTGGCTTTGAGCCATGGTTGCCTCAGATGATGTGAGGTGACTCCTGTCCCTGAATCCCCAGCAATGGGCTAGTGCTGGAGCTGAATTTCTTCCTGGGGCTGTCTGGGGGCCCCTCACAGTGACAGTGCCCTGCCTCCCCGTTACAGTGTGTGCATCGTGACCTCGCTGCCAGGAACGTCCTCATCTGTGAGGGGAAGCTGGTAAAGATCTGTGACTTTGGCCTGGCAAGGGACATCATGAGGGATTCCAACTATATCTCCAAAGGCAGTGTGAGTACCAGGTCCTGTGTTCCTTCTTCCTAGGGACCTAGTACTCCCTACATGCTCCCCCTGTGAACTGGCTGTCCATCACTGTGCCCAGGAGTGGTGACAAGGCAGGACTTCCAGACGATGGTGTCAGTGGCCAACTAGCCTGTACCTGATGTGCTCTGCATGCTGTGGAGTAGCAGAACTGCGTGCCCATAGCTCCAGGCTCCTACAGAAGAACAACAACAGCAAAACCAATGATTGTGCCCCTGTGCAGCCCATCCCTGCTAGCAGTGCCACATCCCATCCCTGCGCAGCACTGAGTGCATCCTGAGCCACAGGCAGGAGCAGTGCAAGGTTGGATAGCCTGACAGTGCTGCAGTGAGTCACCGGCCACTGTGGGAAGAGATTCACAGGTTCTGCTCTAACCACTAGACCACAGGGTGAGAGGAAGTGTTCTCCTGCGAGCAGCTACTTTCCAGAAAGACATCTCCAGTCTTTCGAGGCAGGAGAGCATGAGGCTGTGATTGAGCAGAACCTCCAGAACCAACTCCATGACTGTAACGGCCCGTGGGGCATTTGGGAACACAAAACCCCAAGAAAAGGGGTAATTCCCAGAGAAACTGAGGCTAGTGGAGCCTCAAACCAATCTTCACCTGGTCTATGAACCACCTCACTGCTCTCCCATTTGCACAGGGTTGCAGACAGACACCCAGTGCCTGTGCAGGGAGACCCTCCTGCATTGGGGCTGAGGTTTTCCAGTCCAGCTTAGAGTAACTGCTTTTCCTTCCAAAATGGGAAACGAAACTGGGCCCCTTTGCAATCCTTCCTGGAGATTATTTTGGTTTTCATTGTGCAAGCAAATCCCAGGAGCAGCACAGTTAGTGGACCCCCTTCAGGAGTGCTGTGCTCACACTGTGCAAGTCAGTGGGCTCCCTAGGAACAGGGGAGCAGAGAGCGCACACCAAGCTCATCACAACAGACAGCGCTGCACATGGATATAGCATCCCCACTCTTTCCTCCTGCCTGCTGAGTTCATCCTGTACAAGGGAAGATGGAACTGGCCGCTCTGAGAAGTGGCTGATGGCAGGTGTTGGCTGATGTTTTGGGCTGACAGGCAACTCCGAAGGATTTTCTCTGCTTGTGAACTGTGTGTCAGGTTCTCACCTGTTGAAACAAGTGCTGGAGGTGCAGCTGACTCACTTCTCGTCCCATTTTACTTTCTCTTAGACCTTCTTGCCCCTTAAGTGGATGGCTCCGGAGAGCATCTTCAACAACCTCTACACCACCCTGAGTGATGTGTGGTCCTTCGGGATTCTCCTCTGGGAGATATTCACTCTAGGTAGGTGCCCTGGAGATCGTGATGGTGCCTGTAGGTCTGACAGCATGTTAGCAGAATCCCATCCTAAGACAATAGCAATTGATTCCTGATCCCCAAGTCCCAACCTTACTAATCAGAGTAGCACCTCATTCCCTGTCTCCTTCTTCCTCATGCTGACGTTGTCATTGGGAAGTGAGATGAATCAGGAAAGGTAAAGAAAAAAGGAAACTTGGTGTGAAATGCATGTTGGCATGGGGGTGGCAGGCAGCCCAGAGCCTGAGTTCCTGTCTCCCTTTACACGCAGGTGGGACCCCATACCCTGAACTGCCTATGAATGAGCAGTTCTACAACGCCATCAAACGTGGCTACCGGATGTCCAAACCCACCCATGCCTCTGACGAGATGTAAGTGCTGCCCTGGGCCTTCCCTACACAAACTGCAGAAGCATTTCTGCCTTTGTCTTCCCCGCCTGCTAGCTCACCTGGGTGACCTCTCTTCCCTCTCCCTAGCTATGACATCATGCAGAAGTGCTGGGAGGAGAAGTTTGAGATCAGACCATCCTTCTCCCAGCTGGTGGTGCTTATGGGCAACCTCCTGGTGGATTGCTACAGGAAGGTATGTTCCTGTGCCAGGGGGGACAGAAGAGGGTCAGTGCTCTGTGGAGGAGCTGCTGTGCTTAGGGCCATCAAGCAGGGTTTGAAGACCAGCGTTTGATATTGCTGTGCCAGGGGATTTTGCTATGAGTAAGCCAAATTAATCTGAGCAGCCAGTGAAGGTAGTTTGGGCATCCTGGGGACATTGCTGATGTGACTGGCATCATCAGACAGGCAGCTGGTAGCTCAGCAACTGTGTAAATCAGAACTGGCTGGAGAACAGAAACCTGTCTCCAGCTGTTAGGTATTTTGGAGCTGTGGAGTTGTGTATCCCTAACTCTCCTTTAGGATATGTTTATGACCTGTCTGTGGTGAAGTCAGGGTGGCTGAAACCACTTAGAAGGTGCCAGTCCAGCTGACAGGGAAAGCACATACATCACAAGTGCATTTCCCCACTCACAAGACCTTCCATTTCCTTGGTAACCTGTCCTGTGAGAGCAGAGGTACCAGCAGGTGGATGAAGAATTCATGAAGAGTGACCACCCCGCTGTTGTCCGCACAAGACCAACAATCCCTGGGCTGAATAACACCAGGCTCAACACCAGCTCCCCCACCAGCAGCATCCTCTACACAGCTGTGCACCAGAACGGGGGCGAGAATGACTATATCATCCCCCTCCCTGACCCCAAGCCTGAGGCAGTCTGTGATCTCCCTCAGGAGGCCTCCATCAGCCGGGCCAGGTAAGGGTATTTCTCCTGAATTGTCCCTTCCCTGACTGCCTGAACCTGCAAATGGGGGTCTCAAAAGCAGGATGTCCTGCTAAGGGATAGAGCAGGGATGGGTTTACTGGCAGAGAAGGAGGACAGTGTCACCCCCATCTGAGGTGCTGAGATCTTGCATGAGCCCTCAGGGATGGAGATGAACCAGATGAGCTGGGGCATGGGCTAAGGTAGGGGGCTGTGTCACATCCCCATACCCCAGCCAGCACTACTGGGAACCCTCTCACAAGGAGGAGGGCACACAGGGGCTCCTGCTCTGTAGAATCCAGCTGGCTGTATGAGGAGTTTGAGAGCTGAAAAGACCAAACTGATGTTGTTGGGTCCCACCAGGAGATGTGTGATAAGGCACTCATTTCTCTTTGCTTCTTCTCTCCTTTCAGCTCATCACTGAATGAAGCCAACACATCATCTACAATATCCTGTGACAGCCCTCTGGGCCTCCGGCAGGACGAGGAACAGGAATCTGACCCACAGCCGAGCTGCCAGGAGCCGACCACAGGGCACCAAGAGGTGGAGGAGAGTTTCCTGTAGCCAGAGCTGGGCTGATTCTGCATCTCCCCAAGGAGAGGCCAGCGGAGGGGCTGACCTAGATGTCGCAGAGAGCCAAGCTTTGCGTTTGTACATCAGGACATCCCCACCTGTCCCAAGGTTCCTCCTTCCCTACTGTCTCCCAGTGCTGGGTGGGGAGTTAAAGACTTTTCCCCATTGCCATCCCCTTTCCCTTACAAAGAGGTGGCTCAGTGCCAGCAGCCTTCCAGATCACTGCCACATCCTCCTCAAACCACTGCAGGAGGGAGACATTCTTGCAGACCAACATCTTCTTTTCAAGTGGAAGGTGTGTGTTGGATGTCCACCAGAGACACCACTTTCTGCAGCGCTAAGGTGACACTCCAGCCTCTTCCTCCTCCAGGGCATTGAGTTTCATCTCCTCTGCACCAGCACTTCTCTGATGATCTCAGCACCAGCTGCACCGTGGCTTTGGGAAACGCCACCAGGACAGATGATTTACTTGGAGCCCACTGCTGGAGTGTGGAGAACCTGCAACACCAACCTTCAGCTGCTAGAGGTCAAGAGCACGTTGGGTAGATTCTCCTCCAAGTCCTGGAGAGACCAGTGTCTCAGAGATCCTGAATCACCATTTTCTTTCCTTGACAGCTCTTCTATGGTGGATAGAGCATCACAAGCACTACAGGTACCCACAGCTCTGCACCCACCTAGAGGGGCTGTCACAGCCCTTGTGCCCAGCATGGCACCAAGAGCCCTAAGGGCATGCCAGGAACTCAGAATGCCCTCACAGTGACTCAGTTGTAGCAGCAAAGAGGGCAGTCCAGTGTTGTTCATGTTGTCTGGATGGACACTAAGCTAATTATGCTCTATTGAAGATGTAAAGGGAACAAATACATTATTAATCCACTAGCCAGGGCCAGTATAAGTAAGCAATATGGCTGTTCATTAATCTACTGCCACTAAGCCCAGCTCATCTGCTGGGAAATCATATAACCCTGCCAGCTGCAAAACCTTTGTGCCTTATCTTTGGGAAATTAGGGCTCCCTTTCGATGGACTGTTCACCTGAACACCCTTCCTCAGGATGGGGATCTCTCCGGCCCCTCCCGAGTCATAGCAAGACTATGGGGAGCAATAAGGATGCCAGAACACCAGTCTAGCAACATGTCAAAAGGGAGAGAGGCCGGGAAGGTGCTCGGTCACAGCTGAGCTGGATCTCACCCCCTGCCACTTTCCAGGGGCCAAGCATAGCCCCTTAAAGGCTGCCAGGGCTGTGGATGAAATGTCATGGGGAACTGAGCAGAGCAAGAGGACCTGGGGGGGATTCCTTTCTATTGGAAGTTGTTTTGAAGAATAAATGGGCAGAGGACTTCCTCCTGCTTCCCAGCACCTTCCTCACTTTGCACGGGTAGGTCTGGGGCTTCTTGTGCTCTCAGCTGGCACTGGAGAGAGGAGACTCAAAGCAGGAGGAATCCTAGGCTTCTGAAATCGGTTGTGACCCCCACCTCTGCAGTGGTGAAAGCTGAACCCTCGGAATTACAGGCCTGACACCACAGGGTGTTGTTCTGAGAAGAGAAGTTATGCCTTGCACAGAGCTCTGGTCGCTGCTTGTCCTCCGCTCCCTTTGTTGCCCTACCCTGTGCATCCTACAGGAGCTGCACAGGCGGGTGCAGAAAGTCAGTCAGCATCTTGCTGGGCTTCTGCCACCTCACAGAGATTTATTTTAATCTTCTTTTCAAAAATACAAATTTTCTGCCAGAAACCCTCAGTAAAACAGCTTCTGGTTTAAGCTGACTGTCACTGCAAGGCTGCCGTTCAGCAGCTAGAAGAGGAGTAGGTGTCCTGTGGGCTGATGGCCTCGGTAAAATGTGAACAGAAGACACAGGACTCTTATTGGCAGCCCAGGGAGTGTATTTTCAGCTCGTGTGGTCAGATTCCCCACCAACCATAGGAAACACACTGTGAATGACAACTGTTTTTCCATGCTCTGTTCCTCCTGTTTGTAATTCAGAGCCATCTGCTGTGGCCGCAGCCCATGAAATAATCCTGACCACAGAGAAGCAGTAACTTAGGAGATCCCTGGGGTCAGACCACTTTATTTTTCTAACATGTAAGGTGCTTGTTAGGATCTGTGTAACTGCAACTTGAGCCATAGGATGGCACATCAGATCATCCTAACAGCCCCTGTCTGCACCAGCTCCATGTTTAATCCATCTTTCTCCATCAGCGATGACCAGAAGTACCTGGTACTCCAGGTGAGGTCAAGTCTAGACCTCACACAGGGCATTAATAGTTGTGGTCTGTACTGGATTTGACTTGCTTGGTGTAGCTTTGGGTCATGTTGGCCTTTTCCCAGCCACAACATACTGGTAGTCTGGAGTTGTCCTCTGACCAACCTAAGATCCCCCAGCTTTCTACTCTTCCAGCATTTCTCATCAAGTTACTCCCTGCTGTTCCAGACATTGGGTCACCAGCACATTTCATTAACTGTTATGTTTGGGATGGACTGACTAATACCAATATTAAATACTTACAGCATCAAGAGCAACTCCACAGAGTAACTACCTCCATCCAGCCCGAAGATTTCCCCATCTCACCATCCTTTTGCCCATTTGCTGGTTGACCTCACGAATCCCACACTGAACTCCATCTCATACAGATTAATTACTAACTAAACTACTAACTCCCTACTATCAAGTTTCCACAGTTCAGAAAGAGGAGATCTGTTTCTTCTCCCTGCCAGGGGAACTCGGGTATCCCCATCTGTTAGCAGGGCACCAGCTGTGCTTGGATGCCCGTTGCATTTTTGTCCCATTTGGAGATTCGTTGCAGTAATTCTCTGCATCAGAACCTGCTCTGGCTGCTGACGGGGTGCTAACCCTACCTCCCTCTTCCTTCTTAAAGTAGGTACAACAGCTTCTTCACAAAATGGTACCATTCGCCACTCCAGAGAGACACAACCGAGTATCTTTCTTTGGCCCCGTGGTTATAAGGGCTGAGTCTTGCACTTTGTGGTACTTCCTCATCCTTATCCGCTCTTCCCATCCCCATTGACTGGGGGGGTGAACTGCTGCAGCGAGCAGATCTCCTCAGCTGGGGACAAGCTGGCAGCTGAGCAAAGCCAGCAAGTTTTGCTAAGCATCCCCGCCGCTCCTCTCCAAGAGACAGCCAAGCAGGGCTGAGGCTTAGGGCAGCCCCTCAGACAAGCTCTCTCTGCTCGGGGAGCCAGCTCCAGCCCCCTTCAAGCTCCCTCTCTCCCTGCTGCCCCATGAGTGAGGGCCAGGAGAAACGCTCCCAGTTGGCTGTTCTGGGTCCATCACTCTCATAGCCATAATTTCTGCGGTGAGACCCTGGAGGGAACCAGAGAGAACCGCTGCCTCTGGGTTTTCGGTTTCCATGAGTTTTGTTGGGGTGTGTTTTTGTGTTTAGAGGTGGAGCCGAACTGAGCCCTCCCAAAACGAGGACGCACGCCACGGCTTGGGCCCATCTCTAGTGCAATATCTTTTACTTGTAGATTGTATTTTACTCTGCAGCCATTCCACTGTTATCAGCACCAGCACCTGCATAACCCTACTGCCAGTCACTATCTCACGCGTACCGCCGCGTAGCCCAGAAACTAACGCGACACCCCGGTGTCTCTTCCCACATGTAAGATGCTTCTCAGACTGATGTGTGCGCAGGGTGTCGTCCTTTTGTCCCGTGTGTTATCATTTTTTGAAGCGAGAGTGTCACGTTTGATGTTTGTTTGTGTCTTGTTGTGAAATGTAGAGCACAGTGGACTTTAACCGAATCGTCTCTGTTCACCTGCCAGGGGGACCACGGTGCAGTCCCACAGGGATGGGAGGCAGAAGCACAGATGTGCAGCCAGGAAGAAGTCAGCCAGAAGTGAGAAACTGCCCTTCCTCCTCTTCCCAGTCAGGGCCCTGGGCAGCACAAATACAGGGTACTGGGCAGGTTAGGTGTTGGCTGTGGGGAAGCCCAGGGTTTGTCTGTGTGAGGCTGGGCAGCTCTGGGGAAGGACATTGCACAGATGTCTCCTTCTGGGGCTTTTTCTAAGAGGAGATGTTTGCCAAGGAGGCAAACCCCGAGCTCCAACACGGCTCAGAGCTTAGCTGGGCTCCCAGGATCAGCATGGCGAGTTCACAGTGCACAGCAGGAGAGCAGTGGGCTGCCACAGCAGCCCCAGGAGCCCAGACCCAGCCTTGCTCTGCTCCCTCTTGGAGTGCATGAAGGTTGCCCTTTGGTAGCCTTCAGCAGTCTTTGCCTCAGGTCCTCACTGGGTGCTGGCAGCCCCTGGGCCATGCACAGCTCCTTCCCACAGCAGAGCCCAGCCCTGCCTGGATGCTGAGCTGCCAGTGCTGACACTAACGGTGGAAGCACCATGTTGTCAGCAGGACTAGTCCAGGGGAGGCCAAGTATTGTTAAACACTCTGACTTCTGGGCACAGCACATGGGTTGGTGAGCTCCCAGCATAAGGCTGAAGTCTCTGGAACATGCCAAGATGGATCCAGCTGGCTTTGGCAAAGGCAGGAGACCTGCTCCACTGCAGCTCCAGCAGCACCTCCAAGAGAGGTGACTGTTGCAGGGGTGGGAGAAGGCAGGGAAGGGCCTGCAGCATCACATCGTCCCTGTCCTTTCCTCCCTTGTGGGTTGCAGCAGGATGGCAAAGCTTGCCCAAAGCAAGTCCCCTGCCCTCTTCCCCTGCTGCTCTGCTGGCATCACACTGTCCCTCTGCAGCACCCCTGAGCAGAAGCAGCACCTGCCTCCACCCTATCTGCCAGAAAGCACCCTGAGGGCAAAGGGAAAACAGAGTTGTGACCAAGGTACCAAAGAGTTAACATTCTCCTAGGTTTACAGAAGTGTTTGTAGGATTTGTACTGTGTCACACCTATAGCCATGAGATACTATTTTTATGCTGTAAACTTTTACAAATACATTTTTAAAGAAAGAGTTTAAAAATAAAGGTGTTTTTTCTTCTTTTTGCAAAGTTCCAGCTCTTCCTTCCTTTGTGTTTCCTCGCTTGGGTTGGTCCCACTCCGATGGGTCTGGGAATAGAGCTTAACCATGCTCTGGGTGAAGGCTAAGCATGTTAATACGCTGTGCATGACCCCGGGGCTTAGAGACTGGGAGCCGGGCACAGAGAAGCACAGCCAAGCCAACAGCTGAACCCAGAGTCGTGCTGAGGAAAAGGGGCTGCAAACAGGGCAGGATCTACTCCATCTCGTGGGTAAATGGCCGCCTTGTGGGTTGTGTTGCACTGGGAGGAGGTGGGCAGAGGGAAGGACACAAGGAGCAGGTTCCCATGTGTATCCCCAGAGCCTGAGGTTTGGGTCAGCAGCCCCTCAACATGCTCTTGAGAGCATTGCTGGGTCTGTGCTTAAACCAGGGCAGGGATGAGGGAGAGATGCCAGGCTGGGCAGTGCTGGGCTGAGGGAGATGGGAGACACACCAGCACTGTTGATTTATCCACATAATGTTATAACTCAGAGCAGTAGGAGACACTGGAGGAAGGAACGGGGCCCCTTTTGTACCCAACGGCAGTGTCTGCAGCAGGAAACAGATCCAAGAAGCAGCGAGGCTCTGCTTTCCAACCTGTCCTAGGCTCCTGCCTTGTCTTTGTTTGCCAGAGAGGAGGTCTGCAGGCGCTCTGGCCAGTGCAGGCTGAGCCTCCACAATACGCTCTGAGTCACCTGGCACAGCTCAGACACACAGACAGGGCATTTTTCCCCAGGAGCTGAGTCAGCAGGGCAAAAAATATCACCATGTCTCCAGAGAGGCTGCAGTGAGGTACTGGGGGGAAGCAGGGAGGGGGAATTGGTAGACTTCAGCCCTGAACCCAACTGGTTCCTGCTGCTCCATCCCTGCCTGGCATGGCTTCTGCATGTTGGGGTTGCATCGAGGAGACAGGCACCTTATGGAAGCAGAGAATTCAGTCTGCAGAGCAAACTCTGGGCTGCTGCAACCAGAGATTTTAGCTGTTTGGGTGCCAACAGCTCACTGGGAACATGGGTATCTCACATGTGTCCCCAGGCTGCTGCAAGACAGTTCAGCAGCCATGACACTATGGCCAGCTGTACCCAGTGCAGGGGTCTGGTAGGACTGGAACAGCCCAGCTGGGAAAACATGCTTGAACTCCCAGTGCTCCCAAGCAGGGCTCAAAGCAGCCTCCACTCTCCTCTCCACAGCCAGCCTGGCACTGAGCAAGTCTCATGCCATCTCCCAGCACACTTTCCTGGCCATTGGGACTTCCACAGCCACCCCTGGGCTTCAAGTGGCTCAAAGGAAGGCTGCAGCTCCTCTGCAACATCCCTACCCCTTGCTCAGAGCTGCCTGCGCACATGAGCCCCAGCAGCACTCCTGTGGCTGAGCTGATACCTGCAAGGCACAGAGATGACCACTCTCCCAGCAGATGAGCATCCCCACGGGGGCCCAGCCCAGCCTGGGTGTCTGTGTGTGCAGGGACAAATCCTGGCTCTTGTTACCTGCAGACCACTGCTCAGCAAGAGGCCTCCTCAAAGAGAAGAAGGGAGCCTGAGGGATTGTTTCTCTTCTCTGTATCAAACCGTCTGGTTTACTACTTGTTCACACTGGTGAGTCAGTTCTCTCTGAGCTGGCATTTGTTCCTGGAAAAAAACCCAGCTAACCTTAAAAAGAAGAAGGAGGGAAGGAAACATCCTTTAAAAAGCCCCTTTGGAGCCAAAGGAGGAAAGAATAATGAAACAGACGTGTCCTGTGGCTCAGCTGCCCAATAGCCCCCCAGCTTTGGACAGAAGCCCCCCAGCACACTATGCTGCCTCTACTTCATGTTCTTCTTCCCCATAAGCTGCCAGGAAAAACTGCTGAGAGGAAATCTTCTCTGGCCAGAAGCTGATTTCCCTCTCCCTGGACTCCCTCCTGCTCTCCAGCCACCCTTCTGGCCAAAACCAAGAGCTCTCTCCACGTTCTCATGACTCTTAGTCATGTCCAGCACAGTCAGCCGTGCTCTCATCCCTTGGCTCCAAGACCTTGTCTTGCTGGTACCTTGCTAATTGTCCCTTTTGGAGAAGCCCAGTCCCCTCTGGGCTGTGGAGGCAGTAAGGGGCCTCCTCTGCTTGTGCCTTTGCACCTCTGTGCAGATGTTCTGGGCAATCCTGGCTCCTCCTGCCCGTGTTTCACAGCCTTTGTTCCTGTCACCTCTCCACTGATGGGGCTGCAGCTGAGTGCAGCTACAGCAGAGCCCTCAAGCTCTCCCCGTGCAGGACCGTCCTCCCCTGTGCTTGCCAGCACTGCCAGGTGGTGGCTGTGACTTCCCACCCCAGAGCTCCTGTGAACCGCCATGAACTTCTGCTGCAGCATGAGGTTATCCAGAGACTCAGCAGAGAGCGTGGGGGCACCCCATGTCTGCCTTGGCCTGCTAGCATCTTGCTGACTTGGGCATCCCTGTGGATGAGATGATTGGCCTCAAGCCTACCCTGACCCCCTCCTTTGGCAAAGGTGTGGTCCAGCGGGTCATTAATTGCCTGATTACTGCTCCTGGGTGCCTGACAGGTTGTCAATTAGAGAACCACTTAAGTCTCTCCCTCTTTATCAGCAAGAAGGCTTCCAGGAGGAGGGCTGGGTTTGTAGAGAGGAAGGGTCCCTGCCTGGGTTCTGGGGCTGCTTGGTGGTGATGAGTTCGCTGTGAGCCGCAGGCTTGCAGGTGCCAGCAGGGGAGAGGGGTCCTTGTGTATCTCTCAGCTAGGAATGGGGCAGGGTCTGCGGGCAGGACTCAAAGATGTCCCTGCTGGGGAGGGTGGTGAGAGCAAACGTGCAACTGGCTGGGTTTGACCCTGCCTTGATCTGCTGCTGGAGTGGGGTACAGGACCCTTCTTTGCTGCAGGGGTTGTGCTCTTGGTTAAAACAAAACAGTCTCATCTTCACAGGGTGCTTCTCCCCTAGGAGCTGCTGTGGGGCTGTTGTGAGGGAGTCACTGTGTTCCTGTGTAAGACCCTGAAGCCCAAAGCCAGCAATGCACACAATGCCTGGGGTTAAACCTTGTCCTGCTAAGGTGAAATGAGTCCCTCTGTCATCCAGGTGGGTCCCAGCCTGGCTCTTTGTGTCCCCAAGCAAGTATGCAGCGGTGTGGGAGGTTTGGGGGGCAGCAGCCAGGGTGGATTGGGATTGTCCTAACCCTTAGCATGGTGCAGCAGCATGGCATGGCCAACCTTGGGTTCCTGTCTGCAGCTGGCACCCTGTCTGTGGCACGATGATGGCCTCAGCAGGGAGGTGGGTCCGTGCAGTAGGGTACATGCGTAGCCCCTACCTCTGCCGAAGGGGTTTGTCTCATCACCAGTGACGTCTCAAAGCACTGCCTTTTTTTCCCCCTTCTGTTTCAAAAACAAACACAAAAAAAGGGAATTTCTTAACTTGTGGTCGACTCAGAAAGGAGAAGCTCCTGCTGAGGGAGAGCTGGGGACGGCGGCCACCAAGAGAGGCACCCGCTGCTTGAGAGGATCCTTCAGCTGGGTCTCGTCTGCATGCTGGGGACACTGTGGTCCCTGAGGACATGGATCCCACTCTTCTCCTGCTGCTTGCCACAGCCAGCATCTGGCACGGTAGGTCCACCAGTGCCTCCATGCCGTTCTAGGGTAGATCTGGAGTGATGTGAGGGTTTCCTGAGTGTCTGGTGTGAATGTTCCATCTCTCCTTAGTCAAGGAGGGGGGACAGCCTTGGTGGGACTGGCAATGGGGCAGTGCTGAAGCTGGACCAAGGAAGGTGGTGAAGCTGAGCTCCCAACAGTGTCAATCAAAACATTGCAGTGGCCTGGGACAGTTGAGGCTGTTGGATGAGGCACTCGTTGCTCCTGGAGGGAAGCTCAAGAAGGCTGAGCCTGGGCAGGGAGCAGTCAAGGGAAGATATTTGCTCCATGGCAGGGAAGAGCCACCAGTTTGTTTAGCACAGACCCTACTGCAGCAGCTTTCTGAAGACCATCTGGAATTGGCTGTCCCTACAAAGGGAGGACAGTGGTGGAAGGAGGATGTGTTTAGTAGTCTGTGGTGGCTTTGGAGCCCAGTTATGATGAAGCCAAGGAGTATGGGAAAGCGCACGCACTGCACCGCATAGGAAGAACTTTGGCAAATGAGATAAAAGGGAAACTCCTCTCTGTCTGGATTTGGATGAGGGTCAGGAGGAGGAGAGGTTCAGCAGAAAGTGTTGTGGGTGAAGCATCTCTGAAATAGCTCTTAGCCCTAGTGGGGCAGTGGCTGGAGATGCTTGGCTTGTGTGTGACGGTCAGGAAAGTCAGCTGCATCAGCACCAGCTGGAGGTGCCTGAGGGCTGCTGTTTGCTGCTGACGTTAAACACTGGGACTGTGGAGCCAGGCTGTGATGGAAACAACTCAGGCAGCCAAGAAGGGAAAGGTGAACATGCCTGGTTTTTGAGGCTGCAGAGATGGCCAAGAGGCAATAACCCATCAACCTCAATAAAGTCATTAAGTCTGTTTTGAGGCTTGCAGCTGTACAGACAGAAACCAGCATTTTCAATTTCACGCCTTAAGTGCTGTCAGTCTCCAGATCTTGTGTGGCACCTCCCTTCATTCCCTTTGGGCTTGCTCACACAGTGAGACTGAAACCCTACCTGGAAAGGGGTGATCTTGAGGGGGGGAAAAGCTTTCAGCTTGTAACAGGGAGGCGTTGTGTCCCTCTGAACCGCTTTGCCCATATTTTCAGTCCAAGGAATTTGCACCCCTCTTGCTGTTTTACTGCGTGGTGTTGACCTTCAAGTGATGTCTTTGCTGAGCAGGTTTTTTCCAGGGGTGCTGTGCTGGGGAATGGCTTGTAAAGGCTGCAGGACTGTTAATTTTGCATGCCTTCACTAATATAAAGGGGACTAAGCAGGTCTGAAATGGGTTTCTGAGAGGTAATAATGATACTGGACCTTGAAGTGTTCTGAGGTGCTGGGCAGTGCAGATCAGCAGCAGTGACAACCTCATGAGGTGCTGTCTGCCATGTCAGTGTGTCTACCAACCCTGTTGGCCATCTGCAATGCAGAGCTGCAGCATGCCAAGGTTGGAACTTCATCTCCAAGGTCCCTTCTAACCTAAACCACTCTATGAAAGCAAGAGCTTCAAGCTGGAGGCTTCCTTTTCCTGCCTCTTGGACTCCAAGTGCATCCCCTCAGCATGGTATGACCACTGTGATCTGGGCTCTTGCTAGTAGAGTGTCAGCAACTCAAATCTCAGCTTCAGATCAAGGAGAGGAAAGGTTTGGAACCTGATCAGCTCACATCTCTTGGCTGTTTTGGAAGGTCATCATGGGGTTTCTTTAGTTTTTGTGTGGTTAAATCTAAATGTCTGAGATGGAAGCACCTGTCGGATGTAATGAGGGCCCTTTTTTCTCCACCAGCTCCTTCCTCACAGATACTGCAGGTGACTGGGGGAGTTGTCATTGGAACCCAAACTAACTCCTGCCCTCATCACTGAGTAGCAACAAGGGGGGCTTGGGCCTGGTATGAGTCACTGCCAGGGCTGGACTTTAACCTAGGACCAGGTCAAGGTCCTGATGACCAACTTCTGTGGTAAGGTCCTTGTTTTCTCCTTCCTTGCCATTTCCAAACCCTCAGCAGAGGAACAAAGTGGTGTTTTGGCTGGCATGGGAGACTGGGACAGTCTGCAGCTGTAACTAGAGTTCATGGTTACACAACCCAAGTGTGGTAAAACCTTTGGCCAGCAGTTACTGGCAGTGCTGCGGAAGCTGCTGGAGAGCAGCAGAGAGACATCCTTGGGCTTCGTGCAAGATTGTGTGCTGGTCAGCAGGGAGAAAGCCTCCCCTGGCAGCTCTGCTTCCTCCTTCTGGGAAAGGATCCACTGGTTAGAATCCTCCCACTGGTCAGAATCCCTCTCCAGCACATGCAAAGGAGGAGATGCTTGGCCTTCACCTGGCATTGTCCTGTAGTTGGTGTCTCTGTCCCATCCATCTTCACTCCACTCATGTGGTAGCTCTGGCTCTCTCACAGGAGCCTCCAGTGATCATTTGAAGGCTGCTGCTCTCTCCTATTGAGAACACTCACACTGGTCCTTTTCTGGCTGTAGCATCCTGGAAGTAACTGGAGGCTGGTGGCAACAAGGACATGGAGTAACAGGACTGTCCTCTGTCTAGTTCTGCTGTGGCCAAACAAAGGACCGGTTACACCACGCTCTTTCTGAGTCAGTTTGGATGCAGTAATCAGTTCAGGAGATGGTGATTAGACGGTGTAGATGGATAGCTGGAGAGTAGCTGAGAGAAAAGCATCCAGTGATGGCAAAACCAACAAAAACATGTGAAGCCCTGGTAGAAAACCCAACTTAGCAAGAAGGGAGGGACTCTGTGCCTCAGATATGTGGAAAATGTGGCTCTGCAAAGAGATTCTGGGATGTTTCCCTCCACTGTGGGAATAAATTTGGCTTTTCCTCTTTCCACAGAAAGATGAAAGCATTGCTTAAACCTCAGAGCACAGGCAGAGAGAATGTCAAATGTTCCATGCTCTGAAGCCTCTCTGCTTTTTCCTGCAGGACCAGTGAGTTTGGTCTGGGATTTTTCTGGGTTTCTCCTGGGCAGCTGCACTGCTGTCACACCTCAGCAATGCTCTGCAGGGCTTTCAGGTTCATGTTCTTCAACTCTTCTTTATGGGAGGGAGGCATCAGCCCCAGACTATTTAAATGATGCTTTTTCTGCCTCAGGGACAGGCTCCAGTGTTCCAGCTGGTAGAATGGGACACACACTTCTACCTCAGACATGATCATCCTCCCTCAGTGAGCCATGAACAGAGCCTGAGGATGGTTGTATGCTGCTGGCTGAGCTGCAGGGAGAGTGTCTAAGGCAGCATCTTGGAACAGATCTGCTCTAAACTCACTGCTACCCATTGGCATAGGCAGCCTTCTCTCTTCCCTGCAGCCAGGCAGCATCTTGCTACCCCTCTTGCCCCTGAGCAACATGCAAATGCAACTGGATAACAGACCTTTCAACTGAAGAGCTCCTCAGCTGCTTGCTGCACAGTCTGAGGGTGACAAGAACTACCTCAGCCCTTGCTTCTGCTGCCACCACCCCAGAGGAGCACTGACTGCAGTGACCTCCTCTACGAACAGCCACAGGTGGATAAATGGGGCAGGTACCTCACTACTTGGCAGTATTTGAGCCTGGGTGTCTGTCCCTTTAAGATGTGAGGATGGGTTGGTAACTGGGAAGGAAAGCAGAAGTGGGAGAATAGCCCTAGATAGGGGCTGGAGGAGGGGGCAGAGCCCCCCAGCACAGATAGCCCTTTGCAATGTGTTTCCTGTCCTCCCCAAAGGCCTGGCGTGGGGGTGGTGGTACTGCTGCTTCCCTAGCCCCGCAGCACTGATTCATTTCTCACTTCCCCCACCCTAAATATAGGTGGTGATTCAAAGAACTCGCTGATGTGGCAAAACAGGGGAAAAATTATTTCCCTCAGACACTGAGGGCTGGGGTTGGGACCCTGGTTCCCCTTTATTCAGCCACCAGAGAAGCCATCCTCGAAGTGGAGATGGCACACGAAGTTGGGCTGGGTTGCAGTGCCAGTGTGGGCATTGCTGTGCTGTGCGTACGGCTGCAACCATGGGCTTTCGTGAGCCCCTCATACCTGCTGTGCCTCAGTTTCCCAACCCCAAACACTAATAATAATAATCCTGAGTTACTTCATACTGTTTTGATGGTGCCTCCAAGGAGAATGTGCTGTGTGACTCTGTGATAACGGGTGTCCTTCAAAATCCACTGCTCATCATCACCCAAAAAAGCTGTTCCTTCCAAAGGATGCACACTGACCTGTTCTGGCTCATCCCAGCACCAACGCAATAAAGAAAGCTGCATCTGCTAGACTGGCTCTCCCCAGGTGATGTTGGGGCTAACCAAGCTCGTGCAGCAGCCTTGCTGCAAAAGGAAAACTTGAAAGGAGTGACAAACCCCGGCAGCAATGGCTTCTAATCATCTCCAGAAGCCTTTCTTCTGGCCTGGTGCTCTGAATATTCACATGTGGGGTTTTCTCTCTTCCCTGAAATCCATTCCTTGGGGTATCAGCACAAGTGACAAGCAGTAGGACAAGAGGAAAGGGCCTCAAATTGTGCCAGGGGAGGTTTAGTTGGGAAAAGAGGGAGGATTTCCTCACTTGAAAGGGTTGTTGAGCCCTGGAACAGGTTGCTCTGTTCCAGGCAGTGGTAGTTGAGTTGCCAACCCTGCAGATTTAAGACATGTAGTGCTGAGGAACATGGTTTAGTGGTGGACTGGGAGGTACTAGGTTAATGGTTGGACTTGACAATCTTAAAGGTCTTTTCTAACCCAAGTATCCTATATTTCTCTGTTGGTCTAGTGCTATGAAGAATGGCTGGGTGGATGCAAGCTGAAAAGCTAGTCTGAATCCTCGATGCTGAGCTACTCGGGACAGTGTGAGCTCCAACAGAGCATCTTTAAAAGGGTCATTGTTGCACCCTCACTCTTTTCCTTTCCTTTGCAGGCTCAGCATCCCCAGTGATCAGCCCTAACATCTCTGCTCTTGTTGTCAACACGGGTGATCCAGTCATCTTGAACTGCTCAGGAGAGTCCCGAGTTGAGTGGAAAGGTCCAAGGGATTTTGGCAGCCACAGCACAGTCAGTATTCCCCAGGCCACTTTCAGGGACACAGGCACCTATAGGTGCGCTTACGTCAACAGCAGCGACAAGAGTGTGGCCGCAGTGCATCTCTTTGTGCGAGGTAATCAAGCTTCCCTCTTCCCACACATGCTGGCAGAGTGGCCTCTTTTCTGGGAGCACGGCCATCACACAGATCCTCGCTGTGGTTCCGTGTCTGGGGCTTCTAGAGGGGTGGTGGCTCATGCACAGCCACATAAGCCCATATAAAATGGGACCTGTGGTTGAAGCTCTGGGGCAGAGTGTCTTCGTCTTTTGTATGTCTACAGATGGCCTGGACCTCTCCTTCCATTTATGCTGGCTCCCCTTCCTGGGATAAAGATCTGTTTGGTGTTGTAATGAGCACTGAGGTCTGGAAATCAGGCCCATATCGCCAGTGCCCCAGGCAAGGGAGAGAGTCCTATGAATCACATCCTCACAGCATGACCAGAACCATAAATATTCTCCTACCCCTGAAGAAATTATACTGTGGTAGCTCCACCACTTGGGTTCACCCCTTCCCTTGCACCAGAGATACTGTTCTGGGCAGGGAAGCTGATAAATAGAGCTATCACCATGGTGAGAAGTTTAACTAGAGGTAAGCCCGCTTCCCAGTCTCTCTTGCCTGTGTATGTTTGTGGGCTGATAGCTGTGCTCTTCCCCAAACGCCTGTGCTGGAGCTGGACTTGTTGTGGGAGGTTTTGGAGGCTGAGTCAGGCAGGCTGTGAGCAGGGCTGCCCTAGCGACAAACTCCCACCGGGCAGTGATGCTGGAGACTTGCCTTTGCTGGAATGTGTTTGTCGGCTTCGGTGTGTGTTCTGATCCCGTTCTCTGTCCCGCCTCGTGTTCTTCACAGACCCCAGTAACGTGTGGTACACGCCAATTTTCCGGATCTCAGTGCTCAAAGGCAGAAACGCTGTGTTCCCCTGCCTCATCACAGCCCCTGAGTACGGATCCAGCATCTCTCTGATAATGAATGACAACTCTCCTCTCTTACCCGGGAGCAACTATTCTTTCAGTGCTGAGAGAGGGATAACGCTGCACAACGTGTGGAGCAAGCAGAGCGGCTACTACCGGTGCCAGGCAGTGGTCAATGGAAAAATAGAGAAGTCAGCAAAAATACGACTGATTGTGACAGAAGGTAAATCACAGAGTGTCAGGGCTTGGAAGGGAGCTCTAAGGATCATTTAGTCCAACCCTGCTGTCAAAGCGGGATCCCCTAGGACAGGTCACACAGGAACATCCAGGGTGGTCTGAATTTCTCCAGAGGAGGAGACTCCACAACCTCTCTGGGCAGGCTGAACCAGTGCCCTGTCACCCTCTAAGGAAGGAGATTTCTCCTCATGCTGAGGTGGAACTTCCTATGTTCAGCTTATAGCCCTTGTCGTCCTGTTAGTGAGCGCCACTGAAAAAGGCTGGGGTTGCTGCTGTCCTCAGGGAGGTGCAAAAGCTAAACTGAACACAGCAGATAGTTAAGGAAAAGCTCCTCCCCAGTGGAGGAAGGACCTGCTGAACCTCCAGTCTGTAAGCGGTGTTTAATGGAGGTAAAAGTCCATCAGATTCAGGCAGATTTGCTCCTCCGGTGGGTCTCCATGGGTTCAGCAGTGTTCAAATCTCTGCAGGCACTCTGACAGAAAAGACAAAACTCCATCTTCCTGATGCTCTCAAAGTCCTCAGGCCCTGATGCTCAGGATGCAGCCACGGCAGAAGGTTCCTCGTTGCTTTCAACCCCCAGTGCTTGTAGCTGTGCTGTCCCCCACCGTCCCTCTACTATTCCCCCCAAGATGTGCACAGAGAGGCATGATGATCCCCGGGGAATAAAGGCTGGGGATAAAAGGAGGAGAGGATGGAAAGGGAAGGTAGCTGGATCTTTGGTGAGTCTCCAAAGCACGTGGGGTCACTGACCAGCTGATGCTGAATGTTTCCCTGCTTGCCTTTGTGTAGCTCAACAGGAGAAGCCTGTATTAGTGAAGATGGACCAGAGAGATCACGTGCGAATTGTGGGTGAACCTTTCAAAGTCACTTGCAGAGTCACCGCTCCTTCCCACAAGTATGACATCAGATGGGTGTCAGCAGCAAAGAGTGTAAGTTGGGCAGCTTTGAGGAGGCTTTCCTGGAAACTGGGAGACGCAGGGTGGTAAGGAACGCCCAGACCCAAGTCCCCCGCAGCAAAGCCTTGAGCTGCTCAACCATAGCAGCTCTTGGAACAAGCTGTGGAAATCTTCATGCGGCCATCCTCCCCTTGGGGTGACATCGGGATAAAAACCACCTGCCCGGTGTCAGGATCTTGCTGAAAGAGGGAAGGAAAATGTGTTGTTTCAGATGAATTCATTGAGTAGGAACCACAGTACCTACCAAGGCTTATGAAGAAGGAAACATATTCAGGACACCGTTCCCTAGAGAAAATATCTGGGTGAAGAAAGGGAATGCATTTTAAAAAACCTCCCTTGTGCTGACCTTTAGCTGCTGGGGGGTTAGATAAGGTTTGCTAGACGTTGTCATTACATCCGATGCCTTTATTGAGGATTTGAACTAACATACATGTTTGAACCACAGCAGAAGGCCAATGTGCAGCCAGAAGCTGTCAATAGTTTTAACCCTAACTGTTGTGGAACATCAGCCCAGAATACTTGGGCTTAATGTTGTGGTCTTCACGCCGATGGTTTTCAGTGCCAGGGACTCTATGACAAAGCTGAGTACCTCTGAACAGGAGGGAGTGGGTATGTTATGTAAATATCCACTTCCATCTTTCAAGATGCCTGATACTTCCTTTCTGCCCAACAGGTCGTGAGCACTAGAAATAGTAGCTATGAAAACGATAACTACATCATCAGCGACACCCTGTCTGTCCCAGCAGTGACCATGGAAGACAGTGGGAAATACACTTGTATAGCTAACAACTCTGCAGGGTTCAGGAATGCCTCAACAGTGCTTCAGGTAGTAGGTGAGTCCTTCCCCTGAAAGACCAGGGCTGAATCACACCAAGTCTTGAGTGTCTGCCACTTCTGCTCCTGTCTTAGTCCTAGTTCTGTTAATAGAAGCATCATTCTCACTTGTGCCTGTGTAGCTGCTGGGACAGGAACTGGTGTTCCCTTTGTGTCTTGAGGGGCAGGTGGGCTCTGGATGAAAAGCCAGAAAGCTCTTAGCAGTTTGTGTGTGTTTATAAACAGCTTTAAAGGAATAAGAATGGGGCAGGGTTATGCTACAGCCCTGGAAAGGCTCTCTACAAAGAAGGACAAGTTGCATGAGCAGAGAACGGATCTTTTGTCTCTTCCAGCTCCACATAACAGGAGCCAGGTCTATTACACAGTTGTTTATAACTCGAGATGGAAAATTCATCCTCTCAGCTTGTTCTGGGATGCTGCATGCCATGGCTCAGAAAGGGCTTGGTCAGAGCTGTTTCCAAGTGAGAAGCCAGGCGTTTAACTAAAGGCTCTGTGTTCTATGGGCCATCAGGAGACAGCTTTAGCCTTGTCAATTATTAAGACACAGCATGTAAAACTCTTTCCTCGTGAGAGTCCACTAAGATTTCTAGCTCTTCTCAGGAAGAGCGTAATCCAGGCTGCCAAGACAAAGCTGCGACTTGAAGTGTTCCTCTGGCAGCATAACCTACATGATGGCTCATTGCCTCCTGCAGGCTCCAGCTGAGGCTGCCCTTTCCGATACAGGTCCATTTATGAAGCTAGTCTAAGCCTGTTTCAGGTCTCTGGTTGTGCTTGCTGATGGTCATGCTCTCCTTCCTCCCGCAGAGAGGGGTTATGTGCTCCTGACCCCAGTGCAAGACACCAGCCAGGATGTTGCTTTGGGAGAGAATGTGAAGCTGCAGGTCCTCATTGAGGCTTACCCAGAACTTCTCCACTGGGGCTGGAAGCACACAAATCACTTGAAGAACTCTGTGAGCCCCACAGCCAAGAGCCAAATGGTGTTTGGGAACAACTGGTATGTGCTCTATCTTCTACACTGGCCATAATGTGTTTCCAGCAGTGCCTTCCTTGTGAGACAGGCAGACCCCCTGCTACTGGCTAACAGAAAATGCTGATTTTAAAGAGGGGAACTGTCCTGCCTTTATTTGCAGCGTTGTTACTGCAAACCACAGTGAGCAGGGCTGATCAGTCAAGGAGGTCACCACCTCTGCCTAACTTGGAAACCTTCTCTGTAGAAAACCTTGTGGAAGTCACTATCACACTTGTGGTCTGGTTGTTCAGGTTCACATTGTCCCTGCAGGAAGAAATTTTAGGGGTTGGGTGACCTCTGCAAAAAAATGTCCTTGCTGCTCCTCAGACCTGTCCTGTGCTCTGGGGTCTGCAGAGTGTCCACGGCAAGAGAAGCCAGAAACATCATTGTGTGGATAAAACCTGTCTGAATCATTCAGTTTGTTGGGGAGTTCTAGCAATTCCCCTTTTATTTTCTCAGGAACTCCAAATAATCCACAAGAGGAACTGGGCTGCGCTCAACCAGTGTGATGGCTTTAGGGAGAGCTCCTTCTTGCGTTGGGGTCTGAGACATGGGCTGGGAGCAGAGGGGACTGGTCACTAGAAAATGGGAAATTCTGTCGAAGGCAAGAGGATCAGCATCTCTGACCCATCAAATGCAGTGATTTAGATGTTAAACCCTCCTTTCTGAGTATTCGCCCTGTGTAGCCTTTCAGAATTAGGAAGCATTCAAGGTCAGGCTTGATGGGACTCTGGGCAACCTGATCTAGTTAAAGATGTCACTGCAGGGGGGTTGGACTTGATGACCTTTAGAGACCCCTCCCAGCCCAGCACACTCTAAGATTCTATGAGTCTGTGTGCACTTTATGGCAGAAGGACTTTACCTGACAGGAAGATCAGACCCACCCTGCTTCTCCTGAAGAAGCAACTAGCAGATTCTCCTCGTGGGCTGGGATTAACGCTGGGAGATGTTCACCCACTCCTGGGTATAGGAAGCAGCTGCATCTCCCTGAGCAAAGACTGAGAGTGCCTGAGTTCCCTCAGCACAGCTTTCTTCATGGTGTTTACTCTCTCTGTGTGAGCAGGTATAACAACACGCTCTTCCTGAACCGCCTGCAGGAAGAAGAGGGAGGTTTTTATACGTTTTATGCCCTCAACGACGAGACCAATGCGTCAGTTACCTTCAGTGTTTCTGTGAAATGTAAGTGCTTGGTTGTGGCTGTACTTTCACCCTGCTTGCCCTGCGGCTGCTGCCCAGCTGCTAGCAGGTAGTGTGGGGTACCAGTGGCCTTCCAGCTCCATGCCCATAGAACACACAGCCAGACTGGGTCTGGTACCCAGTAGTGGGGTTCCTGATGTTCAGAGCACAAGAAACACTCTCTTCCTCTGATCACAGTACTCAGTGTTTTTCTGCCTTCCCCAACAGCTCCTCCAAGGGTCTGCAAAATCAAGGTGCCAACCAACGACTCCATCCTTCAGTGTGTGGCCATTGGCTACCCCACCCCACGCATCGAGTGGTACCAGTGCCCTGTTCACTCTGACAGGTAAGAAATGCCCAGCAGGCTGAGCACCTCCAAGATGTGCCCTTGCCCTGCCTCTGCTGGCATTTCCCAAGCAATACCTCGTGTCCTTGCTCTACAGGCAATACAGCAGGGCCTGTTTCAGGAAGAGCAATAGGAATCAGGGAATCATCAGGGATCAGAAGGGACCTCAAATGTTGTCCTGCTTTTAAAAAAAAAAGGTTCTTGAGGACTGTGAGGAGAAGGGGAAGCTGCTGTTTCTGAAGTCCAGAGCTTGAAGAGTTCAGTCACCTGTGATTCATGTTCTCCCAGTGCTTTTCTGTGGAACATGTGGGTCCTTTGGAGAAGTGCCTTGACTTAGGTTGCAGTAGAAGTATATCTTGCTTGGTCCTAGTCATCTTTCTGGGTCCTCCGTGGGTCTGAGGCTCTGCAGAGCACAGGCTTACTGAGCTACAGTGATGAGAGGCAATTGTGGCTGCCTGAATAGGACTTGGGTCTCAGTACCAGTGTTATTCAAGTTGTAGCCACAGAGGGAGTTAAGGTCTTGTCTATAGACCTTGACACTTAGGGAGGATCTTTTAATCAGACAGTGAGTAACCTGCTTCATAAACCTGCAGCTCTGATTCTCAGTGCCTTCTCTCTAGCCTCATACAGGCACCAATTCACTCAGGGGCAGCAGTGCTGCCAAGCACCTCTCATTCTCTCCTGCTTGGTGTCTGCAGATACAGCGAGGACTATAGGTTGCTCCTGAATGACTCCAGTCCCCAGGTGGTGAACACGTTGCCCTTCCAAGAGGTGGAGGTGGAGAGTGTTGTCCTGTTCCAGGAGCTGGGCGCCAATTTCACCTTCTGCTGTGTGGCCGTTAACGGAGAGGGAAACACTTCTGACATGTTTCACTCGCTCACCATCACCAGTAAGATACAAACTGGTAGCTTGGCAGTGTGGGGGGAGAATCTGGGGGCTTTGAGGGACCCATTTGCCTGCATGAGTATCCCTATTATCTTGCAAAAGAGTTAAAATAGATTTCACAAGCCCTCCATCCTCACAGCAGGTGGGAAGTTTAGCCAGTGGGTAGCCCTGTGGGTATTGCTGGTTGGGCAGAGCCAGCCAAAGGCTGAACCACACCATAACCACAGGACCTAGCTCCAGGGTGCAGTGCAGACAGGTGTTGCTCAGTGCACTGCACTCCATGGGTTGCATTGTTTGATGGATTTGCTGCACAGATCTTGATCCTCAGTCAGTCTGACCTGCTCCTGGTGTTTTGTTTGTGGAAACCAGGGTGTGGGCAGGGAAGCCTTGAGCTTTCCTTGGTTCCCAACTGCTCTGTCGGGTGTCTCCGAGACCAGTGCTGGGTTCCATTGCCTATAGGGATGATAAAATGGGCAAAATGCTTGCAGAGCTGGTTGAAACGGGAGTGTTTTTACTCACCCCTGGTTTTTTTTTACTCCTTCAGGACATGTCATGGCCCCTCCAAACAAGCTCTTCAGTCCCATTCTCTCCACCTGTCTAGGCACATCAGTCCTGCTGCTTCTCCTGCTCCTCTTCCTCCTCTACAAATACAACCAGGTAAGATTCCCTGTTGCACAGCAAGGGCTGCAGGGTCTGCCTAGCCTCAGGGACCACATGGGCTCCGCAACAGCCACTGGCAGGGAGTTTCAGCTTGGAGGTACCAGCCAAGCTGCCTCTCTCCTCTCCCAACTTCCCTCGGAAGCCCTTTGTTGCAGGATGAGGCTCATGCACCCAACCCAGTGTGTTAACACCTCTCCCACACTGGTCCTTCACTCTTGCAGCCTCATACCCAATGCATATACTTCTCAGTGCCAGACAGAGGTGCTCACTCTGTGCTGCTCATTGCAGCTGGCTTTGCTCTGGTCACCACAAACCCACAGACTGAACTGAGGAGGAGAAAAAGAGGTGGTTTGCAGCCTGCGCCTCCCTTTTTAGTCTCTCTGCTTTATAAAAAATAAGCTTTATGTGGAAACAGAATGATGTTTGAAGGCGTTTGTCTCCAGGAAGAGCTGGTCACTATTTTTATACAAGAACTTGCCCCATTTTCGCGGCAAGGCTCACTTCCAGCCTTTGGATTCCTTCCCAGTTATTTCCATAAGCTGTACCAATCAATAGCCAGCTCGGCTTCATCAGTAGGTGAAAGTCTCCTGGTTTTCAGCTCTCCCTTTGGCACTTTGACAGCCTGTCAAGGCTGCAAACTTTGCAGCAGAGTTCTGGTGCTGATAGTCAGAAGATGCAGCAGAGCCCTCTCCCAAACAAGTGTTTGCAGTCCTTGGCCAATAGTCCCAAGAGAAATAAAGAGGTAGATGGATGCGTAAGCACAGTTCTGAAGAAACAGCTTTTAGGAAGGGCTTGTCAGCCTGAGAGAAGCAGGATGTGTTTATAAATAATCTTATCTACCTCAGCCATGGGCTTCTTGAGCTGTGGCTGATGGTTGCAGCGCTAGCAGCAAAGCAATGGAGTAGAAAGCAGACAACAGCAAACAGCGAGTGTACATGGCTTTGGTTTTGGGGGAGCTCCACCAGCTCCACTGTGCTTCTTGGAGCATTTGGGGCTTTTCCGACAGTCCGCATGAGCATGGATGTTCACCTTCCAGACAAAGGAAATTGAAGCTGGGACATGAGGCAATTAATTGCAGCCATGATCGTTCCCCCATGCTGTCTTGATGGTTTTAACTCCACCCTTGCCACACTGGGCTGCAGGTCTGTCTCCTTGCACAAGAGGGAAGCCCACACACAGTACTCATGATGAGCTACTTCATTGCTTGCCCCTGTGTTTGTGCCTCCAGCCTGGCTCTGTAGTCCTCTCAACATGAGCACGAGCTGGCAGCTGCCCCTGCCTACAGGCTCCAGCACTGCTGCTCTCTGCCTGGCCCTGGTTACTTCTGCCATGACATTCATGGAAAAGAGAAGATGTTCTTACTTCTCTTTCTCCATTTCTTTCCGCTTCCCCCATGAGGGAGGCAGGGCTTGGCCAGCACCGCTGTTCTGCTGTGCTCAGCAACCATGGCTTCCTGAGAAGGAGACTCAGTGGGGACATCTCCCTGCAGCCGCTGGTCTGGTGGGACGTGCTGGCTGTCTCAGCTCTGCATCCCAAGTGAGGACCACAGGCTACTTTAAGTGAAAGAGGCAAGAGATCCTCCCTCAGTCACCGGGGTGGCTTGCAAGGACTTGGTAACAGCACAGGGACTGGGCTGTCTGCACAAAGCCTCTGTCTACTTTGAACCTGGGCTATTTGATGAGCTGAAACCTGTGCCTGTGGGTATGACTGGAGTGGGAACTCTTAGGGCTTGAGGAACATCAACCAACCAGAGTCTCTTCCTTACAGAAACCCAAGTACCAGGTGCGGTGGAAGATCATTGAGGCCTGTGAAGGGAATAACTACATCTTCATTGATCCCACTCAGCTGCCATACAATGAAAAATGGGAGTTTCCCAGGAATAACCTCCAGTTTGGTAAGAAACCTTCCTGAAATGCTCCAAGGGACAGAGCCACAGCAACTGGGCAACATCCAGAGCTACATCCAGCCATTAGAACAGCACCCTTAACCAGCCTTGCTGCTGCCTTCTGTGCTGGATGGCAAACGGCTGGGCACAGCCTCTCTCCAACCTCCATTGCTCTCAGGAAGATTGGGATGATCATGCCTGACACCCACTCCTCACATATTTATAGACATGAATGAGGTCACCCCTCAGCCTCCTCTTCTCCAAGCTCAAGAGACCCAGCTCCCTCAGCCTTTCCTCAGCAGGGAGCTGTTCTACTTCCTTCATCGTCTTTGTTGTTCTACACTGGACACCCTCCAGTAGCTCTGTGTCCCTAATGACTCTATGATTCTATGTCCCTCACGCCTCCAGGGTCATTTGTAGTGCACAGAACTGGTGAGCCTGTGTGTGCACACGGCCTCTTTCATACCCCCTTTGCTCACAGCAGAGTTCCCCTCAGCTCTTAACCAGCTCCTGACTAAGGGATGTGTCACCCTCTCTAGGCTCAGCAGAAATCCCCGTCCGCCAGGCAATCTCCTCAAGGCTGTGTGCAGGACAATCTTCCTATAAAGCATCTTATAAATACAGATCCTTTCTTTCCCCTCTGCAGGAAAAACTCTTGGGGCAGGAGCCTTTGGAAAAGTGGTAGAAGCCACTGCTTTTGGGCTGGGCAAAGAAGATTCAGTCCTCAAGGTGGCTGTGAAGATGCCTAAGTGTAAGCCCTGATCAAATAGTAAAGGCTGAGATCCAACCCCCCATGCTCCTCCAAGTTTGTGTTCATCTCGTGTTGGTGCTCCTGGGCTGCAGCACCTACTTTCTCAGATGTTGCCTGTACCAAGTCCTGGGTGTTGGTGTCACACCGCTGACTTCTTGTTGGGGACACGTGGCCAGGGGCACAGGCAGAGCACACAGTCTCATCTCTGTGTGTCTCCTTTTGTTCCCTGTTTACACGTTTTTCTGTCCTTCCCCATCTTCTCTTGTCCTTCCTTCCCACAGTGCTTCTCCTCTTGTCTTGCAGCATCAGCAGACACAGATGAGCAGGAGGCTCTCATGTCTGAGCTGAAGATCATGAGTCACTTGGGCCACCACGAGAACATTGTAAATCTGCTGGGAGCCTGCACCCATGGAGGTGGGACCCTACAGCTCTCCCTCCTCCACAGACCATTCTAGCAGCCTTCTCCCCTAAGGCTCTTCACACAAGAGAGCTGATGAGCTCTGCAGTCTTCTTCTAATGGGCTGAGAGCAATCCTCAGGACAGGTCATGGTACATCACTTCTTAATGAACCCTCCCTGTCTCTCTCCCAGGCCCAATCCTTGTCATCACTGAGTACTGCCGCTACGGGGATCTGCTCAACTTCCTGCGGAAGAAGGCTGAAACCATAATCATCCAGGATTCTGCCCTGGACACCTCTTTAGACAGCACTGCTGATTACAAAAACATCGATGTAGAGAAGAAATACATCCGCAGGTAACAGCAGAGCTCTGGTGGCCACAGGGCTGAGCCCCGTGGGACCTGGATACTTGCTTGCTAGATAAAGGCTAAAGATCTGGAGCCTTGCAGGATGCCAGGATGTAAAAGTCACTGGGTTGCAAGGGTTTGGACTTGGTGACAGTGCCATGTTTTTCAGGCTTTGAGAGCACTCCTTGAATATCCCACAATAAATCACCCCAGTCTGCCCTCCCACAAACTGGAGTCAGAACTTCTTTGCTTCTTGTACTGTGGGGTACATGGGTTTTGCAGGATGTGAGGCTGAGCCAAGAGCAGTCCCCTGACCAAAGTGGGGCCATACTGGGAGCCCCATAGCACAGGTCCCCTTTCCAAATCAGCCTCTGTGTTGACTTTCCCTTGGTCCTTTAGCCTCCAGCCAAGCCACTTCATGCAGGCAGGGATGTGGTTTTCCTCTCAGGTGTGGAGAAGGGCAGAAGGTACTGCCTGGAGGGTTGCTAACAGCGTCCCTCCATCTCTGTTGCTTCTGACACAGTGACAGTGGCTTCTCAAGCCAGGGTTTGGAAACGTATGTTGAAATGAGGCCTGTGTCATCATCAACATCATCATCATCAGATTCTGCGCAAGCCAGGGGTGAGTTAAAGGCTCATCTGTTTTCATGACGTCTTTGCTCTGGCCATCCTGTCTGGGTCAGTTCTGGAGAAGCATGATGCAGCATTTCTGGAGTGGCTGAGTTTGCACCAACTCTAAAACATCACTATCGTTTCCAGGGAAAAGCTCAGAGGAAGAAGATGAAACCAGAGAGGACCTTCGTCCCCTCAATCTCTCTGACCTGCTACACTTCTCCAGCCAGGTGGCCCAGGGCATGGCATTCCTGGCATCAAAGAACGTGAGTGCCAAGAGGGCAACTGCCCCGGCACCCCAACTGAGAAACCACCAGTCCAGTCAGCAGGCACCAGCCATCCTGTGTGCACAGTGCCGGGGTTATTTTGGATGAGATGGCCAAGCTTAAGCAAACTGCTGCTGGAGATGGGCTTCCCTGCTCCACTTGCTGGGTTCAGCCATGCTGGGCTATGGTCACTGGTCTCCCACAGGCTCCAGGGAGGCCACCAAGGCAGGGCAGTGTTATGGGGGGGGAGCCCAGGGCTGTGCATCTTGCTAGTCTCACATTTACCTCCCCAGCTTTCACATGAGGTCAGGAACCTCGATGAGAAGCTTTCTCACACTGGCAGCTTCCCTGCTACCCTGGGGAAAAGGAACTGAAAGTGGCCGTTGAGCCAGCTGCCAGAGTTGGCTCCTTTAGAGCATCAGAGCGGCCATGTGATGGCTTCAGAGAGGAGGACACAGTGTGGACAGCCCCTGGGTCAGATCCTCCTCCCACAGGGAAGATGACAGTCCTGTGAGTGATAAGAGGACACAGCGTAGAACATAGACTCATAGAACAGCTTCATCTGGAAGAGACCTTTAAGACCACAGAGTCCAAGGTTTCCCTAGCCCTACCAGCACGCTGGGTAGCAGTGGCTGGAAAAGCCTGTACTCCTTGTAGAGAACACGGTGCCTCTTCAGGGGCTTTTCAAGGAGCAGGTGTTCCTCTGGCTCCTTTAACTCGTCTTGGTGACAGGCCCAGGCCGTTGGGAACCGCTGGGGAATGCTGTTTGGTTTCAGTTGCTCTCTCTTCTCCCCAGTGCATCCACCGTGACCTGGCGGCCAGGAACGTGCTCATATCCGATGGTCGGGTAGCCAAGATCTGTGACTTTGGCCTGGCCCGTGACATCATGAACGACTCAAACTATGTTGTAAAAGGCAACGTAAGTGATTGAAACGGCAACCAGGGGAGGTACAAGCATAGGGCGCAGCTGGAGTGTGAAGAGCAGGGTGTAGTGTGGGCTCCCAGCTTGTCCCGGTCTGCAGGACTCTCTGCTCTTCCAGGCCCGCCTGCCCGTGAAATGGATGGCCCCAGAGAGCATCTTTGACTGCATTTACACAGTGCAGAGCGATGTGTGGTCTTATGGCATCCTACTCTGGGAAATCTTCTCCCTTGGTAAGAACCCGGCGGGTTTGCAAAGCTCTTCTTTTCTATGACTTAGCACTGCCCTGATGTCTTTGCAGAAGAGATGCCAAGGAGGAGGGCTGGCAAAACCATAGGCTTTATCTGCGTTACGCCACACTTTTATGCTTCTAGGGGACCATTAAAATCAATGGATCCTGGCTGATTTGCTTTCACTCAGAACTCCCTGAGTAGCACTAGCTCAGGCAGGCTGCTTCATCCCACCCTGTAAGGCTGGAGGGTTAAATCCTCTGGTCTGAGAGCTACCTCTGCTCCTGTCACAGGTAAAAGCCCCTACCCTGGCATGGTGGTGAACAGCAAGTTCTACAGCATGGTGAAGCAGGGATACCAGATGGCCAGGCCTGACTTTGCTCCTTTGGAAATGTGAGTGGCTGCACTGAGATGCACGTGATGGGTGACAATGGGGATGGAGCTGCTTTGGGACCCGATGGGTGGGGAGATGGGCCAGCACCCTTGGCCAGCTGCTCCAGGTGTGTCTGCCCTTGAGGCTCAGGCTGGATCCTGCCAGAAGGCATAAAGCCTTGATAGAAAATTTTGCTCTGGCCCCTTCTGTGCTCCCCTTTCCCTGGAGAGCTGTCCGTGCACTGATGGGTTTTACAGACAGAAGACAAGGGCCTGCTCAGTGCTGCGTGCCTGAGGAAAGCACCGCAGAGAAGAGCCTTGGGCAGTGCGTATCATCCAGCGGCTTTGCAGTAGCACAATGAAAGCAACGTGTCCCTGTTCTGCTCTGCAGGTACAGCATCATGCAGGCGTGCTGGAGCCTGGAGCCCACGAGGAGACCCACATTCGACCAGATAGGCTGCTTCATTCAGAAGGAACTGGAGGTGCACAAGGAGCAGGTGAGGACCTTTGGAGCAGAGAAGGGAAATGCACTTCCTCCTTCTGTGAATGTAGCTTTCCTGGTGATGTCTCTTACCTTTAGCGGGAAGGAGGAGTAGAGTGTTTTGTGGGCAGCAATGTGGGTGTTGATATGACGAGTGGTGCAGCAGCCCTGCCCCATTCCCCTGGATTTGGGGTGTGCTGCCTTGTGACCAGGTTTCCTGCAGCTTCACAAAAGCATGGCCATGCCTGTGCTGCCAGCCTGCTGCGCTCTGTGGGCACAGCGAAGGGAAGACTTGAGTTAGCATTCCCAGCCGGCCTTCTGTGCCGAAACAGAGGCCATGCTCCTCTGAAGGAACTGAAACACAGTTGGGGATGGGTTCTTTGTTTTTTTTCTCAAGGACTACACTAACCTCCCCTCTACTGCTGAGGAAGACAGTGGCTGTGATACCTCTGGCTGCTGTGAGGAGTCCTGTGAGCAAGAGGAGAGTGGCCAGCCCCTTCTCAAGAGCAACAACTACCAGTTCTGCTAGATGGAGCCATCACCCTGGGGTAGTTCCCTGTCCTGGCTCTGCAGAGCACCTGCTTCTGCTGTGCCCCTGGACACAGACACATTCTACTTTGGCTCTCCTCTCTGTACTTTCTGAAGTGTGAGTGTTACCAGCTCCCTAAGGAAAGGATGAAAGGACAGCAAGGGGGTGACTCAAAACAATGACTCACTGCAGGGTCCGTAGCACAGATTCACGGGGGTGGTAACATGCTCCATCTCTACAAGGTACAGAGGTCCCTGACTCATGACCTTCCCCACGAAGAGGCTGTGGAACGCTTGGTTTTTGTAGTTTTGCAGCCAAGTAAGACACTTCAAAAGTCACAAACGTGATTGAGCCCTTGTGATTCACGAGCTCATCCTGACCTAAGTCCTGAAGCTGACCTACTCTGCACCCCAGGAGCAGCCACCTCTTGGTGGTTCCTACCCCATCCATCTGTGTGACCCTGGATGTTGTAGAGTGTTTCGATGTAGGTAAAGCATCACCTTAGCATTACATTGCATTAACCTCTACAGTTCCTTACACTTGCCACCACTCTGCAGCTGCTGCTTCTGCAGAGAGGGGCTGGGTGAAGCGAGCTGAGACAACCCCAGAGTTATGTGAAGTTGTGCCACAGTAACTGAACGGAGGGGCGAGTATTTCTCAGGTACAATACAGAGGTAACCAGTGCACACAACCCCAATCCCAGAAAGAACGGCAGCTTAAACGGATCTGGACGTGACCTGCAAAACTCTGGCATTATTGAACATGTAGCAATCACTGCCTTGGTTGTGATTACAGATACACTCTTGTACAGATTGCCCCGAGTGTATTTTTAATGAAACAGATGATGGAATTCTTTTTTTCATAAGCTAGGGCCTAATGCCTTTACACTTCTCTCTGATCTAGCTCAGGGTTACTAACACTGCAGCATCTGGTCCTGTGTAGCTAGCAGAAGGAGCTAAAGAACCTCTTGGCCCCACAGGACTGAGTGGGTAAAGGATCAGTAATTCCAGGCACAGACACTGACAGGGCTCAGGCAAATCAACACAGCAAGTAACCTCTGTCATTGCGTGAGCTCTGAGCCCCTTCTGATTGTATTAAACCTGGGTTTACGCTACCACCAAGTGATTTGTTCCTCCTTACTAAATAAAGAGCTAACACTTTTCTATCTGTCAGCATTATCATGAATAAAAGAAGATGCTTAACAAGATGAGTTTCTTGCAGGGCTTTAGGGACTGTTTTCAGTGGGGAACAAATCAAAACATAGGTGATTCACTAGTCTGTCTACTCACACCCCACAGCTCTGCTCCAGTTCCTCAGACAGTTCTCAGCAGTGCCAGTTCTCAAAACCCACTCCATCTTGTGTAATGCCACCACTTATTAAAAACAAAGTTGGAAAGCGCTTTGCTCTGACTGGCCTGTCTGTAATAGGGAAACTGTAGTCCCTGTGCGTGGGTAGGATGGAGTAATTTCACTTGTGACCATAGTACAGCTGACAGTAGTCACTGTTAGTTCAGACAGACATGTGGCAGCAGGTTGCATGGACAATGCAGTGACAACACTTACAGGCAGAAGTGCCCTGGTGATCAGAGACTTGAGCTTACAGTGACCTCCTACCACGCTGGCTTAGAGAGAGCAGGAGCTGCAGCTGCACAGCCTTGACCGGCTACTAAGTTGAAGTTCCTGTCACCTGCCGCAGGTTCTCTCAACCTCAGGATCTGTCCTGCACAGGGAGATGAAGGGCAAGAGCGGGTAAACCAGGGGAGCTACTGTCTTGCCCCCCAGAAGAACTCTGCCTCAGCTATATGTGTGGCATGAGAATTTTATTTGACGCTGGGAAGTCAGTCCAAGCCCTTCCTTCAGCTGCAACTCACCTTACTTCTGAGAACAGGTGCTTCTCATCACCACAGCAGTGCAGACTGGAACTGCAGTGTAGGTGCCCATTGCCTTTGGCCCCTCTCCCACTGCACTCCCTCCAGGACTTGTGCACACAAGAAAAACCAAGTCACTTGGCCACAGTTTCACCCCCAAAATTGGAGATAATTTATTAATCACTGACTGTAAAAAGTCACTAATGTCTCTTATAATAAGTTAATATTCTTAAAAGAAAAACCCCAAGCTGTAATTACTGCATTTGCTCAGACTTAATACATTTACTTTAACAGTATGGTACTCAAGAGGTTCCCCTTCATGGAAGGGAGTTTTCAAGCACAGCACAAGCCTCTACATCTTCCCTGCTGCTCATTCAGTCAAAATAAAATCCCTGGATGGCAACTTAGCAGTCTAGCATCATCCTCCTGTCCTCTCTGGGTCCAGGAAACACCCAGACAGCTTCACTGCCACCACAGGAGAGCTGGCAGCAGACACCATGCATAGCTTTACCACTGCAGCCCACGGTGTTCTTTAGACAGTGTCACGGCACAGGTCTCAGTTCAACTCTTCTCAGGCAGCTGATAAAGCAGCCTAGGCAGCATGAGAGTTCTGACCCACACAGTGCAGTGTAGAAACAGGCAGAGCAAAACATCACTTGGCAGAGTGCTGAGGCTGCACACAGAGATGCAGCTCTACCAGCACCTCCTCTGAAGGAGGAACACCAAACCTTGCTCTGGTGACACTGCAGTCACTGCTTCTCCTTGGTCCTACAGTCTTGATTCTGTTCTAAGGGCAGACCAGCAGAAATTCAAGTTCTTGAACTGAAAGAAGCTGCTACCATTAAAACAAAATAAAATTAAAACAAGTGTCCCAGAGGACAGCAGAGAAGTTTTGTTTCTCAGCCCTCCAGGGAGCTCAGCTCCCTCAGAAATCTCCTGGCCACTTCTTACCTTAACATACAGAACTGGATGTTTCAGCTTCTGAATTATTAGTGCTCTTGTGTAGGAATAAACAATTCTCTGCAGTTGAAGCTCTCACAATCCCAGACCCAGGAGGGCAGCTTCTGAGGAGGCTCCTCAGACTTGGCATGTCAGAGCTCTGTGTCACTCCTCCTTGATGCCAACACATATGAGGACTCTGGAGGATCTCCAGCAGGAGCCAGTAATGGTCCTAAAACCATTACTGGGGAAACATTTTTAGCTGTATCCTTTCAGGCCAGCTCCCACACCTCCAGCGCTGCCACCAATATGCACAAAGAAGTCAGCAAGCAAGATTCAGAATCAGAAAACTCCTGCACTTGACCAAGTCTACACCCAGCTACCAGTGACGCCTCTCCCTTCTCCACTTGCCAGCTGCAGGGAGGGAGATGCTTCACAGCACCCAGCAGTGGGTCCATCGCACAGCTCAGGAGGCAGCTGCAGCCTTCGGAAAGGCTGGTGACAGACCCATGGTTGCAGCAGCTATCACAATGCTATGGAAGCACACAGCTCTTTGGTCATTAACAGCAGTCAAAGCCACCAGCACCACAGCTGCAGCCTGTAAAAATCAACTCTCAAGCCAGACAGCTGTCTGAACTTGCAGAAGCTGGCCCAGCCCACCCAGCTACATGGCCACAGATTGAAGCCAACCAAGAACAGCTTGTTACTCAGCAACCTCTATCATCCTCCTGCTTTCCCTCTTCATCCTCTTCTGTTTCTGTTTTAATCTGGGCCACTCCAAGCCGGTAGAGTGCATCACGAATTACCACCTCCCCAGGCTGGCAGCTCTGGACGATCTCCTGGATCTGCCGGTTCACTATTTCCCTGCTGGTGAGGAAGTCCACGAGGCGGTTGTAGAGGTAATAATGCGTGGCATTCTCAAAGGTGATGGGCCTTTGGCGGACACTGCTTGTTTTGCTGTCGTCCATGGCAGCAATGATGGCGCTGTAAGGCTCCAGCTCTTGGCACAGGGAGATGCAGTGATGCTGAGCTGTAGGATCTCTGTGGCTGTTCTGCTCTAAACCCATGTGAACAATGCGGCGTGCCGATGACTTGGTGATTGGGTGCTGCAGAGAGTGTTCAGCCACAGTCATGTCCACACTGTACTGCTGGTCTAGCAGTTCAGGGCAGGACACATACTGGAAAAGAGAGAAAGACACACATGCAAGGTAGAGCAAGAAACAACTTCCACACAGCTACGAAGAATAAACCCAAACCACCAACTGGCTGAACTCCAACCCACCATGACCCAGGACAGAGGGAGGGCTGATTCAAGCTTCCCCTAACTGCCACAAAGGTGGTTCTGCACACTCCCCACATGCTCACACACCCTTCAGAGAGAAACCCTCTTCCTCTCCCACTCTCAATTAATAGCAGTAATTTGAGAGATTCGAGTTGCTGCACTGATTTATGCAACATGCTCCGAAGTTCACGATCTGACCTGTTACAATGCACTTCAGGCACAGGTCTTCTGTTAAGGAGCATGATCCTACTACTGTGCCTCAATCAACACAGAGTGCTCCCCACTACACTCAGAATCTTAGGCAGTGGCAAAGCTGTGAGTTAGGAGACACTTCTCAGGTCAAATTACCTTGAGGCACAACGCAGGTTATGTACATGTCTTCAAAATATGTTCTTTTAAAAACATTTAAATCTCATTTGAAACTTTTCCATAGTGGGCTGGCATAGCAGAGCAAAGGAGGACATTCTAACTCACCGTTGGCGGATCCATAGGGTCAGAGAAGCAGCCCTGGTTTTTCCCCCACATCTGGGTGGCCAGGCCAGGACAGCAGATGTCTGCACACAGCGCCACTGAAGAGGCCATGTCAACAACGTACACTGGAGGCCAGTGACGTGAGGAAACCAGCAAGTCCACGTGATCCCGAGCGTTTTCTCCTCTTACTATGTACTTTGAGCCACATACCACCTGGAGAGAAAAACAATTAACACCACACCGAAAACTCACGGAAAAAACCACTTAAAAATATTCCTCTTTTCAGGTATTCAGTAGAGTAACCAAACAGTTACTTCTCTGTTCCCACCTCACAGATATTCACTTTATCTTGTTCAGGTAGAGGTGATTTTCAACTCCACCTCAGCAGCAACCCAGGCTTCAGATCATCAGTCAATCATGAAATCTGCAGGGCTGCTCATCCTCCAGGCCCTGAAGGTAGTGTGTTTCTTTACCAAGGCTCAGAGGCCCACTCCACTGTTTCTTTAATGAGGTAGCAGTTCCACACTGTTATGTCAGATAATAGTGAACAGCAAGATAAGAAAACCCACTGCTGACTCCAGCCTTCCTTACCTGATGCGGACACACTTTGTAGATTTTCCCTCCTGTGTAATGAGGAGAGGCCTGCGCGATGCTTGACCCATTCTGTACAAACTCATAGAGAGCCAAGAGGGAGTAGCAGAGCTGGTCCTAGGAAAGACAGGGTCCAGAGAAAGTCTGCATGTGGCCAAAATTTAATGGGCTCCTCCAGACAGGGAAAAGCCTGCAGGCAACATCTCCCAAATCCTAATTTGCACTCCATCCAGCAGCTGCCTAATCCCACACTCAGCACCATCAGGATGACAACCAATTACAGGATGCTGAGCCTGTGACAAGGTAATTACAGGCTTCCTTTCTTCTAGCCCACAAAGGTTCAATTTATTTTACCACGTGTAAGTTATCCTATAATCTGCAGGCACTCACTCCTAACCCACCCCTGTCCTTAGCACAGTCAGACAAGAAGTTAATTATCTAGGATGACAAGTGTGAATGAGGGAAAGACAACGGAAGAACAGCTCCACTCCTGCAGGCTTCTGTGTGGGCAAACAAGCCATTACCTTCGTGTCTGAAGCCTCCCAGGGGATGCCACACTGTGTCAGAAAGCTCTGCAACTCTTCCTCACTGTAAGAACTGATCAGATCGAGCTTGAAGGTTTCATCGTGAAGGAGCCTCACCAAGGCACTCCCATTGCCTGCAAAGGCAGGAAACAAGTTTCAGCACTGGTTCTCAAGAAGGGAAGTCACGGAAATAATTTCTTCTGTAGACTACTGCAGCAGAGACTGCACAAACAACTGTCAGGAGGAGAAAGTCACGAATATCCTCATTTCCAAAGCACATCACGGCCCACACGTCTTTTCAACACTTTTGTTAGTGAGGTCACCAGCCTGAGGTCAGCAGAGCCAGACTGCATGAGCCCTTGACCATCCCATTATTTGCATGCTTTAAATGACTGGCTGGATGGGCATGAGGATAAACAAGTGACAGAAGGCACACAGAAATGTGATTGCAGCCTTCAGACTGAGCAGCTCCAGGCTTACCCTCCACGCCTCTTCCCTGGTTTTTCCTCCACAAAAGCACATGCAACCCTTCTGCAGCTAAACTCTCCAAAGAAACTGCAGCCCTGACTGCAAACCCAACTCATACTCTTCTTTATCTTGCAAAGCCAGTCTTCTTTCTCCTCCTAATACTTAAACCAGGTGCTAACTAAATCTAGCTCTGAGGCATTGCTGCCTTCTCTCAGCAGACATAACCTTTAAAGAGTCACACAATCATCAATACTCAACCCTCAACATCACCGAAAGATAGAAGTCACCACCACATTAAGCTCTCCCTTAATATACACAACCTCAGCAGTTACCTGGAACTGGCTGTGCATCCAGGTTCTTGTCTTTCTCAGTATTGATCACCACTGCTCCTCTCATCAGCGGAGGGAAGAAAGGAGCAACAATGGAAGCATCAAACTTTGTGATGGGGATGCTAGAAGGAAAAGCCACCTGCTCAATCACCTCTGTCTCCATCGTGGACCAGAAGTCTTCTACGTTCACTTCACTTGATGGTAAGTATTCGGGCCAAGTAAACTAGAAAGAGCAAGAAACAGACTGGCCAAATACAAATAACTGAAGTTCCTTTGCCAGTTGTCAGACAGTGTCAGTGTCACTCAAGGAACGCAGGGGAATGATGACTTAAGGCTCCTACAGTTCCACACAATGACTTTTTTGTTGGATGGGAGTCAAAACCGTTTATTTCATATAAAAGACAGACCTGCTGCATACTAGGAGGTCTTTTTTCCCCATCAGAGAAGACAGCACCTGAAAGAGTGCTCTTGCAGAAAAAAACCCAATGCTTTAATTTTCAAGAATAAGGTCAAGTTCTGCAGCTTTCATCCAAGGCTCCTACTGTAAAGATGCTATCCAAGGCTCCTACTGTAAAGATGCTGCTGGACAAAAGCCATAGGCCAGGGCCAGAGGATTTTGTTTTCCCCGAACATACATCAACACTTCTAAGAGGAAGTCCAGGCATCAACACTCCGGCCACATGCTCTTGCCAGGAATCAACAGAAATGTGCTCACTAAGGTCTGGTGTCATTATTCTGCATTACGAAGACCAGAGTCAGCAAAAGCCACTACGATCTGCTTGGAACATGAACAGGATGTGAAGTCTATGAAAAACCTACCTCTATATTTTTCAGTGCCAGGACATTTTCCACATTCCTCTGGGCTATTTCCACCTTGGGGGTTATGCCACAGATCCCACAGATCATATCGTTGTAATCCCGGACTGTCAGGCATTCAAAGGCCCAGTAGCCATTGCACAGCAGTTCCTGGAGCTGCATCTGCTCATCAGAGCTCAAGCTTTTCTCTGAAAACAGAACATGCTGCTGTTGACCTTTCACTTCCTAAAGTCAGCAGAGATGTAGCAGAGCTCTCCTGTGCAGCATAAAACCAAACCTGTCCTCCAGAGAACTGTTACAAAGCACTGGACACAGAGGTGCTGCTGGGTTTAGGAACTGATTTAACAGACCCACACCACAACAAAGAGGTGAGCTTTGCCTAATGATCATCAGGTCACTGTTTGGTGAACATATTATAGTAAATGACAAGAAGGAAAACCCACCAGTTTGCTCCTGTACAGAGTCAAGAATATTGCCAACAGCCACTCTGGGATCTTCTCCAAGTTTAATGTGGTTTCGGATTGCAAACAGAAGGTCCAAGCTCACCAACAACTTGTTACCCACATTGAAAAGGCCTGTAGTTAAACAAGACAATTATTGTCTGTAGGGTTCCAGACCTTCCTCATGAAGAAACAGATTGCTCACTGATCTGCAACACACTCATACCAGTACTGTTCAGAGGGTAATGGAAACAGCTGGATAGCGCTTCTGGGGCTGTTCCCTCTGCACATGAACAGGATTAGCTTTCACAGGCTCACTTGAAATTAAAAAACCTACAATGAGCACCAGCCAATCCATCTCTTCAGCTCAGTGCTGCCTCGCAGTAGTAACTGCCACTGAGTCTCACCAGTCAACATTGAGAAACAGCTCTGCAGAGATGTCTTCAACTATGACCTCAGGGGTTGCTTGTAGAACTCAACATTCACCACTCAAACACCAGTGAAGCAAGAAAGGGTCTTCCTCATAAGAGCACTCATGTATGTTTTCCTCACAAATAGAGATTTACTTGCAGAAGAAGAGTGCAAGTCAGAAGAACAGTGGGGCAGAGAATACCCCTTGCTGTGCAAAGTCTATGGCCTGGTACAGTGCCAAGGCTTCTGCAGGATTTAGTCACGCTGCCATGGTTCCTACCTGTGTAGATATCAGTGAAGCTATGGAGGGCCAGACACTGGAGATTCAAGCACACTTTGACCTGAGCTGTAACGATCTGCAATCTATTAGCTGTCAGCAGCCAGCACTCCTGAGGACCAGCGAGGGAACTGCAACAAACAGCAAAACACCACTCAGACAGTCCTGGCAACAGCTGTTTCAGTCCTGTCCTGCATGAACTTCAACTGTTGCAGTTAAGATCAGCTTATCAGGATGTCAGTCTAAGCCAGCTCACACTATTTTGCACCAGAAATGAAAAAAAAAGGTTACATTTGAAAAAGTGTTCCCCTGAAAGAGTGAAGTCACTGCTCACATTCTTTTAACAGCACCAACTAACATTCTCTACCTGGCAGCCTGTCTCTGCACACACAGAGATTCAGAAAGGGCTGCTCCTCTGCAGCAGTCAAGGAGGAAGTTCAGAGAGGAGAATGCCCGAGTGGGAGAAATACAACTGCCACCTGCAGTTGAGAAAACAGGAATCCAAGCAAATGCTGGCTCCTTCCACTGGCAGGGATTTCATTAGAGGCACATGCCTTGAGAACACTGCAAAGCAGCCCAGCACAGCAGCAAGGATTTACAACACACAGGTTAGTAAGTAACAAGGTGAGGAAAAGGGCACAAGACAGCACCATTCTGCAAAAATTCCTGACTATAAAAGCTCTCTCTGTAGGATAAAAAAATCTCAATTAGCATTAGCCTGACTAAAGCAAACACCCTTAACTGGTGTCGAGGAGGCCTACTGAAGAAAGACAACAGTAAACCACCCCACGTTGTGCTGTGGGGAAGTTTTCAGCTCAAGCTTTCAGCAACAGGAGAACATCATCTTGGCAGAGATGTTCTAAAGGCTTTTACACAAATCCAGTCAAGGCAATCTAGCTAAACACTGCTACATGGGTAGTTTCTTAAAATCCTTCAGGTATCAATTTGAATATTTGTTCCAGAAAAAGGATTCACTCAAACCCACGCTTAGCCATGAAAGGAATGAAAAACATCATAAGCCAAAAAGATCCGCAAGATTCAGCTTAGGAAGAGAGAGAAAAGGGAGATCACATCATGTCCATTTACGATCTCACAACTTTGCCTCTGTCAGCCTCTAAACACCAGACTGGGAAATAAGGGATGATTAATTAAAGATTCTGCTTCAAGAAATAAAAATTATATCTAGACTTGGAGTCACTCTTTGATTAAACTCTCTTTGATTAAACTCTCCTACATGGAACTGTTGGGAGTGAGTCCACAGTAGAGGCATGAGAATGATCAGAGGGCTGGAGCACCCCTCCCGCAAAGACAGGAGTTAGGGCTGTTTAGCCTGGAGAAGAAAAGGCTCAGGGGACCTTATAGCAGCTTCTAGTACCTGAGGGGGGCTACACAAACGCTAGAGAGGGACCTTTTACAATGGCATCTAGTGATAAAACAAGGGAGATGGTTTCAAGCTGAAAGGTAGGAGATTTAAATCAGGGCTTAGGAAGAAATTCCTCCCTGTGAGGGTGCTGGGGCACTGGAACCAGTTGCCCAGGGAGATGGTGGCTGCTCCATCCCTGGAAGTGTTGAAGGCCAGGTTGGATGGGGCTCTGGGAAACCTAGTCTGGTGAGACATGCCCCTGTCCATAGCAGCAGGGTTGAATTAGATGATCTCTGAGATCCCTCCCAACCTAAGCTATCTCGTGATTCTAGGATACTGCAGGAAAAAGGTAGCAATGACAAATCACACTGCTTGGGAGAAACAGCAGCAGCTCATCACGAAGCAGTTAAACCCTTCCCACAAATGCACAGCTTAATCAGTGTCACCTACACCAATACCAGGGGCAAAAGCAAACGTTCTTTCAGGCATGCCTGTAACACACACTATCAGCACGAGGTTGAAAGAGTCGCAAGTCTAAAACAGAATCTTACTTCTGTCCCCCTTTGAACAGCGGGCTGTTACAGAGGAGGCACTGCGCAGATGGAGACTCATAGTAGTTTGACCAGGAGGTCTGCTCTATGGTGACTGTCTCCTCACTCACGTTGGACAGGATGAGCCGCGAGCTGTTGAGTTCGTGGATGAGCGCAAAGACCTCAGCCAGTTCCGATTCGTTCTCTGGGATCTGCATTACCTTGCGCAGCAGCTGGAGGGTGGACTGACGCTGGATCTCTTTCTGGGATGGGGTTAGAGGCTCACTGGTGTTCAGCACATCAGGCTGACCTGGAGTGACCTCCTAAAAAGCAAGACCAACACATATTCAACCATTCAAATATTAAGAAGCTTAAAGAAGTCATAAAAAGTAGCAAACTTAGTAGACTTCTTCACTGCTCAATCACTACCCCAGGCAGTCCTTCCAAGCTTAAAACACTTCACCACTGTACTACTGGAACTTCTGTAACACTGATAGATCACAGATGTCCCACTAAACTGCAGCAGTAGCACAGGAAATGAGGATCATGAAGGCAAGGGTAACCACCATAAAGTGTAGAAATACTGCAATAACCATGGCAATCACTGGCACCGGCACTGCCTTTCTCCACAGATCATCAGGTTCAGGCAGTCAAGGCAGTCTGCACAGCTCTCCAGCATCTAGAGGCAGGTGTTGTGATCTCCAGAGGCCCCATACAAGCCCTACCGTTTTGATTCTGCAATTCTAAATGAGAACTAGAGGCTGTAATGTACATAATGCAGTCATCAATTCCAACTGATCAACCACAGCCCTCAGACACAGTCCCCCATGCACATATGCTGTCAAGACAAAATGCACAAGCACAGGAGCACAAGCACAAACTCCTACTCTCACTGGCTCAGAAGAACAGCAAGAATACAAACAGGCAAATCTGCTTCGTCCCTTAAACTCTTCTGCCAACATTTCAACCTGTGTTTCTGTCTAGTCTAGCAGCAAGATAAACGGTCAGTTCAAAGCCCAGAAACAACACTGAACTGTGCAACTGGAATGTCAAACACATTCAGAACCAGAAAAGAAGGAAAAACTAAATGAGGAAGAGACAAGCCACATGGCTCTCAAAACACAAGCTGAGCTCAGCACCCTGCTGTTCCTCACACAGCTGCTTCTGTGAGAGTTTCACCCAGGCCGTATCAGTTTGTTTGCTTTTAAAAAACATGACACGAAGTTATGATCTTCTAAATAAAAAAAAAGCAAGCAAATCTAAGAATCACATTGCCACACAGACCAAAATGTTCTCTATGTGCTGAGCAGGCACTTCAGCTAAGAACAGGACAGCTCATATCACAGAATGTCAGAGACTGGAGGGGATCTTGGAAGATAATCTAGTCCAATCCCCCTGCCAGAGCAGGATCCCCTAGATCCAGTTGCACAGGAACAGGTCCAGGCAGGTTTTGAACATCTACCAAGAAGGAGACTCCACATCCTCTCTGGGCAGCACCTTCCAGTGTTCTGTC
>VZRI01003992.1:820231-876200 GCA_013397515.1 Upupa epops | reverse complement strand
GCAGCTCTGTCTCCTTCTGGAACTGAGGGGCTTAGTTATTTTTTAAAAACACAAAACAATCTTATATGAAAATTCAAATGCAAAAAAAAACCCCAAATAAACCAAACCAAAAAATTCATTCTTGAGATCCATGCAGAATATCAGACAACTGAAAAATATCTTTCTGCAACAGAAAAAAAAAACAAGCTACATCCAGAAATAAATTCAGGCTGTAGGAAAGCTGCTGCTTCCTAAAAATAGGAAGCTCTAATACAAGATGTACTAACTCAGCTAGCATTAGCAACAAAGCAGTCGCAAAGCAGAGCACAACTAGGGTGTTTCTCCATGAAGTCTCAAGCTGGACAAAGCTGACACAGCAAATGTGACTTCAGGGGCGATTTCCCCAGGCTCAGCGAAAGCATTTTGAAGCTACAGAGACATCCAGTGGTAGAACCGAGCACACCCAGTTTCATTCTCTGATAACTGTGGGGAGGAACTGGACAGAACAAACATCAGCGCGAGTATTTTCAACAGGACATTACTCTGTTAGAAAACAAATAACATGATCCCATGGGCACTTAGGGTTTTTTTAAGGTCTCCCTTAAAACCACGACACCACCCCACAAGAGTGGGGTTTGATAAAACTACTCCAACCTTACCAGGGATTTTGCTGTTTTCTCAGCTCTGTCTTTGGCAAGGTTGTACCCGCAGCTGGGACACACTCGTGGCTTGTGCCTGTTTGTGTACACGTAATTACAGGAGGGGTTCTTGCACTTCCCTCTGCCACGTGATGTTGCCAATCCCAAATCCTGAATGACACAGAGAAGACATTTGCTGACCTTGACTTTTAGATACTAACAACATTCTAGAAAAATCTGCTGGAGTATCATAGGGTTTTCCCCCACTTCCTAACACCTCATCCTGCCGCTTTGCACAAAAGACTTTAACTGGCACTCAAACATTTTGGGGTCAGTTCCAGAGACCACGAACACTGACACATCACATTCACTTGGAAACCTCGAATCCTCCCTGCTGAACACAAGCAAGGGATGGGGATTTTGCTGGGGCATGAAGAAAAATCCAGTTTTTTAACAAGGTCTCAAACATGACTGCAGCAGTCCCCCTGGATTAGGTCAACAGATGAGTACAGATTGTCTCACATGATGAGATAAATTTCTGCAAGTCAGTAAAAGAGAAGTCACAGAACAGTCTCATCCCAGAGATAACCCACAGCCTAAGTCAGACCCTCTGCGAAATTCTCACCAAAGTCACGGTGCAGCTGTACTTGTAGGAAGGGAATAAGTCTGGTTTGACCTCCACCACCTTAACCTGAGAAGCCCTGGTGGTCAAAGCACCGTGGAGCTAGAGATTGAAAGCAGGAAGAAAAGCCATACATGAGACACCTACTACTAAATCCAGGCATCCTGTGAGTAACACCTATGAGTATACTCATGTTTTACAGGTGAAAGACTCAGTAGGAGCCTCATGTCAGATTATCAAAGCACTAGCAAAGTCTCAGAATATTTTCTGAGAAGTAGCTTGTAGGTTCTCAAAAGCAGCCAACAGAAGGATTGTCCAACAGCATCATTCTGTTCAGTTCCTACATTCAGCCATCCACATTCGTGCTGCTTCCAAGCTGCATCACACACACCGTCAGTCACAGATCTCATCAGCACAGCACTGCTGCATTTCTCCCCACTCAAATAATTTCCCCCCTCCCCATCTGGTGAAAAAGTAAGCCCAGGAAAAGCATGCACATTTGAACAGCAAGTACCTTTTGCTCCTCAGCACTTGGTGGTGGCAGAATTGACTGTCCCAGTTGTTTTAGCGTACTGGGCTTCAAGCCCGATGTTCTCACAGGGGAATGCTTGCCTTGAAGGAGGAAAAGGAAGCAGCAGGTTAAATATGAACAAATACATCCTGGTTCATTCTGACTTCTTTGGTAAATGCCATCATAGTCATGGGAGATTCTTCCTCTGAACCTGGAATGACCCAAGCAGGTGTTTCATGGCCCATTTACCTATGGCCTCAGAGAGAAAAGAAGATTTTCACTAGCACAGGTCACTGTCTCCCTTCACACACATCTTATTGCCTGATAGAGTCCATTTTAATGTTGTTAGGAAAGACACCCCAAAGCATAAGAGATAATATTGCTTTTACCAGTGGTTGTGAAGGCCTGCCTGTTGCCAGGCTGCTCAGCACTGGCTTCTCTCCTCACAGTGGCTGGTGCAGGCCTAATGGCTCGCATGGGTCTTGCCGCAGCCAGCAAAGAGGGCTTGGGTCTTGGTTTACTCTTTACTTCTTGCCCTTTGTGTGTAGCAGCAGGAGCATCAATTCTGAAAGACAAGAGTTACAATTGGAAAAAAATCCATTGATTTTCCCCACAGCTTCAATTTTCTTCTCTTCCCTCAACTATGCTTTATTAGCACGATAATCACAGCTACTGCAGTAGAAATTTGAAACAGTGCTACAGGTACATCTGCCCTGTGGACTACAGTTTAATTGTCACTTAGAAAAATATTAGCTCTAATGGACAGAACAGCCTCAAAGGAACAATCCCGGACTGGCAGAAAACAGTAAACAGAACAGGCCTTACAGGAAGCACTGCCAACAGCCTTCAATTCCTTGGATGCATCCCATCAGCACACAACAGACACCATACACTCCCAGAACATATGGAAAACTGACTCACCCCATTGGTTTTTTTGCAGAGACGTTTGGATTCGACACCTCAGAAGATGGTGGTACCCCCACGCTATCTTTTTCTGCCTGCTCTGAAGAAGAGCCTCCTTGCTGCTGGCTCTCTTGAGCCAGCAACACTCCGACAGCACTCCCTCTGTCTTCAGCAAGCACGTTGTGAGCCTCAGAGACAATCACCTCTTCCCACTCAGTATCCGGCATTTGCCCTCCGACAGGCACTGAGCTCAGCAGTTGGCTGACAGCTTCAGAGTTTTCCAGGGCAGACTTGGAGGTGCCCTCGCTAACAGCCATCACTTCCGTGAGTGCTGACTGTTGACCTCTTTTGCCTGCTGGGTTTTTAAGAGAGGTACCTGAATTTGGCTCAGATTTGCTTTTTGGTTGTTTTTCCTGGAAACAAAGAGAGAGTCACATTTCAGAGCTCCAGGCTCTCACAGATAATTTCTCTTCACATATGGTGGGTTTGCCACAGCCTATTTAATGTTGGATCAAAACAGCAAAATCCTAAGTGTTTAGGCAGTGAGCTGAAAGGCATCATCTCCTGTGAAAGCAAAATCCCTGTTAGCGTTTTATCCAGCATCCTGTCTCTTCATGTATCATATCCAGACACTTTAACTGGAAGAGTCTTTTGTAAACTCCCTCAAATATCACCACTAGCATCAACATCACAAACTCACCCTCCCACCCTCTGTAACAAGGACCCACCTCCTACGCTTCCCTTTCATAGCTTGAGTTCTCCAACACCGTTCTTCCACACTATTGAGGAGCCAAAGAGTGACAGATAGAGCACCTCTATCTCTTAGATACAAGTGTAGAAAAACAGGCATTTCAGCAAGCCAGGAGGAGGGTGTTTCTGACTTTTATAAATAAAACATTACGTTCAAGACTAAGGCCCCACAAGCCCTGTATTCGGTCAGTGAAGGTGTGATGGAACACTGAATCAGTAACATGCAAAAAGATACCAAAAATGGAATTGAGAGTTTCTGATGCAACAAACATTAATTCTGAGCTCTCTGCAGAGTTCACACTGAAAAGTATAATGTAGGTTTTAAAATCAGACATCTCATAACCTAGTCCCTTTCCTTTCCAAGGAACAAGAAGGTATGTTTATATTTAGTTTCAGTTCTACCAAACTTGTTACCGCTTAAAAAAAATAAAACTCTGTTGGCTCATGTTTTTCCCAAGGCATAACTCATAAAATTGAATTCTTTAGGCAAATGTGTTCCCAGAAAAGCTGAGAGACAAAGACTCCCTCTAAACCCTTTCAGTTCTAATCCATGTAGCACTGAACACGAGCAGGCATGACATTTTCAGGCAGAGACATGTTTTTGCAGTTAACTGATCAGCTACATCAGCAAGTTTTCAGAACAAAGGCTGAGACACCATCTTCCCTTCACAAAGCCCAGTCATCAGCTCAGGCACTACAGTCTGTAAGCTGCCTAAAGAAGGTTCTTGCCCCTAAAAGTTTAATGGCTCCAGACACCAAACAAGAGGTTCAGACCAAATCCTCATAAGGACACAAAGTTGCTGCAAATTCTCACACTGAGAACATCCTTTAACTGGTGCCTGAGGAGCTTTGTTTCAGGCAGAAACTTACTGAGCAAACAACTGCCCAGAGCTGACTAGTTACTATGACACCGCCAACTATTTGTTGCTGCATACAGCTAGTAGAGATGCCAATAATTTAAGCAGAGATGGTATCATGTGGAGAAACACTCAAACTTCACAACTCAAACAAACTTCTCAACTCCACCAGCATCTGAGAATTTCCTCTCAGCTAAAGATCAGAACATCATGAATGATCAGACACCAGACCATGGGTCAACAACAGCCACAGCACTCCAGCTTTCACCACATCAATTTTATTCAACATCCCAAAGGGGTCACATACCTACTTTAGTAGTTAATTGTTCCTCCTTTCTGTTGAAAAAATTGCATTGTAAGACAATAGAAAACCTCCACTTGTAGAAATTCAAAGGAACTACCACAGATCAAATGATTCAACCAATTCCTGAGCTTAGCTGGGGCAGCTCAGTCACAGGAACTCTAACACCGGCAAGAGGGTCAGAAGAACATGTAGCTCTCTCCACAAGAGGATACCAAACACAGCCCTACCTACCCTACAGACCCCATAAAAAGAGGTTTCTCCACCAAAATGTGACAATTTGGGTCTCACTTTGGCCAAACCTCCTCTGCAAGGGGAACTTGCTCAGCACAAGCATTAAAACACAAGTGCAGGGGTCAGTTCTCAGGCCTAGAAACACCCCAGGCATTCACAAAACCAGCACTTCTTGTCTGGAAACGAGGGAAGGAAAGGCAGATTTACCTTTGGGATCCATTTCCCTCCCAGGAAGTTCCCACATGCCGGGCATTTTGGTGGCTTATGCCTGGTGACATAAGTGAAGGAACAGCCAGGATTGGTGCAATTTCCATGTCCCCTGCGAGTGTAGGTGGTTGTCTGAAATGAGAGTTGTCAAAAATTTCTCTACACAGCTGAAAATAAATCACAACAGAGTGCTCATCACTCCCTTTTAATTTGTAAGCACTTTGCAAACATTATTCAGCAAACCACCAGCCCTCTATTATCCCTTTACTGATCCACCACCACACAGCTGGATCAGAGTGAGTCAGCACCGTAACAGCTCCAAGTCTACAAACTCTGTCTACACAAGAGCCTTATGTATCCAGAATTGACATCAAACTGCAGGATGAGCAACACACAGAACCAACTGAAGAAGCTCACTCTGCACCTGCTGATGTTACAGTTCTCTTATGAATAAGAAGGTATAAAAAAATACTCCAACAGCAGTCCACAGCAAGGCAAGATTGATTAGTAAACTTGAGTGAATACAAGAGTTGAAGCCAAGAATTCACGACGTAGAGGCAGCTTTCATCAGTGATTTGTTCGTGTGTGTGATGGTCAGGCAGTCTCAGGTGCTTTACTGCAACAGCAGCAGCACCAGGCACTGTTCATAAACAGTTACAGCAGAACCTGTCACCTTTGCCAGGACAACTGCACCACCTCATGGAGATTTTGTCAGCACAACACTTCTCGACATTCTCTCCTCAACACTCCCAGGGAGCTGCGGTGCTGTAAGTCCCTAACTAGGCGTGTTTAATTTTTTTTCAGAAATGCAAGTGCTGCTGTAAAAGAAATGGGAGAATGAGCCAAGCACTTCCCAGGAACAAAAACCTGAGGTATTTCCATTCTCCCTCAAGCACCTGGAAAAAATGATCATGCTATAAATACCTGCAGTGTTCCACCAGCTAGAAGGATACAGGACCTGGGAAACAGGATTTGATGGTAGCTTACACTGTACAGTAAAATTCTCCAAGGACTACAGCAATATTGGTGGCTGGAGTAATTAATGAGAAAACTAACACTGTTCTTTCTCATGCAACAGACCTCTCACATGGCTTCTCAAAGCTTCAGATCCCTGTTTCTGTCCTGTCACACAGCCAAAGCAACAATCATTCACAAGTCTGAGTAGCAAAGTTTTCGTGTCACAAGAAGAGACTCTTGCTCTTAAAGGCATGGACACTAGCATTTTTAGAATACTCATCCAGACAGAGGATTACAGAGTCATGAAAAGGGCAACTCAGAAACTGGTCTTGGCCAGATGTGTTATGATAGCACTATTTACTATCCAGGAACACCTTGAGGAAGAAGGCAGCACCAGAAGGCCCCTACAAGACACTCCAGGAAAGCAGAGATCCCCACTAGCATACAGAAGGCATAAACAAAACTGATGACATGATGAGTCCAAACTGGATTACCTGTAAAAACTGAACCGCAATCAAACCCCTGCCACTCTAACATCTTTAAGACAAACATGCTCTAATGTATCCATACCCTGAAATACCACACAAGGTTCTGAATTCCTTACCAATTTAATTGACGTTGGGTTCTCCACAACAGAGTGCGCAGGCAAAGGTAACATAATAAACTGTGTAGCAGGTGTGGAGGAGCTACTCTCTTCAGTGTCCTGAAATAAAGCCAAAGGGAAAACACGTGGAGAAAACAAGAGACATGGTGGCTTGTGTCGCACCCTGTCATGAACTGTTGGAACACACGTCTGAAGGACTGGGGAGACCATAAAGCAGGGAAGAAGAGTATCATGTCAACAGCAATGACCTTGTTAACTACTGTGGAAATTAATATATTGATAGTTGGATTATTCAATTCACAGCTTGAAATTGAAGACAGCAGATCCAATTCTTCACCAAACAGATTTTCTACACCCAGCACCTAACACCTCAACTTTTTAAAAAGACTCCCTTCAGCCATTCTAGAACCAAGGCAGCAGCTATCAGGAGCACAGAGGTAACATTTTTTCTCCTCAAAATCTTGTAGTCAGACTGCAGAATACATTCCAACACCCTTGTAAGTAACAAAAAATGCAAGCAGTTATCTAAAAACAAATGATATCAGCATACGGCAGAACTGATCTGCCATCACCACATTACAACAGTTGTTGTTTCCCTTATCACTGAACATAACCACACTGGGCAATACAAGGATCTTAAGCAAAATGTATTAAATAGCGCTCTGATGCTTCAGGTGAGACTTCTGAGTGTTACCAGAAAACTTACCCTCCCCGTCACCACAGTCACCACAGACACACCATCTGAAACCTGAGGACGGGCCACTGCGATGCTCCCGTTGGGGACGTCTGTGGAGCTGCTAACTAGAGTCTCTTCAATAACCACCTGAGCTGTCTGATATGGTTGCCCTTCTATTTCCAAAGAAGCCTCATCCAAGAGGATATCTCCAGTCACTTTCTCTGTCACAGGCCCAACATAGTGAGAGAGAACCTCCGATGCAACCACTTCCTCCACAGCATCTGGCTGAGCAATGGATGCTGTCTCTTCTGCTAGCCCTTCGATGGCAATGCACTGCTCAGAAATTCCAGTGTGGCTCGAGTCCACTGAAAGAACATTTTGCACAGCATCACGGGAGACACTGGTGATAGTGGTGGGAGCCGGTAACCCTTCAGACGCTGCCTGCCCCTGTGTCACACACAGTTCCAGCGACCGCCTACTTCTGTCTTCTTGAAGAGTGGTTTTGGGAATAATTATGTAATCTGAGCGGGGAAGAATCTTACGGAAACCTGGAATGTCTGGAACTACTGCAGTTCGAGCGGACACCTTGGAGTTCTGTCAGCAAAAACATAATACAGAATAAATGAATATAAGAAAAGGAAGAGACTAAATTCTCAATCCATCTCTTTTAACACCTACACTTCAAATGTTTTTCTGATGCAGTCTGCTGTGAATTTCACTATCTCAGACCCACCAGAATCCCTCTCAGCTTGGGTTTCATCACCAGTTTACCATCTATCACCCAGATGACCGGGCACAGAAGTAACTAGCATGCCCATCAGTAGGTATGAGACATACCCATTTTGAATGTCAAAACGTTATCCCTTGACTGAAGAGAAGGCAAAAGCAAGAGGCAGGGAGTGGCCTCACACTGCTTCTTTACAGGTTGTCTAAGCAGAAAACCAACCAGGATCTGCAGTGAAACAACTCTCCCACACACGGTGCTGGGTAAGCAAAGTGCCTCTCTCTCCATACGGCAAAGCCCCATCGGAACAGTGAACTTACCGGGTCCAATCCCTCTTTCTCTAGCTTGGCTCTCTCCAAGTAGTAGCTTTTTTCAGCCACACTGAGCAACCTCCAGCTCTCACTGATCTTTTTGTTGATTTCAGATTGAGGGAGGTGGGGAAGCTCTTGTTGTACTTTCAAGTAAATATCATAATAGTAAAGGAGGTAAGCAGATCTGAAACACAACCAGAACACAAATTCCTTTTGAAAAAGAAATCCACAAGGTTTCTGTTTGTCTCAAGGTCAAAGGACAAGTGTGTTCCATCCAATTCTGCTTGCAAAAGTATTTTTTAGCCAAATGATTCTGAGAACCTCTGAAGTAAGTTAAAAGAACTTAAGGCAAGTTATTTTGGCATACACCAACTCTAGATTGAGCAATGGTAGCACCAGTAAAGACAAGTACATCAGACAGGGCCCAATGATCTAATCACAGAATCACCAAAGCTGAGAAAGACTGCCACAATCATTAAATTCAACCCCCAAACCATTCCACTAAGCCCACTGTCAAACAATATCACTAAACAACACATCTACACTTTTAAACACATCCAGGATGAAGATTCAATCCCCTCACTGAGCAGCCTATTCCAATCTGATCTATTATATGTAGATTTTTTTACCTCATGAAGCCAAAAAAGGACTTACCTGGGCTTTTTAGCTTTTTCTCCATGATCGCCAGTACTTTTATATTTCTTTTTTTTCTTAGATGGTACTGGTGAAGTGTAAGTGTAAGTGCCCTCTATTTCCTCCATCACCACAGTGACTTCAGTGCCATCGTAAGGAGCCTCCATCTCTAAAAATACGTATTTTACGTTACAGAACACTTCTCCCAAGAAAAAGCCACTCTTAATCACTTCTCTGAGACATCAGGTCTCTTCCATGTAAGTTCGACTTTAACTAACCACGATAACCACGTCTTAGCTGTTTGTTTTTAGAAGAAAACACCTTTACGACTCTGACCTCAGAAGCTCAATGGACACCCACTGCAGCTGCAGCTGCCCAGGCCTCCCTCAGGTCAGTGCGGTGAGCCACAAGAAGCCTGTGCCCAGTCAGCGGGTGTCCGGCGGCACCATATGCGAGCCCAGATGCTGCCTGAGCACAGAGGCCGCATAATCCTCTTACCCAACAGATCCCCGCGCCCCTCTGTTGGCGTCTGGGACTGCCCCAGCCTCTCGAGAGCGCGAGAAGCCTCGGACAATAAAGGGCAGTCCTCCCCGGACCTCGGTGCGGCCCCTGGACAAGCTCCAGCCCGTTACCCTGTACCTCCTTCACCTCCGCAGCGCCCAAACCGGCCCCAAGAACCTTCCCGCCTCCAATGGTAGGAAAGGCCCCACCGCCTCTGTCTCTCACCGGGAACGGCAGCACAGGCACCGAGCTGCTGTGGTCACGTCCCGGCTGGGGCGCGGAGGACGCGGCAGCGACGCAGCAGCTGCGAGAGCCACCCCGGCATCGCTGGNCTGCGGCGGGAGAGGGGAGCGCGGGAGCCCGTAGCCACCATTTCCCCGCCCTCAGAGACCCGTCACACGGGGCAGCGCAGCTACAGCGCTGTTAGGGTGCACAGTGTGCTCTGTGCTGTAGCACTGTATGCTTAACGTGCCTAGTGTGAGCGCTCAGGGCTTCTCACCCTCCTGGGCGCAGCAGGCCCAGGCCTAGCCCCTCCATTGGTGAAGGGTGAAGCTTCGCTGTGCTTGGCCTTGCTTTGCTCCAGTTGGCCTCACTCTGCTCTGACCTTCTTCTTTCCACCTACCTGGTCCTGCTTCTTCACTTGGTCCCACTTTGCTTGGTTCAGTCCTTCTTCCTAGTCTCAGCAGTGAGGCAGGTGATGTGAGCCTGAGATTCTGAGTCAGCTGCAACAGCAGAAAAGGCCAGTGCCCTACAGTGATGGTGGCTGCCCCAGAGCTAATGGTGGCTGTCTCAGAGCTGGCTGTAAGGCCAGCGTTGTGCTGTGACATGCCCAAATCCTTCCTGTGAGGAAACGTCCATTGCCTCAGGTGCAATAGCCACTTTGAATGTTCCTGGGATCTTTGTGTCCCATTGTTTATCAGCATTCCTCTCTTGAGTTTTGAATGGGTTGCCACACACAATAGTTTTCACCTTTTTGATAACGTTTTGCTGCCCTGGGCTCAAAGCCCCACAGGGCTTTCCACCAGTAATGCTGCTCCTTTGAACCTTTTGGAAAGCAGGATATGATATTGTGCAGCTGTTGCTTTAACATGTTTTTCAAATTACACGTTTTGGCTTTTTCTTTTATTCTATTTATGACTCTATCTGCACTTCTAACTTTAGAGAAATATAAACCACATCTATCCTGTGTCTTCTCAAACCTTGGAAGAGGAGTGCTGAATAAAGGCTCCTCTTGTCTTGTAAGTCATTAATAAAACCCACAAAGCAGTGATACGACAGCCAGGATTAAATCTGCAACCAGTTATTTATTCTCCTGAAGTCCTGCAGCCGTTTATGTGCTCTGCTAGTGTTTATGTGAAATAATTGGTGGCAAACTGTCTGCCCTGTGTGCAACACTACACAGCTTCATATAAACCCACGGACTTCTCTGAAGCTCCATATTTTATTCTGATCAATACACCCCAATTTTTCTGGAATTGTTACCTAGCCAAATGTTTGGGGGAAAATAAAGACTGACAGGCTTTACAGGACTAATGAACAACTAATGAACTAGGAGAAAAAAACCTTGAAGGAAAGCAGCAGCTGTTTCTGTTGTTCATGGAGGAGTTTCTTTCCACATGTGTGCTGTTTATGGTGTTAGAAAATCAAATTCTATCCCGAATTGGGTGGTTTGACTTTTCCATATGGATTTGTCTCAGAAAAATTATATTAACATCATGTAAATTATTTTAACTGTGGTGTAATAGTATTTCGAGGACCAGAAGAAGCTGCTCCAGTATCTATTGTAAACTGGAGGAGTACCTGCTGTGTGGGGAGGGGAGAGGCTCTTTTCCCGCAGGACACTTTATGCATCATTACTTTGAGAAATGAAAGAGAACATCAGAGATTACACAGGAATCTCCCTCTTCACTCCCCCGATAAAGTACAAGGGCCCCTTTGAAGGAGTTCAAAGGACAGCCAGGCACACTGAACTACAGCAGGTACCAACATTTACTGTTGAAGATCTGACTTAAGAGTCTGCTCAAATAGATGAGAAATCACAGCAGATGATTATTAGTTTCATCCATCTCATCTGCAAAGCTTTCCAAGCTCAATCTTTTCTCCTATTCAATCAACACAATCTTGTCAGGCAAGTACTGTGGAGCTGGGGTGTTTTTTCTGAGTGCGGTTTGACATCATCCCTGTGTCAGCCCTCAAACAGCACCAGTTTCCAAGAGGCTTTCGTGACACCGGCCTCTGAAAGGAAAGCTGTGTGAGACTGAGACAGCGCAGCAGTGGTGAGGAAAACACTGCCAAGAGCATCGGGGTGGAGGTGGAGCAGCTTAGACTCCTAGTGGGACCCATAGTGAGCCTTGTCCTTGGTTCAGGAGGTGTGCGGGGTGTTTAGCCCTGCTAGTAGCTGCAGTCACCATGGACAGTGTTCACTGGTCCTTGAAAGTCACTTTAAACCTCCGTGAGATTTGCTGGGGCACTACACTGGTGACCGTGGGGTCACACTTTCCTTTGAGAGTAAAACCACACTGAAACAGTTCTTCTGTGGCTCTGCACACATCTGCTATAGCTCTCATTTCACCGCCCCGCCCGTGGTCTTTGTGTTGATAGTAATGGCAGCAGCATGACAGAGCAGCAGTCACAGGACTGGAGACAGAGAAGGAGCGCCTGTCTGTCTGCACAAGCGTAAAGGAGCCCCTTTTCCCTCAGAAGTGTGGCAATAAAGATGTTACTGTTACTAAAATGGCACCAGCGGAGAAGCCAAAATGAGTTTGTTGTATTTCTGACAAATTCTAGTGTGTTTGGGAGCTGTTTGCAGGAACAAACATCAGGGATCTCAGCAGTGTTAACATTTTCAGTGTTTGTAATTATATACACAGGTTCCTGGGTGGATGGAGCTTGCAAACCAGCAAAACTCTGGCTCTTAAATGTGGCTGGTTTTACTGAACAGGTAACTCACAGCACAAGAAAGGGCACCAGAAGTGCCTTGATTCAGGTAGCAGAAGATATCTTCTTTTTTTTATCAAGAACAAAGCAGCTGCTAAACCAGTAGGGTTGTGTTAACCAACCTCTCGTTTTGTCTCCCAGGATTGTAAAAATTTCAGTTGATCTGTGAGACTGCTGTAGCCACATGCAAGAAGTACTTAGGGTTTCTGTGTTTATAAAGAGAACCCACTGTTCTTCTGTGAAATGACTCTGCTTTCTGAGTTGCCATCCAACCCATCTAGTCAACAGCAACACATATTTTAGTGTAACAAACAAGTTTCCTTTATATGACATATAAAATATTTTCAAGACATTTATTCCATTTTTCCTAAACAATAAGATGGGAGCAATGGTTCATTTTACTTCTCCATTCTAGTTATTGCAGTAAAATTGTTAACAAGGCTTGGAGGTGACCTTCACATTTGAAACTAAAATTCAATCTCTACATGGTTTTCTCCTAAATGAGGTATAGAAGTATTAGAGATTAGACGATGAAAATAATGAAAGCTATAAGAATAGGTGCAGTTGAAAAGACCATCTGTAGAGATTTTATGAAGAAGAGAAACCCAGTGATACATTTGTGTGAAATAATGAACACTACAGAAGGGGCTAGGCAAGCATTCCCATTCCTTCTTTATCACAGACAGAGGGAAGGGGACAGCGTCTGAAATGGGAAACTCTAATCTCGTTCAGACTGGGGAAGAGCAATTGAAGCAGAACCACTCAAAGCTCACAGGAAGGACTACCACTAGCTTTGCTGCCAATTGCTTGTGGAGCAGCACAGCACATCAGCAAATATCCCAAACCCACTAAAACATCACATGGGTAATGCACCTGTCTAGAAAACTGCATCAGGAGAAACAAACAGGAGTTTAACTGCTTCCTGTCTAACACATAAAGTCACCACTATCCAAAGGACTGGGAAAAGTTCCCCAAGGCCCCTTTATCGCCTCAAGAAGTTTGTTAAAGAGGTTTGAGGAGTGACTGAGAGAGCTGGGGCTGGTTTTCTGCAAAGGTTGAGGATGAGCAGAGATCTTATTGTTGTCTAAAGTTACCTGAAAGGAGGTTGCAGAGAGGTGGGGTTTGGTCTCTTCTCACAAGGAACCAGTGACAGAAGAGAAAATGTCCTAAAGTTGCACCAGAGGAGGTTTAGGTTAGTCATGAGAAAATATTTTGTGTCGAAACAATGATGAGGCCTTGGAAGAGAAGGTTGAAGCATCAACCCAGGACATATTTAAAAGCCATGTAGCTCTGGAGCTTAGGGACATGGTTTAGCAGTGAGCTTGGAGCAGTTGGGTTAATGTTTGGACTTGATGATCATAAAGGTCTTTCCCAATATAAATAATTCTATGACTCTATGAATATAGTGCTGGTGTTTATTAAAGGCAGAGCCTTCCTTTAGTCTGACACTTTATAGAGCTAGCACAGGACTCTGTGCCGGGGTGAGGGCAGTGCCTGTGAGAGAGCAGAAGTCATTACCTTGACAGCAGTACATGTGACTGTGAGAAAAACCCAGTACAGGGCTGAGCGCTGGGTCTGATGTGTCCCCAGAAGGCACGAGAACACTGTCTGTCCTTCCTGCCGCTTGCAGCTGCAGCAGTGTTACTATTTCATGTTATTATTTTCCAGTGTTCGTGCTGTGCTGCTCTCCCTGACAGGTTGTATTGCTTTATTGCATTACAGCTTTGTTAGTGGCACAGAACAGTTCTCTGAAATCAGTCAACTGCCTCCTTTCTTTAGTGAACTTGTTAATTATTTTGATCCATGGTGGGGTTTTTCTCTTGTTCCCAAAGCAGTGGATTTGCTGAGATCCTTTCACAGCTTGTAAAGTACAGAACTGTGTTTCGCTGAGAGGTAAATACATTCATTAGTAAGGAGCTGCCTCTTGTGAAGGCATCAGCTTCAGAAATGGGTGTCCTTTGTGTCGAGCCTGTTAAGCATGACAAGCTTGACTTGGTCTTTGCATTTTGTGAAGGAAAAACTACTCAAGGACTTGGCATTTGAGGGGGCAGCTCTAATGTGACACTTCATCAGCAACAGTAGTGGCAGTGATTAGGTATGTGGTATGAGGAGGGTAAACACTGCTTCTCACTCACCATTTTAACGATGGAAAAAATGAAACACAGAGGAGAAAGAATACCTGAAGGCTGAGATCTCACAAACCCTAGGAAATCACTCACTTGTTGATTCTAATACCACCTCAGTCACTCTGGGGATGGGGAGGGAGTGATCCAAGGTTCCCAGGCAGGGAATGACCGTACAGTAATGAGATTTGTAGAGACTTTCTCCACCTGTATCCTGTTGCTTTCTGCATACCTGCATACCTCAGAGTTCAGAACCATCACACATAGCTTTTGAGATGGCTTAAGATATTCTCGGCCTGAGACCTGTGAACAAAATCGAGGCAGACATCTATTCCTGCTCCTGTGAAATTACACCTTTCAGCACCACTGCCCATAGTCCCAGCTGTCCCAGAACAGCAGGATTCCAGGGTAGTCCCACACCATAACTTAGTTGTGGAATGCAGAGCCAGTGACAAAAGGGAATGCTCCAGTCAAGACCTTAGCCCATATTTTCTGCCTGGAATTATGTAAAGTCCTTGTCCACAATGCAGACAGAAGAGCTCCATGTCATGCTCAGGGCTGCAAATTAGTTGGCACGGGTAGTGATTCTGTGCATCTTTGAACCTACTCTACTTGGTGATGTTCATGGCAGGGGATTGAAGTACATGAGCTTTGGAGGTCCCTTCCAACACAAAACATGTGTTCTGTACCCATGAACTCTCCTGGCAGGGCATATCTGGGTTTGTGCATTAAAGTGTAAGGTCTGACTTGTTGGGAGGCAGCAGAGCTTTCTCAGAGCTGTGCTGGATCTGTAAAATGAACTCCCTCAGGAATCAACTCTACTAATTTCTGGTCCCAAAGCTGTAAGGTTTTTAAATCTTGCCTCTTGAGGTTAATTAAATCCACACTTTTCAAAAGTTAGCCAGAACGACACAGTCCTTGCACTCTTATCCTCCCTTGGACATTCAGTGGGAGGATGAGCAACAGGAGAGATGTGAATCATTTAGTGCTGGAGATACAGCTACAGCAAGTCTCAATAGCCCTGCAGTCTTTCCATTCTCCTCCTCTGCCATGTACATGAAACAAGAAGGCTCTCTGATATCCTGTCCGAGGTTCACATGGGATGCTGACAGTGAGTGCCACTGCTCGATGTGTATAGCATGGCTAGGAAAGAATCCTTCAGCTTCCCCTTCAGCAGTAGCTGGTGCCTTGCACCACACCAGTGCTCTGTGACATCTGCTGAAATGCCAGCCCAGCTAGGAGGCAGCTTCCTTGAATACCAAAAGCTGCTCCCAACTGTCACAATCATAGAATCATTAGGGATAGAAAGGAACTTTGAAAGATTATCTAGTCCAATCCCACTGCCACAGAAGCATCAGCTAGACCAAGTCACATAGGAACACATCCAGGCAGGTCTTGAACATCTCCAGAGAAGGAGACCACAACCCTCCTGGGCAGCCTGTTCCAATGCTCCGTTACCCTCACTGGGAAGAAGTTCCTTCTGATATTGATATGGAACCTCCTCTGTTCCAGCTTGCACCATTGCCCCTTGTCCTATCACCAGATGTCAAATACAAAACGGGCAGTTCTGGCCTCCATTAGGTTAATCTGATTTCAAACAGAGCAGCTGAGTGGAGCTTCAAGTCCCTTGATGGTTCACGTTTTCACAGTGACATTCAGAACAACCACATCTGGTGTTCTGAGCAAGATAATACCATCATCAAGTGCAGTACTGTTGATCTTGTCTCCACTGTTTCCACTGAAGGGGAGAACATCAAAGCTTTAATATCTGCACCTCCTACCTGGTGTCTGTCTACTGTCTCTTCCTCTCCCCTCCCTGTTCCCTGGTGTACTTTGAGCTGAAACCCCTGCCTTATCACAGTCAGCAGTTGTCTGTCGATTACAAGAATTACAAAAACACCTTGGAGCTGCGGCCTGCTTTGCACCACCAGGCTCTGGGAAGCAGAACTTGGTGCCAGGGTCTCTTTCCATAGAAAACCTCAGAGTGACATGGCATGTTCATCACTTCAAAGGGTCCCTGGACAGACCCTTAGCAACAAAGTTCACATGTGAAGATGCAGTCAAGCTGCGTCTAGCCATCAGAGTTCCGGGAGGTGGGATGATATCCAGGAATGAAATCATGTCACCATGTTTCCTTCTAACAAGTGCTGGCTTGTTTATACAAATCCCTGTGATAATACACTGCAGGAAAGTCCCAGCCAACATCATTCTTTGTCGCACTGTAAGCGCTGCACCTGTTTGTTAATGCCAAAAGGCGCCTGTCTCCTATTTATTAACACAACCACATGGGGATAGAAGGAATGAGCTCTGTGTAGCATTGTGCTAACCATGAAACAGACAGACATCCTGGCTGTTACAAAAGGGCTACAGAAACCCAAGAGACAGTTAGGATTAAGCAGGTTGAGATAACCTAGTGCCTGCAGCACAGTAGAGATAAGAAATTTAAATCTAAATGAACTGATAAAAGAGTGCATCTGCTTGCAGCTCTGGATTGGAAACATCAGGCCTGTGTTGAGTTACAACCACTGCAACATATTTCTTTTTAGAAACCTCATTTTTACCTTGCTTTTATAAATCACCAGTCACCTAAACACATAACTGATGGGGTTTTGCCATAGAACCAGCATCCTGGTTTTTGAGTGGGTACAGTGAAAGTTGTGTGGGTCAGTAAGCAGATTATTCATTTATTTGTCCTAAAATGATGCAGAGTACCAGCAGCATCAGAATACATAGGGGCATGGCCAGACTGGTGAGAAGCAAATGCTGAGAAAAAGCAGTTTCTGAGAGCATACTCTACACATCGTTGGAATGGCCCTACAAAGAACCAAGGGGAATTCATGGCTTAAAACAGAATTTAAAGAGACAAAATAGTAATGAGTGAACTGGAGGGAACAGGGAGATTCTGCTCCAGCTCCTCCATTTGACTGGGAGTCCCTTGTGGCTGGTGCCATGCCCATTAGTGCTTGTTAATGAGAGGTGTCAGTCAGCTAGAGCTCAGACCTGTGATTTGTCTTTAATAGTGGTGAAGTAGGTTACAAAATCCAGTGGGGGACTCACAAAAGTCTCTAAGGAAGCCCATTCTAGGAGACTGCTAACGCACACAGTACAACTGTCATCTTCTGGGGCATGTTGTGGTGAAAGTTAACTGTAAAGTACAGTTCCCATAAACCAAATTATCCTCATGCCTCTGACCCCAAAGTTCCTGAATGGGGTAAAAAAGTCCCAATGAACTTTTCAAACCACTTGATGTATCTCAACAAAATCTGATGGAGAGATAGAGGTCTCCGTGATGTTGTATTTGAAAAGCTTTGTGCCAGACACAGCCGGTAAACAAAGCCATGAGTGTGAGCTGACACAGCACCAGAGACAGGCAGCAGGGCACTAGGAAACCTGATTTTCCTCCTCCTGCAGCGCACTGAACTGTTCGCAGATGTGTTTGCTATGAGTTGCAGCTTGCATTTCCACAAGGAGCAGTTCAGACACTTCCCAGAAGAGACTCCAGCCTCTGGGAAACCTGAGCCACCTTTGAATGTTGAATAAAACGGTGTGGGAGGAAAGAATTCTGTTTTTTTTAAAAAAAAGATAGATAAATAAATGTCTCCACTAGTAAAGAATACAACATGGACCACAGGTTAGTGAAGACATGACCTGATCGTTAAAGCCATGACAGCAGGTTGTTTTCTAGCTTCCTAATCTCTCTGTGATAAATATTCTACCTCAGGAGGTCACCTCCACATTGCTCCTCAATTTAATTTTTCACCTTTCTGACTCCTGGGGCATGCACACAACATTGGAAATTTGTTTGGCAGCCAGGGTGCCCCATCCTTCACTTGAAGCAGTGTGCTGATGCTGAAGCCTAGAGCTTCTCATCTTCCAGAGTGGTTTCAGCAGAGAAAACTCCTTCTTCCAATGGCCTGGTGATCTGTACAATCGTTGAGGAGGGCAGCACAAGACCAAAACAAGAATTGGCTAAAAATGGCTTGTTCTTAATTAGCTTCCCTGCAACAGAAAACCATTGTGTTGGTGTTTCTTTAGAATCATTCTTGTCCAAACAGTTCAGAAATGCTTGTGAGCAGTGGAGTAAAGCCTACAGTCATCCTTCAGTCAGTTCTTATGCTGCATCACAAAAGCAGTAGATGCTGCTGAAAAATTAAAGGCACTGTGGCTTTTAAAAGCCCTCCTACATCTGGATTCACTAATCATTATTCTGGCACAAATATTTACCCCTGGGAATTCAGAAGTTGCTTTTCTCTGGGTATTTATCATACTTTCCACGTACAGAACTGTCTCCTCGGTACATGACCAATGGAAACATTCTCACTGTGAGTTATGCTCAATTCTAATGCTCTTTGCAGCACCAGCGCTGCTCAGCTGGCACACAAGCCTTTGGGTGCTGCACTCATCCTGTTTCACAGAAGAGGAAAGCAAGACTCATCTAGATCAAAATAGTTCAGAGGAATTTTACTTTCCAACCTTAATACAAGGAAATGCAGTATAAGTGCTGTTCTTTGAGGCAAAATGGAAGAAGTAGCCGTTAAAGGCCTCCTGAGTGGTGGATGCTGGTGACAGGGAGAAGTCAGTGCTGCCTCTGTTGCTGGTCTGCTGGCAGCACTGGTTTGTGGGGCTGGGAATTGCAATACCTTCCACCAGAGCCCCCTGAAGGATCCCTGGGCCTATTTGTAAGTGAACAGGGGTAAGGAAATGGTTGTCTTGTTCACATCAGGGGTGAGAGAGCAGAAAGCTGTTGGGCAGCACAAGAAACAGTCCTGAGGCTGATCCAGAGAGAGACCCATGAGACACTGGGTTCTGTGGGAAAGGCGAGTTTGGACCTCCTGTCACTTGTGTCCCTGTGTCCTAGAGTCCTAGAGAACAGGGCCACCTGAGTTCTCATGGGATAGACATTACCAGAGCTACACAAATGAGGCAACAGCAGCAAGATGCAAAACTCCATGATTTATATAATTTGTAGGGAAACTCACCTGTGAGGGCTTGAACTATGCTGCAAAGTGCTGCTGCTGCCTTCACCCATGTAGAAACAGCCACTGATGAGTCAGAACATAGAAATAGCTCTGCTGACAGCAAAACAAAGACCCTGGTCTCCTGCCATAATGTAGAGGCAGTCACTGTGTTTGGAATAGAGCTGTTCCCAGTTATGTGCTCTAGTGTACAGAGTGATTGCTCAGTGAACCTAATGGTTCAGCAGAACCTTTTTACCACCTTCAGACCTTTTGTTTATGTGCAAAACTACTGGCTGTTGAGTACAGAAAGTCCAGAGGAGAGCAGCGAGAACAAACAGAAGTACAGCAAATGATCCCTGTGAGAAAGGACAGAAAAATATGACTTGATTTAGTCTGGAGGGGGTGGAAGAGATGCATGATAATACCCTTTAAATATGTAAGGTGTAGTGTAGAAGGTAATAAACTGTTATCTGTGTCTGCCAGGAGACAAGAAGTAATAGATTGCAGTAAGGGAGATTTATTGGTTAGGCATTAGGAAGGGCTCAGAATAAACTGTACAGGGAGTGGATGAAACCTCCATCACAGGAGCCTTGAAGAGATGAGACACCCTGCAATCAGGAATGGTTCCAATTCCCATTTATTTCCTATCATTTTGTCTTATGTGATTCTTACAGCATGTATGTGATTAAGATACCTCAGAACATCTCTCTGTTGCCTGGGAAATCTATGAGAAGTTTTTTAATAGCTGCATTTCAGAGAGAAAAGTTCTTGCCAGGCCATTTTAGCAGCTTGAGTTGTGATGAGATTAGTTCGTGTCCTTTTAATCACATAATTACGAAGACCAAGATTCCAAACAAACCGTTGAGTATTAACAACCCAGCTCTCCCTGATGTTTCATGGAGCCAGTTGGAACTTCACATAAGCAAGGACTGCAGTGCCAGGCAGACCTTACAGAGACGAATGAACCTGGTGTGTTTCTAATCTCATATCATTGCAGACAATTTCAGACAGTCCTTGCCATGCAGGCTTTGCTCTCCTAGCTCTGCTGAATTGGCTACTGCAGGGTTGTCTTGAAGAGTTGAGATCTGCACTATGAAACCAGCAGATACTTTTATATAATCTGAGAAAGAGAAATGGGTTTTCACATAGCAAAGTTGTTGGTAGTAAAACAGGACCAAAAATGCTGAAGCACTGCATAAATAATGTTAACTGGGTCCACTTACACAGTGTCTACTGAGTTCAATCTTGGAGATTACCTAAAGCATTATTTTAATGTTAATGCCTGAATTCCTGCATGAAGTCAACCACTGCTGCAGAAACCCTGGCCTGGGTTTACTGTGGATGTGTGTACATTCACCAAACCCTCAGGTCTGACTGTCCTCCTCTCCAGTTTTCACATGCAGACCTCCTGCTGATTCCTCTTTTGAAGGTTTTGTTTCTGATGCTCAGATCTTGGCTGACAGGAATGCGACTCTGCTGTGTGCTGATTGCAGCTGGCAGGTGGATTAGAGCATGTTCAGATGGCTGTGAAATGCTGCTGTGAGATAGAGGTGGCAGAACAAGGGATTATTTCACCATGAAGAGCCCATATCCGATGCAGACAGTCACTCTGAGGAGATAAGCTGAGGAGCATGTAGACACTTTTTGCTTCCATGAGCCCCAAGAGATCTTCCCAGCTCAAAGTTTTGGGGGATCTGCTGCCAGTTCCCTTCCTCCTCACCTAAGCTGATTGATTTCTCTGAGGTGCAGGATGTTCTCAAATTCTTCCAAAATATGTGGGAGCGACAGTTGCCAAGTAACACAAACTCACCACTCTTTTCCGGTAGTGCACACTTCCTCGCTTTTCTGGTTTTGTATGCTGGACAGCTGAAACTGTGATTTAGGACACTAGTCCAGGACTTGGATCATTTGGTTTCTGGTGTAGTATCTGTTAAATCTATTGGTTGCAGAGGTCAAGGTGAGGTAGAGATCTGACTGTCCTTGTGGCTCTCATCTTCAAAACTAAAACTGGAGCTGTATTAAATGATTCACTGAACTGACTCAGTGACCTGTGTAATGAGATTTCATTAAGGATACAGTAATGCTGCAGCAGGGAAGATACAGCTTGACATTTTATGGAGAGGTGTCCTTCCCCCACACATGGTTAAAAACACTCATATAGCTGATTTCAAGCAAGGTTGGAACAAAGCTGATCGATCCCATTGAGGTATTTGTGGAACTAGAGGAAGTCCACAGAAGAGCAAATAAGATTATCAAAGATGAAGAGGCAGCCTTAGGAGAAGATGTGATTTGAGTGAGATGAAGAAGGGCTGAAGGAGGGCAGCATCAAGATGAGGAACACTGGTTCAGCTGCTGTTCAACAAGTTGTAGAGTACTGGAACTTGCTGAAACTAGTAAGGGGAGGTTGTAGAGTCTTCTTCTCTGGAGATATTTAAAACCCACCTGGACATGTTCCTGTGCAACTTGATCTAGGGGATCCTGCTCTGGCAGGGGGATTGGACTGGGTGATGTTTCGAGGTTCCTTCCAATCCCTAACTTTCTGTGATTCTGTGATTCTGTGAAGGGACCACTAAAGTTATCAAGTTCACATGCTTTCCCTAAACAGTATCTTTTATTGCCTCAATCTAAGACAAAATACTGGACATGGTAGACCCAGATTTGATGCTTTTTCTTATTTGTTTCTAGTTTATAGATGCTGTGTTCTTCTAGCACCATGGCAGAATTCATTCCCCGTTTGATGTACTCATCCTGGTCCCAGTGAAGCCAACAGCCTACCTACCACATGTTCCATAAAGAACCTGCATTAACCTCCGGATCTCATCCAGGGGCTCATTCTCTCCTAAATAACTAGAAATCTTGTTCTCTGACCTCTTGTCCTTCCTTCCACACAGCAGCAAGGAGAAGCATCTTGTGGCCGAGCTGCCTGCGCCCCCTGAAGACAAACAACGTCTGAAAGTTTGTCACATATTAGCAGAGTGTCACGGTGACAACACCATGCTTATGCACATCAATAAGCTAGTTACAAACAAAAGGGTTTCTCCTCTAATCTCCACAGTCTTTGCCTCCACACTGGAGAGGACTGAACTAATGAAGATCTCCTCCTGTGAGCTCTGTGAGGCATCTGCACTCTTCCTTCTGTACTCATTACACTGAGCAGAACATTGACCAGAAAAAAAAGCACTCTTTGCTGGCTATAAATCATGAGTGACACTGAGGATTTTCTATTAGCAGCAGAAAAATGCTTTCCTCCCACCACCTTGTTCAGCCCTATGTACATACAGCACTTCAGCAAGGGGTACTGGGGTGTCTGGATGGAAAATTAACTAGAACTTGTGTTGTCTGGAGGTAAATTGGAACTGGTACCTCCCTCGATGTGTGTGAGTGACTTAGGCTTTTTCTAATTTGCGTTTCAACTTATGCAATGCTGAGACCAGAGATAACGATGAGCTTTAAAAGCGTAACCTTCTTCCCCTACCAGGCCCTCCTGAACAAATCCCTTCTCCGAAATGAGCTCAAAGAGAAGATAAATGTTCTGGCAGTAATATGCAATATTATTTTTGGCTCTTGAAGAATCTCAGGCTAGATAAGGGAAAACTGAAAGGGAAACAAAGCTGTGCTTTTCAGAAAAACAAGAGACCAAATTCTGATCCCTCATGAGAACCCAGAATCCTTTCTTTTTCCAGGATAATTACAGTAATTCCTGATTTTCACCAGATTAGTTGTTCCTGAAGCCTTATTTAAACCCCAGCATATTCAAAGACCCTGGTGAAATCACTGACATGGTGGTGAAATCAGAGACCCCGGTGTGAAGAAAGAGACAACTTCACAGGTTCTGCCCAAACAAAGGCTAATTTGATTTCAGACCACGTTAGCTGTTACAATGATGAGATTAACACCTGATACCAAGGGAACTGCTGAGTTGTCTGGGACCTCCTTCAGCAGAGCAGGACTCCAGCCCCTTTCCTACCAGCGTATGCAGGAGGAATTGCTGCTGCTTTCCTGGGCTAGCACAGATTTCCCTACAGAGCGTCTGTGGAAAGCTCAGAGCAGTGTTTCTGCTGGTACATTTGTGGACAAATGGCATCAAACACGTTCACTGCCCTGGGTGGTGAGAGGGGACAGAGAGCCATGGAGGGGGTGGGTCTAGCCTTCACTGGAACTGGATGAAGCACAGCGTATGCAGGAGCTTGTCACACACTTTGATTCACACACAGCCCTGAGCAAAGTACCCTGCATTGATCTAAATGCCATATCATAGGCTATTTATGTTGCCTTAGGACAAGGGACAGTAAAAAGCCCAAACTCTTTTTATGTGCATTAGCTTGTTACAGATGTATACGCTTTGGAAATCATATGAAAAGGGATTTTCTGAGCAAACTAAATGTTTTAGAGGCAAACAGTGCTCAGAGAGCCTCCTGTATCCAAAGTGCAGCCTTTGCTCTGCAAAGTTCAGTGTGCTTTGTCGTGTGTGGAAGCTTGATCAGAGACTCTGGGACCTCTGAGAGCTCTCAGAGCAGTTACTGGTGCTGTTTTTAAATTATGATATTGCCATGTCTCAGCTGTTCTCGTGTTTTTCTGGCATGAGAGTAATGTTTGCATGGGACAGTCAGAGGCATTCCCACCTGCAGTGTCTATTCTAAGTTAATCATCTGCTGGGGATCGCTTGGCAATTAAGGACTGCTCAGTGGCAGGTTTTATTTTTAATGCAAGGTTTGTATGCTGGAAGTGTGTCCTTGCATGAATGTTACTGAGGGAATTCAGAGCCTCCCTCCTAAAAGCTGTAAAATATCCTCGGGTCAGTTCTATGAAGCAGCTTTCTCACAAGGGCATCAGCAAGAATCATTAAGCCCATAGCAGAACTTCGTTTGGTATCAGGACCAACACTACCTCCCAGAAAAGCTTTGATGAAGTAATTGTTCATTTCTGTAACTGTGTGTCTAACTGTTTAATGAAATAATTGTCCCTCTCAGCTGTTGTGTCACTGACATGAGTCACCATCCACCTCAGTAACACCAGGGCCTAGCTTTGGGAGCATTCACTGATCCACCTTTGGCAAAGAGCAGGCAGTGGGAAGATGCTTTTGACTCCAGAAGTATCTGGAACTAATAAGAGGATCTGCCACTGACACCCGTAGAGCAGAGCCATGCACTCTCCTGAGCTCTAAATAGTTCAAAACCATCAAATGCTTCTGGTCTTTGGTTTCATGGATGGCAGAGAGGCTGTGTTTATTGAAGTGTTAATATCTGGGGAACCTTAAATTCCAACAGATTTCCAAGGAAACAAATTCATTTCTGTCTTTTATGCAGTAACAACAGTCTATAACTTACTAGTTATTTCCCCAAACCAACCATCTGTAACAAGCTTTGTTTCCTGGCTCTCTGCTGTGTCTTGTTCTGTTTGGCAGTGGGCACTAGGGCCACTTGCCCTCAGTAGAGTTATCATGGTTTTCCACAGGGGCATGTATACACAACTGAGAGCGTATTTCCCTGCCAGCACTGGGTGTGGAAGACTGTAACTTTTTCCAATGGCAAGGCAAACATCGCAAATTCACAGGCAGAAATATATCAGTAAAGCTACACAAGAGTATTAAATAAAACAAACAGATCTTTGCTGCTATACTTAAGGAAATAGTTTCTCCTTAGTTTGCTCCAGTGTTAAGGATCACTCTGCTCTTTAAATGCCACTGCCAGTATTTATTTGTGAAGAGCTGGGAGCTATTTATTTATTTATCTATCCATATTTAGTTTAGAAGTCTGGGCTCAAAATTAAACAGTCATTCATAATGTCATTATCTGTCTTGCTCCGCAGTCAGATACCATGTGTGGTGTCACAGGACAAAACCTTTGGCAAGGCCCCTAGAAGAACAATTTAGTGCCTCATCCATCTCAGCTGGCAGCGTGATTGGCTTCCAAGCTCACATTGCTGAATGTGTTATTTTACTCTGACATACATTATTGAGTGTTAAATCACTTTCTGAAGTGTTTATTGGTAATAGTTGAATTCTTTCCACTCGGTTAAGCTGCTTTTGAAACACCAACAGTTCCTTGTATCTTGGAGTTGGAAAGGTAGGGGATTGTTCCTCAGAAGGATGGACTGTAGAAATGACCAGCTCGTTAGGTGCCGACAGAATTTACCAGAGTTGCAGAGGAGAATATTCCCCTCCTTCTATCAGGATGAAACAGCAAGCTCCCACTGCCTTTCTACAGCACTTAACAAGGGGAAGGTTTGCTTGTGCCTTGGTTCTCCCACCATGTCTTGGCCTGTCAGGAAGCAGACAACCCTTTTGCTGGAACATCAATGACTTTCTGACTGGACAGTCATAGATTCTAAAGGTCTAAAGAAAAATGGACTGTGATTGCAGATCACGGGTCAGGTGCTGGCGATGTTATGAGACAGCAGCATGTCCGTGCCTTCACGTGTGGAGTGTGGTCTGCAGTCCTTGCTTGGCAATGATGTCTCCTGAGAAGGAACCAGAGACCACTTCCTAGTACCTATTTAAGAAAATGGAGCAGAGGATCAGAGAGCAGAAATAAGTAGATTCAAATGTAGTGTGGCAGTCAGAAGCTGAGCTGGAGAACAAGGGCCATGGACAGGTCAAGCAGGGGAGGAGGCAGGAGAGGCACATTTTCTAATAAGTCCTTTGACAGTTCATCTTTTGCGAACTGCACATGTGACAGCCCAGCAGCCTGGTCCACGCTGGAGTCCTCAGTACTACAAGTCCCCTTACCTCTTGTCCTTGGTCCAATGAAGACTTTTCTTTTTTATCTTTAATGAGGAAGTATGTTGAGTCTCTTTCCTGCATTTGGGAGTTACTTTCCAATGTGATGAACACTGACTTTCAGAGACGACACCAATGACAAGCTGGATCACAGTAGCAATCAAGGCTTCTTTTATGGCAGAGCTAAAAATACGCTTTCCAGCTGACACAGCCTTAAGGAGGAGAACATATAGTTTGGTTTGAAAGAATACATCTTCCTTTGTCTCCACATCTTCTTCTGCCAGAGGATGCCACATCTGTGACAACCAGGCTAGCAGGTTGCCTCTATCTTCTGAGCAGCAGCACCCACGTACAGACCCATACTACCTCAACCCCAAAAAGAGAAAAGTTTTAAAACCCTCTGAGTGCCTTGGAAAATTATGTTGCTGGCAGTTTTGCATCTCTGGTCATGCTAGCACCCATCAAGTTATTGCATGGCAGGAGCAACACCTGAGCATCTGAGGGAAATCACTTGTCAGTTCACTAGGTTCAGCTTCAGTCCTCTTAATCAGCTGCTCCAGTTCTTTCCTATCAACTTTCTCCTCTGCTTGCTAAATCCAGGGCAGTGGCTTACCACCTCCCTGGCTAAAGAGGTGTTCCCAAAGCCTTCTAAAAGAAACTGGGGTAAGTTGTGTCACTGCCACCTCCTGGGCTTTCTGAGGATGAAAGCTCATCCCATGGGTTGCAAATGCAAATCAGGAATTGCCCAACTTTAACCTGCACTGTACAGCTGCTTTCCCAGCCCTAAGGAGTGATTGCTCTACCCAGTCTGTGTCTGCAGAGGAGTAAAGTTCTCCCTCCCCTTGGAGCTACAGATAGATCATTAAGACCTCTGGGTAGGAGCAGCACAGATGACAAGCACATGCAGTAATATTCTCCCTTTGTAATGTGTAATGTCAGGGAGTTAAAGGTTGAGCAATGCACTTAGGCAAATGAAAATAGCAAAAGAGAGTGTATTTTGCTGGCTACATGAAAGCCTCAGTGTGTAATATTTCATGCTTCTGCATGCAGAACTTGAATGCCGAGAAAGAAAGAATGCATTGGCTTGGTCAGACAGAAATACACCAGATTTATTGTTTTGAGGAACACAGAGGGGATTCCTATGTGGCTATAGCAGTAGCTATAATGTTTTTGCAATGCAACATTCAACCAAAACAGGCACTGACCCAAGAGTGTCTCTGGGCTCAGTCACCTCCATCCTGGAGGGTGATGTCCCAGCCCTAAACCTCTGTGGGCAGTGGTCCATTGCCTGGAGTCTCTTTGATGCTCCCATTTAGGGTGTTGGCCCTGAAGATATATGACCTCCCTCTGACTGAGCCTTCAGTGTGGATGCTCTCTGGCTTGTTCTGGCAACGGAAGAACATAAGGAAGCCATTCCTGTAGTTCTTGTTCATCCATCCGTAGAGCAGGGGGTTGACAAATGTAGAGCACATGGCCCCAACATGGAAAACAGTGTACAGGAGTTTGTACTCATGGAAGATAAGAACCAGATCAAGATCAATAGCAAGCTGGAATATGTGGAAGGGGAGCCAACAGACTGCGAATACCACAACTACCATCACTAGCATTTTGGTTGTCTTCCTCCTCCGGCACTGGTTTTCATTTCTAGAAGTGGGACTGACGTGATTTTTCAGCTTGAACCAGATCCTGGTATAGGCATAACAAATAACTACTAGAGGACAAACATACTGCAGGAGGAGCATGGACAAGCTGTAGATAGTGGCGTCTCTGTTATTACCAGAAGGCCACTTTTCTGAGCAGACAGCCATTTTGAGGTTGATGGATGGGATTTCCTCATACCGATACTCTCTGAAGATGGCCAGAGGACCTGCTAGAACAGCTGCTGCCAGCCACATAACAGCTATGATGGTGAAGCTGAGCCTCTTGGAAATCCTGCTGTCCAGGTGGAAAACAATACACCGGTATCTATCCAAGGCAATCACAGTTAGGGTGAGAGTGGACACATGGACGCTCAGAGCTTGAGCGTAAGGGACCAGATGACAAAGAACTGCTCCAAACTTCCACTCATCCAGCAGTGTGTACACCAAGGTAAAAGGCAGGCAGAGCGTGTCCACCATCAGATCTGCCAGAGCCAGGTTAGCTATGAAGAAGTTGGTGACTGTCCTCATGGTCTTGTACTTCACTATGATGTAGATGACCAAGGAGTTGCCAATGAATCCCAAGAGAATGATGAGGGAGTAGGCAGCAATTAGAACAACCTGAACCCCTGGGATCTTGGTGCTGTCCATCATCACACTGCGAGACCCAGAGAGATCTTGGCCAGGAGTGACAAAGTCCTTGGCATGCCAACCCTGTGGCTGTTTCTCATCTAATCCTGTCTTCTCAACAGTCAGAGTGCTGTTGGCTCCCTCCAATGGTCCCATGGCTGGCTTGAGACTTTCCGTCAGGAGAAGAAGATCTGGAACACAGATGCAGCAGAAGTGAGAGCATGGGAGACAGCAGAGATATGCAGCAACTGAGCAAAAAGGGCATATCCCACAGGGCATTTTGGGTTAAACAGCAGCAGCAGTGACACACTCCTTCCATGTCCTCTCCACTACCCTCCCTCATGCTGAATCGCCTTTCTGCACTCATACACCTCCTGTTAGAGCCTATGAGCAGTGCCAGTTCCCCAGGGAAAGGTAGAAGCAAAATGAAACTTTTCACGTATTTCTGAGATGCCGTGTATTTAGAGATGGAAAAAAGTCTCGATCAGCCAAGATCAGACTGGGAAATCCTGAAAAGACCTCCTACTCACGGAGCCCCTTTGCATTTTGCCTCTCTTGCTTCTTCAGGCCAGGCTTTGCAAACCTGGGAAGTGACTGTAAACAGGTCACAGATTTGGGACTGATTTATTGCTGAGAGAAGACACTGATGACACTGTCAGTCATCTTTTGTGAGATTTACTTGCCTACAAAAATGTCCCCAGTCCTACTTCTTAAGAACTATGAAAGGAGAAAAACAACAGAGATACTCTCAAATTCAAGGTGCTTTCCACCACCTCCCCATAACAACTTACTTCACACAACAGGGAATAGTAACAGAACACAGAACAGTGTCCATCAAATCAAGTGGTTGCAAGTCCTAAGTGGGGAACTGCAGGACAGTGAGTCCTGTGACCCACAGTGTTCAGGGACATTCCCACTGTCCTCTGCTTCCTCCAAGGACTGAGTAAGTGACTCATATTCTTCTACAGGATTTTCGAGTCTCAATTATGATCGTTGCATTGATACTGCAAGCCATGTACTATTAGGATTTGACCTGATCTGCAGTGGGCCCAGGTAATTATAAATTAACTTGTATTATACATTCTGTACCAGGTAGGTGATTACAAATCCTAAGTATAGTTGTATTACAATCACAGACTGGTCAGAGTTGGGTCATTTGTAAAGCTCATCTAGTGCAACCTCCCTGCAGTGAAGCAGGGATATCTCTGAGCAGGTTGCTCAGAGCCTTGTCCAACCTGACCTGGAATATTTCCAGAGATGGGGTTTCTCCCAGCTCTCTGGGCAACCCGGGCCAGTGTTTCACCACCCTCAGTGTAAACACTTTTTCATTTTATCTAGTCTGAATCTTCCCTTTTTTAGATTAAAAACATCACCCCTTGTCCTGTCACAGCAGGCCCTGATGAAGAGACTGTCCTCATCTTAGACAGAATTATAACTTCAGTGTCACACTACCTGTAGACCGTACTATCTTAATTCTGCTGATAGAGACCCAGTGCCTTCCCAGTCATTCTGTGCAGCATTAATCGTAATTCCCTGTTAAGGAAATAAGAGCTTTAATTGTAAACAGGATTTACTGCCGTCATCATCCTGATAAGGATCCCTAAAAGAACCTATCTGTCCTCTCAGTGTCGGTGACACCCAGGCACCCGCCAGCTTTGCAGAGGAGGGAGCTCCTGCAGGGACGTGTCTGTGCAGGGGACAAACTGCTGAAGCTGTGAACAAGCTTCCCGCAGAGCTGTTGCCGAGTGTCCAGGCACAAAGAAGTCCAAGAGCCAAAACCCCTGTGAGCCAAAACCACGTGGTGCTTGAGCCTCTGCATGAATGTGGCTTTGTGAGCAGGGAGCCCCACTGATGAGCCAGAACTGACTCAAGTCTGGAACCCGCAGCTGGAGGTTGGTGCCATTGTAACAGCAGAGTGTTATCACGACATGGTTTTCATTCAGCCCAAACACAACAGGAGAAAAGCCAGCTCTACTGCTGGCTCCTTTGCAGCCTCTGTGGCTCATCATCACTGCTAGGGTATGTGGAGAGGGGTGGATATGGCCCCCCACCTACCCTCTCTCCCCAGCACAGTGTGCAGGGTCTCCATTCCCACCACACACTCCATCAAAAGTTACCAGAAGCCATCACTCTACCCAAACAAGGTGCCCTGCAGAGCATCATGACCCACAGAGAGTGGAGATAATGCCCTGCCATGGAGCAAGGGAGGCAGAGGGCCTAAACGAATCTGGGAATTACAGGCAGACTGCTGGGTAGCTTCTCAGCCTTCCTGAGGAGCAAATTGCTCCAGGTTTGTACTGGGTGAGATGGGAGCACTGCTGACTGGGTGCTGGTGGGTTTCCCGCACATCCTGTGCCCTGCAAGCCAAATGTTTGAGGACAGGCTGTGCTCGGGGAGGGAGAACGTTTTATGTGCAGAACACCTGCATTTCAGCTAGTTTCTTAAACAAACAGCATAAAATAACGACACAGGACGGTCACAGCAATTACATTGTGGTGAATAATAAATGGCTGCTTGTTCTTTCATCGCTCCCCCGAGCAAGGGTCCTAATTCCCCCTTGAGACCTACTCCCAGGAGTCTGCCCAGCAGACTGCAGAACTGGGACCCCACATATGCCCAGCAAAAACTTGACTGTGGCAGACCTGCCTGTACACTTGCTTTCTCCTGCTTCCATTTATGCCAATGATTCCTGTAAATTAAGCCTTTAGGCTCAAATACCACAAAAATGAGACCATGAAAATACAACTACACAACTAAGAGAGTAAGACAGGAGCTTTTAGCAGCAGGAGGGGGAAATGGGTAGATTTACTGGGGTGAGAGTTTGCTAAAGGGTGACCTCAGACCTCCATGACACTGCTGCCCCCAGCCCTAGAAAGATAACCCCCAAGGGAGATCCCAACTTCTAACGCAGGAGAATGGAGCTCAAAGCCATTCCACATAGCTGCATGGGAAAAGGGGAACAGCTACAGCTCCTTCCACACAGCCCGGCCCAGGGGCAGCAGCAGCCCACGCAGAGCCACTGGCTTCAAAGCAAACTTTACTGCCAGAAAACCAAGGAAACAGAAAAAGGGATGGGCACACTTTGGGGTTTTATGCTTCTAGATTATCCAGCATTACTTTATCACTTGTTATCACTTTGTCTGTGGCTGGACTGTCCCATTTATCATCAGTACCCAAGTTCTGATACAGCACCAGTGGACACTCCCTTCCCTTTACCCTCATTTCACCCACCAACTGGCTGCCAGTCCCCGTGTTCACATCTTAGGCTCTTTGCTTTCACTGGAGACTGGAAGCTACCCACCATCTGAGAAGGGCCAGGAACACATCACGATTATTGGAGCTGTTTCGCTTCCTAACAAAATGGCCTTAATGGAATTATTATTTGATTTGAGTTGCTTTATGTCTTTTTCTCCAAAGGGGAACTATTAAAAATCAATTAAGGCATTTTAATTAAAAGACAAAAAGATCGTAATAAATGTTCCCACTCCAGGGGCTGCCAGGAGGTCGCAGGGATGCTGCTAGGACTGGACCAAGGTCTGTTCCAGCAAGTAATGGAAGTGCTGGCATAGGTGTAGGCTGCTGTCAGGAACACTTTCCAGTGCCCAGTGGGGCTGCCAGGCTGGATGGAAAAATCCTTGGAGCTGAGAGCCAACTGTTTTTGGGAGAACAAAACAGCAGGGCAGACCAGGAGGAGACAGAAATGCCACCCAAAGCCCTTTTCTCTGTGCAGGGCTGCCATGAAGGATGCAGAAATAGAGCATTGCCTGGGCCTTGCCCTCACCCTCTCCTCCCGAGGAGGTGCAACCTGAGGCAGGTCTATAACAATCAAATGGCTCCCAGAGAGGCACAGAGTTGTTCTGTGCGCCAGCAGGCCTCAGCCTTTGGGACTGGGGGAGGAGGAGGGATAAGCCTCTGCAAAACGTGAGTCCTTCACTGAGCACACTGACAATGACGGAGAAGGACAGTGACCACGGTCACAGCCCCTAAATCCATTCCTACAGAGAGCCTAGACTAGATGCCCTGAATGTCACCTGCACCTCCGCTTCCCTGGGACACCCCAGCTCCCTGCGTGTCCCTCCTGCAGCCCTAGGCACTCAGCCAGCCTGGTCCAGATCTGTGAGAGCACACCCAGACGTGGAAGAGCCATCAGGAAAGCCTGGCAGGGTTCAGAAAGCAGGGCTGGAAGGGCAGGCAGAGGGTTGGAGAAAATAGAGTCTGTTAATTAAAATTCCTCGTTTTGTCCCAAGCAGCAAGACTGGGGTTGATGCAGCCAGCACGCTCAAGCGTGGGGACAAGGGGTGCAGAAAAGAGCAAGAGTGTGGTCAGGAATTGCAATTTTGTCACAGTTATCATTGATTCAAAAGGAGGAAGTGGAAGGACTTGGACCAGCTTCTGATCTCTGGCTAATGACAGCCACAGTATCTTTCTACAGCAGCACTGTGGTGTGAGGGCCAATGCTGATGGATTCTTTCATGTCTTGGCTCACTGATTTATCCCATGCTGTGTCCTTCCTCCAAAGCAGCTCAACTCTATCTCCAGCAGTCCAGTCTGGAGCACTGACTCATCCCCTGTCCTATATGTGACAGCAGTCAGGTGGCAGGGAGGTCTAAGACTATCCCTCATCACCAGAACCCGGTTGTCACCGTGGGGCAAACCACCTTCTACTATCTTCATGTGCCCCTAGAGCACTCTTGAGGCAGCAGTGTTCAACCTTTCACCCCACAGTTCTTAGCACAGTTCTTAAGGGAGGAGAACACAGAAAACTGGGGCAGGGAGGTTAACCAGCTTTCCCAAAGCCACACAGCACATCCACAGCAGGGCTGGGAATAGAGCCAGCCTCCTGTGTTCACCACCAAAGAGGACTCCACATGTCTCTGGATAAAACCTGATCATAGATGTCAGGAGCTGCATGAAAATGCATTGAGGGATGGAGGACAGGGAGCTTTGCCTTCTCTGCACAGCGGGCTGGTTTCAGGACACACAGCAGCTCTGGGATCATTTCTGAAGCCAAAGAGCAGACAGAAATTAACCCAGGTTTTTCCATGTCCAGTGCAGGGGTGCTCACCCAACTCTGATGCTAGGACAGAAGAGAAGACCCTCTGACCTCATATCAGCTGCTGCAGCTTTGTAAATTATCTGTCTAGATGAGGACACTGATGCAGAAACCTGATGGTATCAGAGACACATTGCCACCCTTGCACTTGTAAAGCTCCAGAGCTCTGGATATGATCCCAGGAGCCCCAGCACAGAACTGACACAGGAGACAGAGTGCAAGGGGGAAGACATATACCAGGGATTTCTTGAGGTTCTTTACCCTAAATATTAGCACATCTCTGCTTAGGCTGGAGCCACGAAAGACTCTGAAAAGGATGAGGCAAGGAGGATGCCTTAGTCATTCAGCTCAGGACAGGATGAAGAAGGTGCTGATAAGAAGAGATTCGTTTGGCAGGGATCCTGAAAATTTCTCCCACAGAAAACAGCAGGGAGCAGTGCAGGGCCCTCTGCCCTGGGTGGGACATGCCATGGGAGCAGAGCAAGGCTGCCTGGGGAGCAGAGCAAGACTGGCTGGGAAAACAGTGCTCAGCAGGTGACACTGCAATGGAGACACTCCAGTTTTCAGGGCTGCAGAATGGAAGAGGCAGCTTGAGGGAGGGTTAATGTGGGAGTCTGTTACCTCCTGCAATTTATGGAGTCTGGGATAGATGAGACAGGATAGGAGAGAGAGGAGATAACATACTAACAGACCAGCCACAAAGAAAATGCAGTATCCTGCTTTGGGACAGTCCAGACAGTCTGTAGGAGAAAATCAGGCTCTCTGTTCAACAATTAACATGCAGCAAGTGCAGAATGTAAGCAAGCTCCAATTTCCCTCCTGCAGATCCCTATCTCCCTCTGCATCTCTCTGTCTGAGGGCACTGATCTCTGGCAACCAGCCTAGTGCCAACAACGTGTGCAGTCCCAGCACGGAGGAGCTGACGGGAGATTTGTACCAAGCCACGAGGAGGCAGATCGCGGTAGGGATCAGGATTTCTCAGACATCCCCACACCTGCAGCGTGCTGCTGTGGAGCTGGACCTGCCCAGTGCCTGCAGCCCCATGGAACCTGTTCTCACCCAGCATCCTGCTTCCCGGTCCCCCTGCTGCTGCCCAAGGACCTTTCCAAACTCTCCTGTCACTTTGTCTCTACCACAGCTCTTAGGACTGCCAGTCCCCAGTTTCAGTTTCCCAAAGATGCCCGGACCTTATGCGCTTGAACCATGTGGCATGGCCAAGACCTGGTCCCATCCCAGCCCTGCTGCTTCCTGACCCACCTGCAAAGGCCAGAGCGTCCTCCTCCTTCAGGAACCGAGCTGCTCACCTTGAGTTATTGTCTCATTGCTGTGCAGGATGGAGCATTTGGTCCTCTCCACTGAGAGTCAACCTGTGGCAAAGGTGTGAGAAGCACTTTTCTGCAACTGTCCTTGGAAAAGCGGGGAAGTCAGGCGAGGGTCCGGACTGCCGGAGGGTGCTTCATCGCCAGGGATAGCTTCGGTACCCCAGCCTGTGCATCTGGAGAGAACTCTCTTGCAGGATGACTGACAGCCCCTGTCTCACAAAGCTGGATGCTGTGTTAGCTCCTGAATGAGAGAAAGGCAGGGAGCGTGTGTTTAACAAACAGAAATGGAAAGGGGGAGGGAGCCTGCTGCTGCTGTTTATACAGTGTTCAGCCACTGAGGGGCTTCTTGCATCAAGGAAAGAGAAGCTTTTCTACCACATCCAGTTCCCTCTCCAGGGAGAGGTGGTAGGAGCTGGAGGTCTGCAGGCTGCTTGTCAGTGCCGCTGACCTGGGCTAGTGTCCATCCACTCTTGCTCTGCAGTTCTCTCACCCACTCATGCTTCAAACACGTTTGGGACCAGCATGGTCTTCTCTAGGGATGGATCTCATCCTCCTCTGCCTCAGTGCTTGTACAGCCCTGTGCACAGAGAGCAGGCTGCTGCTGCGGGACAGGCCTCTGGGTACTTTTGGGTTGTGAATAAAATTAATGAGAAGTTTTAGCCACTTGGCTACAGCTTGGCCTGTTCCAGAGCTGGTGTGGAGCTGGGAACCTGAGTTTCTATTGTAGGGTGCTCAGCATTGCCCACAAACCTGGAGCAAGAGAGAGTGAGAGGCACAAAAGCAGCATCCTCGTGTCCAAATCTGCAAAATCCAAGCTCACCAGAGCCCAGGAAAGCACCCTGAGGTCAGCACAAGGAAGCAGGAGAAACACAGCTCCTTCCTGGCCAGAGGTTCTGCCTTCAAAGAGAAGTCAGGTGTGTTCCTAGCATAGGATTTCCACCACAGGCAACCTGTGAGTTTGCCACTCACCTGGGCTAGGAGATGCTCCCAGAGGTTAGGGAGGAGAAGGAGATGTCTCCTCAGATTTGAGTATTTATCACTGCAAGTTTATCAGGGGAGTCTCACTGTGACTCCCATGATGGATTTTGGTTTTCTTTGCAAGAATGGAAACAGAGGGGGGTCTTCAACGTTCTGTGCTGCAAAATTCACGACACACCAGGAAAAAGAAAATGCTCCAGTGAGTCAACAGGAAAAAAGAGAGTGAGAAAATTCCATACATGGAATGTGGTATTGAGCCCATGCCTTGGACAAAGGTCTTCATGAGTCTCATCCTTCCCTCTCCTCTCCCCATCTCCCTTTCAGAAAGTAAAGGGCTCAACACAGTAGCACTGACAGCCGGGCAAATCCAACAGCTGCACTAGCTGGATTTTTATATGAGCTTTGTGTCTGCTCCCCCTTTGTTTTCCCTGAGGTTATTGATTTAGCTGCTCTGAAAATCCAAGAGCAGAGCGGAGGCAGACAAGACAAACCCACATGGAAAGGGTCATTGCTGTCAGCAGGGAGAAGCAGTGATGGGAAGTGTGTTCCTGGTGGATGGATACTCCTCCTCAGCAGTTGATGGTTGCATTCTGTTTGAGAGATATATTTGTATTAATTTCTTTTCTGGAATGAGATCTTTCTTGCCTGTTCTTCAGAGTCTTTTGCTGCAACTCCCCACTCTTCTCTTTCCTGGGGCTGGAATAAGATGCCTGAGGAAAAGACAGTGATTGACAGGAGAGAAACTCCCTGCAGGCTGAAGCTGTGAGCCTTCCTGAGGACCATGGAGTGAATTCCAGTCATTTTTGGCACGTGGTGTTTGCTGGATGACAGCAAATCCAGACTCTTAAATCATGGGCTAGTCAGTGCGAGTCCTCAGGACTGTCCTCTCCCACGGTCTCAGGGGTCCAGAGGAGACATTAGCTCCAAAACCTGTGATGCTCCAAGCATCAGTTTTGGCCAGCTAACTTAGCTGAAGGCCTCTGTGTGCTTGTCAGAGCAGACAGAGCCTGGAAAGGGAGAGCTGCTCATGATCTGTGGTGATGCACGTGGTCACAAATCATCCCCCCCGAAAGCAATCCTCATGTGAGCAAGGGAAAGTCAAGCTCTCAGCACTCTTGAGGTCTCACTGCAGCTAGCAGCCACTCAGCTAGGATTTAGTCACTGCTCCCTCAGTGCTTCCCAGCCCTGTCCCTAGGAACCAGGCTCTTCTCACAGCACCACAGACACAGGCTGCCTGCCAGCCTGCCTCATCTCACCCAGCTACAACATAATTACTGCCGGCGGCAAGTGCGTGTAGTATGGCCCTGATGCTGTCTGGCCCTCGGCATCTCAGCAGCTAAGGGACATGCAGGGTCTGCTGTGCCAGAGCCTCTTAGCCTTTTGGCCTCTTAGTGGGTTGAGTGCAGCAGTCGTGGCACAGGCTGTGGCAGCCTAAACCCTGAGGTACAAAACTACCTTTCCACACAGCAAACAGATCCCAAAGCAGCTGATCCCTATCCTCAGCCTGCACCCTGAAGCATGTGGATGGGAGAATATGGGAAATATCATCAAAAAAGATGGCCCCTTGCATTTTCCCGGGGCACGGAAGGCTGCACAACCCTGAGCAGAGATGCCAGGACCCACTGTGTTGCCAACTATATCCTCAAACGCTGGGGTATTTGTACACACAGCCTGGATACAGACTAATACCTGCATGGGCACCCCTGGAGTTTCGTGTTCTTTCATACGCAACAGATCACTGAAAGGATCTTTTCAGCCCAAAAGCCCTAGTGGTTGGGCTTTGATTAAGCAAAAGTGTGTCTGCTCACCTGCTCTTCTGAGAAGACAACAATGAACTTTATGCTCCAGGGAGTAAAAATAATATCAAAAATCTGAGAAATGGGGTAGAGGAGAGGGCAGCCTTTTCATTAACCCCTAATGTGCTCTGCCTCAGAGAGCAGGCAGCCTCTTGTCTGAACACCTTGCAGCTCGAAGCCACACTGTGTAGCTCAACTTCTATCGCAAAAGGAAGGTGTATTATCTGATAGCTCCCTGGGAGAAATCTCTAAGAAATCTGTTACCAAGGCTTCCAGATGCTCCGGTTCTTTCTGCTTCATCTGGAGCAGCGACACTGACATACTTTAAAAAGAAGCCTTTCATTTTTCAAGCATCTGCTTCAGTCCACCTGCAGGTAACCAAAATATTTCTACCGCTCCTTCCTGCCATGTCAAGCCTGTGTTTTGCTGAGCAGCCTCAGAAACAGCAGCATGTTGTGGCAACACAAAAGCTCTTTTTCCATTTGAGGCATGGAGTTCATGGATGCAGTGGATTTGGGAGTCTGTGATGCATTAGGGAACTAACTGAGCCACAAAAGGGGTGGGAGGGAGGATAGCAAGCTTTCTGCACCCTCTCTGAATTTAAAAGCAGATTCTTATTTCATAACTGCTTTTTGTCCCTTTATGAACATTCCTGGAATTAGAGGAAGAGCAGAGTTAACATCAGGGATGAGGTTTTGCTGAAATACCTGAGCAATCTGATACCACAGTGAGAGGCACTGGAGAAGCAGGAGAGATGAGTTGTGTTGGCTCAGGACTGCCACAGCTCTGCTGTCCTTCAGGACAGACAGAAGATGAGGATGTCAAGTGCGTCTTCAGGATGAGGGTCAGTGAGCCAGGAAATAAGAGATCTCATGGAAGAATATTAATGGGGTTTGTGTGCTTCTGAAGAGGACAGCCATCAACATGCTTCAGCTCCTGGAAGATCTGGAGCCGACAGGGACAGGGCTCCACTTGGGGCAAACCCATTTGATTAAGTTGATTAATGCGAAGGAGTTTACCCCCTCCGTCCCCTTCTCACCCCTAGATCTGCTTCCAGCATGGAAAATGCCATTGATCACTCTCATGTCAGGGTAAAAGGACTCTGGGCAGCTTAGCGGGGCTTTTCCCGACAGCCAACAGTGTCTCTGAGCACAGAACTGGCCTCTCAATTTACCTGCCATTTCTGCAAGTCACTGCACTCAAAGCTCTGTTAATTTATTAGAGGGTTGTTGCTTGTTGTTTGTGTACTGAGCCAGCTAGAAAACAGCTTCTGCAGAAGAGGATAATTGCAGACAGATAAGCTCTTCAGAGCCGGATTGCAAAAATACGATGCATCGTACACCAGCAGTTGTCCAGATAAACTAGAAGTCTGGCTGAGTTCTGGGGCAGGACCATGTTTCCCCGGGTGTCACAGGCTCCTTGTCTGATGTGGGGCAAATCCCTTGATGTTCTCAATTAATTCCCTGTACATAAAAGACATGATAAAAGTGCTTCACTGGGTACACACCCCCCTGGAGTGATGGGCTGAGTGCACCATGAGGTGCTTGGATGTGTGGTAGTAGCAGCTCTGTGGAACAACCCATCTCATTTAGGCATTGTGTTTTCCAGTCAGAGGCTTGTTCTCCCACACTGGATGCTCCTGCTCCACAGTCCCATGATGAAGTTACAAATCTGGGGCCTGTCACTCTCAAGCAGTCACTATCAAGCAGTTGCTGTCAATGCTGGGTTGTGGCAACGGATACAGGCAGAGGTGGATGGGGTGAGGACAGTCCCAGACTATACTCTAGCAGTGTGTTGAGACTGAAGGCGATGTAAGTGCCTGGTTAAAACTGAGGGCATAGCTCTGTTTTCCATGGACTTGGTGCTGCTGAAAGGACCAGGTTGCCAAGAGCTAAGCAGCAGGATCACATTTGTGCTTCTCTATCTCACTCCCTCTTTCCCAGCCCCATGGGGACCCGCATTAGCTGTCAGCATGGAGCAGCTTATCCATGCTGAGCTCAGCTCTGCAGTGCCTGGCCAACAGCAGTGTTGTTGCACACCAGTGCTGCTGGCAACTTCACACTGGGACTGGGGGTCAGATCCACTCCTGATACTGACCCAGGGAATCCATTTGGCTCCATATTCTCCAGAAAGGTGACTCAGAAGCCACTGTCTGACACTGAGAGATAGGTATGACACCAAGCACCCCAGAAGAAAGAGCACCATAGCCAGGATACAAGCAGAGAGCACGCACAAGCTGAGCGGAGACCAGGCTGGAAAGCACAAAGCCTTATAAAGGCAGCGCTCTGGGTTTGTCCTTTCAGCTCTTCCAGGCGATGAAAAGGATGGCTCACAACCCTAATTAACTGGAACACGCTAATACCACTGAGCTTCCCTGGCCAGCAAATTTGGCACAAGGCATGTGGGACGCTTTCCAAACAACTGCTCAGGGGAGCACGTGGCTGCAATTTATTATTCCGTGAGCAGCATTTCCTCTGCCTGCACTGAAGAGCTCAGACTAGACACATGAGGGAGCTGAGCCTGGAGCCTGAAAATCCACTTCGAAAGCCATTTCTTGCTGGAGGGAGAAGAGACTTATTTCTCCCCAGGCTTTAAAGGTATTTGAGGTACCGGGGGAAATACAGCATTACCTCTGTGAGTGCTCAGGGCTTCCAAATGCGGCAGCGTGTGGCGCTCAGTATCCCCTTCCTTCAGGGTGACATTTGCTCTCAGCAGAAGATGCGCAGCCTCCCATTACACTCTTGTTTGAGGACCAGAGCACTGTGCATCATAATTTTGTAGAGCAAAGTAGAGGAGTGCAGGCAGCTCTGGTAGTCAGAGAAAGGGGAAATGTGGCAGGGCCCTCGCACCATGTCTCTGCGGTGGGTTATTCCTTGTTTTGACAGCTGTCTTAGGCAAGGCAGTGCTCTGGCTTATTCCCCTGGAAAAGGAGGGGGAAGGAGCCTGCCCAGCCCCTATTACAAATAAATTAGTCTGTGAACTTTGAATGGGGAGCAAAGAGCAGGGCTCTGAAACAGATCAATTTGTCCCCATGGTAATATCATCACTCTCGATGTTTACTGTGCTGCCCATATGGGAGGCAGAAAATACAACCTCCTGAAGGCCACCACCTGCCTCTGGCCTCAGCTGCTGTCCCAGGGCTGTTCAGGACAGCTCTGGCATGGGCCTTGGTTGGTGACTGAGCAGCACCATAGCCTCCCCAGTACAGACACTGGGATCTGTGCCATATTCCCAAGACCATGCTGTTTTGACCACTCATCATTTCCCCTACTTGGAGCCAAAGAACCCTTCCTCTCATCCTCCATCCCATCCTCAGCAGCTTCCTTCATGCCTTCCTTCTCCTCAGCCAACCTGCCCCTCATCTTTGGCATCACCTGCAGCCTGAGCGGTTGGGCACGGCACTGTCTGCTTTCTGAAGGCACCTCTTTCCCTTCTCCTTCGCAAACATTGGTTGTTATGGTGATAGCTCCAGAAGGAAAATCTATTTGAGAATCTTTCAGACTTTTTAACCAAGATAAAGTAACTTTAATGATTTTCTGTAAAGAAAAAGGTTATCTCATTCAACAGTGATTGAATTTCTTCCATGTTGTTTCTGGGGCAATGCTCAGGCTCCAGCTTTCAATGTGTGGCTGTAAGAAAATGGGAGAGGCAGAGCTGCTGTTAAATCCTGCTAGGGGTCATAGGAGTGTGACTCCAGGCTACATTTCTCCGAAGTTAGTGAGAGTTTGGAGCACACAAGCACTAAGTTCCATGTAAATAGCAAGGAAGAACTTGTATGCCCAACAGCCTGTGCTTTTCATGAAATGCTGCACTGAGATATTGTTCTTGTGGGGTCTTCTGCAAAAACATCCCTGGGCTTTTGAAGCCTGCGTGACAGTAAGTGAATTCTCTCAATCTCCTCTGCACAGGCTGAAGACTTTCATATGTGACATCAGGGGGTGCTGCAGAACTGGGCTTCGAGACCATCTTTAAATGCAAGTAATTAATACAGCAAACAGCCTCAGACCAGCCAGGGGAAAGCAGCCTGGGGAGGAGATGTGACCACAGGGCTGCTACAAAGCAGATAGCAGAAACCTAAAAAAAGAACCCAAAAATGAAAAAATCCACATGGTTCAGGCTCTGCAGGGCCAGCACAACATGTCTGTGAATGCCCACAGCTCACCATGAACCAGGTATCCAAGTACAGGAGAAGAGCACTAACGGGACGCCCTTCACCCTGGGAACAGGTCACAGGACTGGCCGTAGAGCTGAGACATGATCTATCGCGGGGGAGACTGAGAGCACAAAGCTGTTTTGACCAAGCCTTGTGCTGCGTGTGGAACGTCAGAGGGGTTCATGCATAACGCAGAATAAACAGGCAAGCGAGCAGCAGCCCAAAATGTTAATATTTGCAGAAATCTCCTGGTTTTGGCGCCTGGGTGTTGGGAGCTGAAGGATGCTGGTGGAATGCAGATGTGGATTCCTGGCTGCCCAGAGGGGTGGCATGGGGAATCTCACATCCCAGCATGTCAGACTGCCTGGCAGACCAGCTCATAATGGTTTACACGAGGAGTCCTGGGGAGGGAGACGGGGCTGAGAAGTTCAGCAACCATGTCTGTCTGGTTCTAAGAACTGAGCTATTTGAGCATCCACAGGAGAAAAACCAGAAAAGTAACGATCAAGCAGCATTCCTCCTCCTGAGCCTCTTCCAGAACCTGTTTCCTACATGCTGTTACCACTATAGGAGATGGATTTATCCATGCTGATCCCAGACCCTTCTTCATGATCTCGTGGAAACACAAGGGGTGAAATGACACAAACAATTAGAGACCACTGGCCTTGCTTGACCTGGGTCCCTTCACAATATATTTGGGGTGGTTTGAACCTGCTCAACACCTGTCACTATCTCCATCTGGCTCTTGTCTGGACCATGGCTGCCAGGTCATGGGGTACTTGGTGGCATTCAGAGGCCTTCAAGAAAACAAGGCTCTGGCTTTAGCTAAATAGCAGTGCCATTTGGGCCTGGGAAGAAAATACTGTCAAATAATAGCCTGCTCTTGGTCACCCTCCTCCAGCTATTTATCCAAAGATAGCATATCTGCGAGCATTGCTTCATTTCCTGCTAGCTTTTCTCACTGCTTTCCTCTCTTTAAATCATGTCTCTGCAGCTGAGGTCACAGGGGGACGTCTAATATTCATTAACGGTGATGTAGCTGTTACCTTGGTTCACCTCATCCCTTCTTCTTTCACTTTTTTCTTTCTGTTTGCTTCTTCCTCTTCCCATTTCTTCCTCCTTCCTGCTTTCAGCAGAGGAGAGAGCAGACAGGAGCTACCCAGAAGGGAGCCTCCCAGTATGCAACCCGCTTTGGGAGACATTGGGAGCCTGGGGATTACTCCTGGACTCCAAACACCACACTCCCTCCCGGCCAGGGATGCTCCATCCTCACCCCCACAAAGTCTTTTCCCTATGGGACTTGCCCTGGTCAGCAGGCACAAAAGACAAGATTCAAATCAGCTCAGTGTGTGAAGTGTGGAAATAAGGACCTTTGAATGTCCCAGGGTAAAGACAGACGACAGGACTGAGAAACCTTTCAGCGGTGTTTAAAGCAACCCCCAACAGGTCGGCTTCCAAACTCCAGTAAACAGCTGAGCTGGAAATTGCCAGGTGTTGCTGCTCTTCCTTCCTTACAGCCACACCAAACCTACCTTATTTCCACTCCACGGGGGACAGGATCGTGGGTGCAGTGGGCCCAACAGTCACCTGCTGAAGGGCTGCACCTCCCTGTTGCGGGTTCCCAAGTTCACTCCTCTGTCACTTCCCCTGACCCACAGCCAGCACCACTCCAGGCAGTATCCAGAGGAATCTGGGTCCTCTGTCTTTATTTGTAATCAAACCATAATGAAACAGGGCAATGGAAATGAGCTCCTGTTGGGCTTCCCTGCCTGTGTTAGGAGAGACAACTCAAGAGACTAATCCTGTGGATCAGCGGTTTCTTTCCCTTCCACTCCTGTGTCACGGGAAGCCCAGTAAAGCCCTTCGGCACCCAGATTCACTACACTTCCCACTTCATCCTCCTCCTTCTGCAAGGCCGAGCAGTGCCTCTGACACCCGTCTCCAAGAATACATGTTTACTGCACAAAGCGGAGAACCGTGAAGGGGTTTGGAGCAAATCCATGAGCATTCAGCCAGACCTTTCCCACTCCACATTATCCTTCATCTCCCCAGTGCATAATCAGGCTCTCCAAACACAGAGCTCTCGGGTCCCAGCCCAGAGCCTGGAGCCTCCCAAGAGGAAAATGCTAAAAAAAGAAAGAAAAACAATGCCTTGCCAACTGAAGCGAGTGCTGAAAGGAAGGAGATGCCAGGAGCACTTAAACAAGAAATCGAGACCAAGGGACGCACGGGGGTGTGGTTTTGATCCGCAGATGGGAGACATGTTAATTGGGCAATGACTACCACTCTCTGTCAGCTTTAGACCTCATAGCTGATGTCCCATAAGGTGCAATGGCCACAACGAGGACATCCCTGCCTGCACTAGAACTTTTAGCCGAGATTGTTGGATGGTAAAATGGTGCTACTCCTCCTTTGGCTCCAAAACTTGTTTGCAGCTCAAACCTGCAATGATGGAGAGGAGCGGTTTTATGTGGGGGGATGAGGTCTGTGAACACAGAGCAGATGCTGATTCATGGAGACATCTCTCGGCACTGATGGCTTGGGCAGCTCAGGGAACATAACCTTTCAGTGCACATTCCAGATCTCTGCTGAAAAGCAATTATTAATGCTTTTATCTCTGTGCAAAGCAGTACAAATGATGAGCCATAGCGCTGCAAGCTGCAACAGGTCAGGGAGCAGCACCTTGGCTCACACAGGGCTACGTGTTCTGGGCTGGTCTGTGTGTGTGTCTGCGCACAGACTGTGTTCTCTCCTGGAGAAATGGTGGCAAAGCTGGGAGATCAGAGGCTGGATGTGGATGAAAAAGCCATTTCCCTGTCAAAGGAGTGCATCTAAGCATGATTCAGCTTCGATCCCATCCCACCAGTTCAAAGCCAGCTGTTTCTCAGGGATTGCTGGTGTGTGGCGGGAGGACGATGTGTAACAGCAACTGCTCTTGCACAGCACTGGTGCTGCCCACTCACAGAGCAGCTGCAGCACGTTGGACTGGCAGTTGTCACTGCTCCCAGCTAGCCCCAGCCCGTTCACACGGTAAGATCCAGCCTCCTGAAAGTAAAAAAACCAATAAATGTGGGGGGTGAGGTTTTGCTGCATTGTCACAGCTAAGCAGAGATTGTTCAGTAATGCCTGCATCTGTGTGTGTCATCTCTCAGACCTGTTGTCACCATCCTAGTGACATTCCCAGGGAGTCCCTGCTGAGTTGTTCAGTGGATAAGGGAAGAGGGCAGAACTGGGAGCAGGTTGAATCAGTATGAAACAGTTCTTGTCCAAGCGACTGCTTCTTGTCCCCCAGTACCCAACAAGTAGCAAGGACTGAGCAGCCCTGTCCCTGTGCCATCTTGAGGACTGGAGCAGGAGAGTGTAGCCAACACTCACCTTGCTCAGCAAGCTGGACAGGTCCTAGGCCCTGGAATAACTGTATTGGGGCTGGTGGTATATTTGGGCATGGTCTGACCTCGTTGGTGTCCAGAAATGCCACCAGCTCTGGCTTTGCCAGAGGTGTCAAAGCATTTTCACAGCAGCCCACATCCTTCACCCTTGTCCCAGTCACTGACTGGAGCACTCCCTGGAAGCAGCCCCAGCCCACAGCACCACACACTCCAGGATTCCTGCTGTCTGCTGCAGGACATTGTGGAGAAATGGTAGGCACTGAGGAAGTTCAGCTCATCACTGCTTTGTGCCCCAGTGGGTACAGGAGACTGCATCTCATCTGTAGGGCCAATTGCTCCTTGTGTAGACAGTGATACTACAAACTTCGGTGTGGGGCTGTGGCTAAGAGGCTGGTGAAAACAAGGGGAAGGCCAATACCTGGAGCACAGCTGCCCCAGACACATACCAGCAAGCAAGCATAGGCAGTAAAGAGGAAGACTGGGAAGATCCCTCTGACAAGGAAATGAAGGTGAGTGGAAACTACTGCGTTAATTGAACTGCTTGAAGGGTGAGAAAACACAGAGCAACAGGAGGAAGAGAAACAAATCGGTAGATGGACAGTGCCTGGCACATCGCCCTTTTGGGTAGATGCTTTGGTAGCAGCAGTCAAGAGACAGATGGTCTGTGTAACTCTTGTTCGTCCTTGCGTCTCCTTTCAGTTTTATTTTCTCTTACTTCCAGGACTGAAAACTTGTGAATTTTCTCACATGTCTGCCAGTGTTTGCTGCTTCTCTTAACACCCTAGGGCCCTCCACCAGGTGCCCACACAAGAAGGAAAAAGGGAGAAAGGTGTGTCTTTCTGTTGTGACGGAGCTGTGATCAAGCATCTCAATTGCTGCGCAACACCCAAAGCCACGAGCCCACAGTGGTGCTGGGAGGAGTGGTCTGGCTCAGCTCCTCCAGCGGCAGAGCCCCAGCACAGGGAGATGGGGAATAGACGGGGAGAGGCCCGTCTCAGAGCTTGGTGTCCTTGCTGTCTTCAGCAGCACAGGTACAGTGGAGTGCAGTAGAGATGTTGTACAGATGTGGTATATGTGGGGAACAGTATTGATGCAGTGTAGATCCTGTGCAGATGCAGTAAAGGTAGGGCNGGTGTGTCTTTCTGTTGTGACGGAGCTGTGATCAAGCATCTCAATTGCTGCGCAACACCCAAAGCCACGAGCCCACAGTGGTGCTGGGAGGAGTGGTCTGGCTCAGCTCCTCCAGCGGCAGAGCCCCAGCACAGGGAGATGGGGAATAGATGGGGAGAGGCCCGTCTCAGGGCTTGGTGTCCTTGCTGGATCCAGCAGCACAGGTACAGTGCAGTGGAGATGTTGTACAGATGTGGTATATGTGGGGAACAGTATTGATGCAGTGTAGATTCTGTGCAGATGCAGTACAGGTAGGGGACAGATACAGTACAGATGTGGTAGATACAGTACACATGGTGTACAGATGTGCTGCAGGTGTTGTGCTGACACAGTACATTTGCCGTACTGTATACCAGTACAGTGTGATACGTGTGAATGCAGTACAGATGTGATACAGCTGTTGTGCAGTGCAGATGTTGTTCAGATGCAGTGCAGCTGCGATACATATGTGCCACAGCTGCTCTGCAGTACAGCTGCAGTGCAGATGTGGTGTAGATGCAGTGTAGATGCTGCGCAGATGTGGCACAGCGGCTGTGCGGTACACACGCAGTGCAGATGTGATGCCAGTGCGGTGCCGATGTACAGATGCGATACAGCTGCTGTGCGGTGCCGCTGCGGTGCCGAGGTTGTACAGATGTGCCCCAGCTGCTCCGCACACACACCTCACACGCTCCCCCCGCGGCGGCCCACGCAGCAGCCACAGCCNGGGCGGGGCGGGGCGGGGCGTGGCAACGCGGGGCAACGCGGGGCTGAGGCTCAAAGTCCGAAGGCTGCGGGCGGCGCGGAGCGAGTGTTGGTAACGGGGTGACGCGGGGAGGGGGGAGCGGTTGTTCTATGCGGGGCCTGGCACGGTGCAGGGGTTCGAGGCACGGTGAGACCGGGCCAGGGTGCGCGCTGTTCGGGGTGCGCGGTGCAGGCCGGAGTGCGGCCTCGAGGTGCAAGGGACTCTCGCAAACTCAGGCCTGGCCGCTCCCCGCTCCAGCCGGGCTCCCCGCAGTGTCGAGCCTTGCCCCAGGACCGATCGGGGGTGCCCGGCCGCTCTCAGAATCGTTCTTCTGCAGCCGCAGGAGTTCGGGAGTCGCTACCAAGAGCCTGGCCCTTTGCCGCGGTTCTCTGCCGTTCCCGCCGCCTGGGGTTCTGCAGGGCCGGGCACGCCCAGGGTGGCACCTGGGCAGGGCCTCTGCCACCTCCTCTGGCTCTGATAACGAAGCTGCGGAGACTGGGCCTGCCCCAGCCTGGAGGGAGGGGATCTGGCTGGTGGGAAACTGAGGTGTTCTCTGTGTGCCAGCTGGGATGGCCGGCAGAAGCCAGGACCGGAGCCTGCGGGAGGAGCTGACATGTGCTATCTGCTGTGAGCTCTTCAGGGAGCCGGTGATGCTAGACTGCATGCACCACTTCTGCAAGGCCTGCATCCAGCGCTACTGGGAGAGCTGTGCCCGTGTCCCCTCCTGCCCCCAGTGCCGCCGAGAATTCCCCAGCCGGACTTTCCGCACCCACTACCTGCTGTCCGGGCTGGTGGAGAAAGTGCGGCGCTGTGGCTCTGCAGAGCACCAGCACAAGATGCAGGTGAGTGGCTTCTGCTAGGCTCAGGAAGCAGGGAACAGGCACCACATGAGCCCTGTGCAGCCAAAGCCATCACTCTCCTGTCCCACAGTGGGTTCCCCATGTGCCTCACCTAACTCCAGTGCAACAACATCTGTATCTCTTCCCAGTTCATTCCCTCTCCCTGTTTCCTTCAAGCTGTCTGTCTTTTGGTCACTTTCTTTTCTTGCTTTTGTTTCCCTCACTGCCTTGCCTGCCTCACATTGCAGACATGTTGCTTCTCACATAGGAGCCATGCAGACGGGCTGTACTGGCTGCAGGGGTCAGTCCCTGCAGAAGTCAGATCACAGCACACAGGATTTAAACCTGCAAACAGATATCCCACACCGGAGTGCCTAGTCTTTAAATAAGTGTTTCATTTTGTGCACATATGTACCTTTCCCATGCTTCTGTACCAGGTACTTTGTTCTTGCTGCCTTCATAAGAAAACCTGTTGCAGCTTCCCTCTAATGCTGACCCCAGGAGCTGCAGAGTAGTATAATCTCCTCATGTTCCTTCCCTTGTTCCTGCAGAAACACCTGGAAGATGCTTTGCAAGCGCGTCAGATGGAGATGGAGAACTTGCTGCAGCAGAAGCGTGCAACACAGGAATGTATCTGTGGCCTCACGGTAATGGCCTGTGGTAGCTACTTTTTGTACAGCCCCTGTCCTGAATGAAGCAAAAGCAGGCACAAGCTGACTGTGCTTCCTTCTTGAGTGACCTAGAAGTATTAAAAGGAGAGTTTAGGGAGAATGGAATTAGTTCAGAGTGAGATAAAACTGATGGGATGCTATCTTCTGACTGAACTGATTCCCCTGTCTGTAATTTCATACCTCAATCCCACTGCCTGCTTTGGAGTAGACCTTTGAAGTTAATGAAGTATCAGCAAACAAGAACTTGTGGCTGGTGTCCTACTGCAGCGGAGGAGCTGGCTAGGAGGTGTTTGAAGAGTAAAGAACTAAACTATTGATCCAAACAGGCATAATCAGGCTAGAGCAAAGGGAGACTGGTGCTGTGCAAGCTGGTGAAGCTCTGGGAGAGAGATTTTTCTTGTTGGTAGAAAGAGATGTGTGTTTCAGGAACATGCCTCAAGAAAATAATGAGAGCCAAGGTTGTGCTTAGAGATAACAGCTTAGTTTGGGAAAATAAAATGTATTTGGCTGCCTCTTGTAAACAGGCAGGAAGGCAGTGAGAGCACCACATGGCTGGCTGGTTAACTACACTGGAAAAAAGTGACCTTTGAGAGCAGCTGCACTGGAGTTTTATCAGCCTTAGCTGCAGAGATTAGTTTGTACAGCTTCCCTGTCCCTTCCTTACAAAAAGGAGCCCTGATCGATGAGAAAAGGAGTGAGCTACCAGTGTTGAGTACCTCTGCCCAGGGTCTGGTGTGAAGTAAATAGTAACTAAACTGAACATCTGAGTCTGCAGCTCCAGAGAAGCAGGGGAGTTCCAGTGTTGCACACAGGAAGATGCCTGGCAGTGGGGGAGAGGGCTGTGGGGACCTGCTGTGCCTGTGTGCAAGGTTTTCTAGTGATACTTGTGCTTGGGGGGTTTTTTGTTTTGCTGATACTTGTTTTCCTTTGGCTTGGGACTTGAAAAGTATCCTTGTGTCTGTTCCCCATCCCAAAAGGTGCGGGTGTGCCTGAGATGCTCTAATTTCTAGGATTCTGTAAACAATAACGGTTGCAGTCATCCTGTGCACCTATTTGTGTCTCTGAGCTGCTCGCTTCATTTGCTGCCTTTTCCTTCTCAGAAAGTGTCTGGGGAGCTGAACTTCAAGATCCGTACAGAGTTTGCCCGTCTTCACCAGATCCTGGAGGAAAGGGAGAGAGCTGTTCTAGCAGAGCTAAGTGAAAAAGAGGAGCAGTCACTGAAACAGATGCGTGGGGACGTCCAGCGGCTGGAGGAGGGGATCCTGGTGCTGCAGAGGGACATTGAGCGCATTGAGCAGTCCCTGAACAAGGTCGAAGAAGTGTCGTTGCTGGAGGTAAGTGTGCGTGGCTGACCTGGCGGGAGGCTGAGGGATCAGAATTTGGGGTGGGGAGGGTCCTAGTGTCAGCACTAGGCTGTACCTGGAAGTCACTCTCGCTGCCATTGCTCTGGACTGTCTACGCAGTCCCTTGGAGTTTGAAGCCTTCAGCCACCAGGGAACTGGTGTTGTCTTGGTTGAGGTTGGTCTGGGGAGCCTTTGTCCTTCTCTGTCACCCCTGTGAAATTGCTTTGGCTGCAAGGCTCAGGCAGTTTTCCCGAGGGTGGAGGTCCTGACAGGTCTGTGCTGTGTGACAGTGGGAGGTAGGACAGGAGCTAATTTGTGCAGCTGCATGAGTTAATTCTCTCTGCTCCTCACTGCAGGTGGAGAGCCTGGATATCAGGTACGTGTCTGGCATGGCAGAAGCTGCTTCCCATTTCAGGAGCTTATCTTATCTCTTTTCTGGCTGGAACCACACGGAGGAGGGATCTTATCTTGAGTTTTAAAAGCAACACAGATAGCTCGGGGAGCTGTTGGTGCTCTGCTGAGTGGGGGCTGGTCCCCAGTGAATGCTGGATGTACTCCCCTGGGACTGTGTGTGTCGAGGTGGCTGGGCTGGAGGGATTGAGTGGAGTTGTTTGGGAATGGGGACAGGAGCCATCTGACTCCTCCCTGCCCTTTCTTAGCTTCTTACAACTCACAGGGCTGCAAAACTGACCCTGAGGTGTAGGTTTGTCTGAGGCTGCAAGTAGCTGAGGGCCAGAGCTGCTGTAGGGCAGTTCCGGTCATCTCCCTGGAGGCTGCAGCCTGGCTTCACAAGCCTGGTTTGTCTGCTTGTTCCTGAGCCCTGCTAGATGTGCAGTGAGTAACTACTCTGTGAGCAGTGCTGCCACATCTGTCTTGGGCTGCAATGCCACTGCATCAGGCAGAGTGAGGGAGCTTAATTCCCCTCCATATTTACCAGATCCATGTGCAGCAGCAGTGTGCCATCGTCTTGGCCATGCTTTTCCCCTGTGCCTGACTAGCAGCAGGGCAGGGGGTGTTCACTGCTGCTCTGTCTGACCCAGGCCCTCTGTGTGTGTGGAGACCCACCCTGCCTTCAGCTTGGAGCGCTACTGGGACAGCCACAGCGGCCCCCTGCAGTACATCTTCTGGAGACAGATGCTGCAGTCCATCTACCCGGGTGAGTGCATCGGTGCGAGGGATGGATGTGCTGGGTGGTGGGGGGGCTGGGGATGCTCGGCAGGGGAATTTGTGATGGGTAAAATGCTGTGCTCAATGTCTCCACAGCTCCTGCCCCGCTCACCTTTGACCCTGAGTCAGCCCACCCCAACCTGGTCCTCTCCAGAGACCTGACCGCAGTGACAGAAACCAGTCTGGCCCAGCCTGTCCCCAGCAGCCCACGGCGCTTCCGTCAGTGTGTCAACGTCCTGGGCTCACAGACCTTTGACAGTGGCCAGCACTATTGGGAGGTCTGGGTGGGCAACAAAACCAAATGGGACCTGGGGGTGGCCGCTGAGACTGTGGACCGGGCGGCGAAGGTCAAGCTGTGCCCGGAGAATGGCTACTGGACCCTTCGCCTGAGGAACAGGACTGAGTACTGGGCCACCACCACCCCCTGGGTGCGCCTAGCTCTCCACCAGCCACCCCGGAAAGTGGGAGTCTTCCTGGACTGTCAGGAGGGCACAGTCACCTTTTTCAATGCGAGGGACATGTCCCACCTCTTCACCTTTCACCAGGTCTCTGCAGCGAGATACTGCCCCTTCTTCAGCACCTGCTTCAGCGAGATGGACAACCTTGAGCCCATGCGCCTCTGCCACCTGGCCCTGTGAGGGGTGGTGCCTCAGAGACAGCAGCCTGACCCCTTGTCTTTGGCAGCCTGGGGATGTGCTGAAAGCCAGTTGTGCGCACACAGACCTGGTGGGTGCTGGAGGGGCTGTTCTGGGGAGGCAGGACAGGGATGAATCTGTACCCAGCACCCCTTGAAGAAAACATTCAGTGCCTGAGCACTGCACACATCTGTAACAGCAGCCTCTGGCTGCTGCTCTTGTGTCCTACACTCTTAGCTGTAACTCCTGTGAGGGTTAGGAGTAATCCTGGAGCACCAGCAGGGACCTCTTTAACACTGCCACCTGGCCGTGGGCTTCATCTTCTCCAAGGGCTCTGTTGAGAAGGGTCTGGGCTGGCAGCAGAGGGAGCTCAGGGTATGGTAAGGCACCAACTTACTGCCTCTTTTTACTTGGTTGCTATTAAAGCTCATTACGAAATCCTCCTGGACTTGCCCATGGTTTGCATGGGGAAAAGGGGGGTTTGCAGGGGTGCAGCAGAACCAGGGCTATAGAGCAGCTCTGGCCCAGGCTCTTTCTCTCTGTGTGCAGCAGCAGAAGGGTGGAAGAGTGTCTGTTCTCGCTCAGCCCTTCCCTTGGAGTGCTGCTTGCACATCTTGCAGCAGCTGCAGCCCTGCTGCTGGGGAACAGGGTGTTGGTTTGGCAGCGCCGTGGGGTTTGCATGTGTGGAAAATGCAAAGTTCCATTTCACACCAACTTCACGAAAGCCCTGGTGGCCCTTGCAGTCAGGAGCAGGCTGTTCCAATGTGGCTCTGTGCCTGTTAGCCCCATGGGCAGCATGAGCGTTGCAGGCGGGCAGCCAGGGGGTTGACTAGAGTGTTTTTGGCTGCTGCTCTTTGTGCTGGGGGTGCTGGCTGTGTCCCCACCTCAGTCATGAGTCAGCAGAATCAACGTGAGGTGCTGGGGTGGGTCCAAGCTTGGCTGGTAGGAGGGAGGATGGTGGCGCCTGGGGTTGCGTGGAATTCTGTTTATCCCATTCAAGTCTATACCAGGGCCAAAGCAGAGGCCAGAGTGGCCCCCATCCTCTGTAGCCCCCCAGGTGCTGGCTGAAGCCTGCAAATTCCTCCTCTGCAGGGGCTCAACTCTTGTGCTGCAGGGAGGGCTGTTTACCTCCCACAGCTGGGCAGGGGGTCGCTTGTCACTGACCAGCCTCCTGCTCAACAGGGCTGGGAGAGGAGGTCCTATCCTCCCATGGTGCCATAAGGGACAGTGCCTCTTCCTGTGCACCGCTGCTGCAGCGGGCTGGGCTGTAGCATCTGGTTTTGTAGTGTCCTAATGCCTCTGCCGGCTGGACTGGAGGATGATCCAGGGAAGATAAAGGCCTCCTGTGCAGGAGCACCAGGCAGGGGGTGGATCCAGTTTTGGGGAAGGTGCTGCTGCCTTGCTTGGGGGTCAGGTGTGTTTGGAGGGGGTGTTGGGGGTTTCTGCTCCCTCCCCTTGTCTAGTTCAGCTTTCTCTGGTGAGTGAGCTTTGCTCCCTCCCTGCTGAACTCCTGGGTCGGGCTCAGCCTCCTCTCTCAGCTCCTACCTCGTCCTTTCACTTCTCCCCAGCCTTCGCTGAAAGAAGAGTGGAGAAGGATGAGCTGCTGGCATGGAAATGCTGCTGTGAGCAGGGCTGTCACCCCTCAGCAGGGGCTGGGAGCCTCTGTGGGAGGGTGAGACTGGTTTGATCTCACCAGGGAGCTGTGGCTGGCGGGGACTGAAATCCCAAAACTGCCGACAAGTGAGTCTGGGCGGCAGCAGCTGTCCCTGAAGCAAGAGGAGAAGCAGATCCAGCAGGTGCTGGCAGGCAGGCAGTGCAGACGGCTTTGGCGGCTGCCGGTTCCCACTGCCCACCGCTGCCACGGGCTGCGTGGTGGCATGGGCTGTGAGTAGCTTGCTGCAATGTGTGCCAGTGCCATTGCTGCCACTTCCCACACCTTCCCCTCACCTAAGGCAGAGCAGTGAAGCCTTCTTGTCCCAAATCCCTGGGCTGAACAGGTTCCTGAGGAAACTTCCTCATCCTCCTGTAGGCCTGCATGTAGTGACTGTGGCATTTTGGGATCTCACGTCCTCACCCAGCTCTGCCAGTGGGGAAGGGCTCTGGCAGGAAGGCTGGGGAGGGCAGAACCCCTGTTCTGGCCATGGCACCTACAGCTGCACCTGTGAGCGGAGAAAGCGCTGCTCCAAGCTGCCATATGTGTGGCGTTAGCCCTGTGAAGAAACACTGCCTGCTGTTAAATGCTGCCTGCGAAACCCATTTCACTGATAAAGCAGAGCACCGTGGAGCTGACACCACAGGCATGGGGTGAACAGAGTGGCCGGCTGGCCCTGAGTTCGGGAAGTAGGAAAGGGAATGGAGAGAGAGGCACCCCACTGTGCTCCAGCATCTGGACTCAGCACCTGCCAGAGCTGGCTCTCACCATCTGCCCTCAGGACCAGACTGCATTTTCCTTGCAGGTTACTGCGTCAGTTTGTCCCTGGGCTGCACTCAGAGCCACCTCAGCGAGTCCTTCCCACAGCCGTCAACGGGCTGGGTAGTGTCCAGCAGCTCCTGCCTTGGCCCACTGCTGTGTCCTTATCCCCTGCTGCGGGGAAGCTCTTGCTTCCTTGGGTCCCCCCACGTGCTGGAAGGGGGACAGGACTTTAAAATAAAACCCCTTTGTTTTGCAGGGCGGCAACAATGGAAAGGTCCCCTCGGTCCCACAGTCACCCTGTGTTTGTGATGGAAAATTCCCCTTCGCGGCGGGCCCAGCCCTCCCCAGTGTCCTGCCGTTAGATGGCAGCATGGACGGGCTGGTCCTGGCCTCCAGTGCCTGCACAGTGCCACTTTCGGACTGTGATGGATGCAGGATGCTAAAATCCCTCAGGTTTTGGGGTGCCAGGTCAGACCTTATGCTTTTTACACACTCAGGTTTTCCAAGCAGTCCTGGGACTTCATTTTGTCCAGCATCTCAGCAGCAAAATGTGATTGATGTCTCCATCATGTTCACACCTCACTGCTCATCTCTCAGAGGCATGATGGCCCCTGATATCAACTCCCAGTGGTCCTCAGTACAGGTGGACACACTGCCATGGTAGGGACCCCTGTGACTGGCTCTGAAGACAGCCCTTGGCACAGCGAGGTCTCAGCTTCTCACCCTTTGGCAGCGGGCAGTGGTACCCAGCTCTTCCTCATCACCTCAGCATCATCATCATGGTGGGTGTTAAAAACTTGCAGGAGGTTGAGTACCTCCAGGGATGAAGGAGCCTCGCTGCTTTCTGCTCCTTTGGCATCGAGGAGAGAGGAGCCTGATGCTGGGTGTGCTGAGGAGCAATGCAGTCAGTGTTTTCAGGACTTAAAACTCAATAATTAGCCGGGGGAGAGTTGAGTAAAATAAACTGTGGCTTGGAGTCCCTCTGAGGGCTGCAGCAGAGACACAGGGTTATTTCTTGCATGGATTTGTGATAGGTGAGTGCAGGGGGAGTTTTCATGCCTTTTTGAAGCCGTGAGCACATGGTTCTCATTCAGGCTCTTTCTTGGCTGTCCGCAAGTGTGTAATGAATAACCCCTGGAGTGCTGCGTGGGGCCATATTCATTTATCAATTCAGCACTCGATGGGTGCATGGGCAGCTGGCCAGGGCTGTGCCTGCTGTGCCACTGTACTTCCAAAGCTCTGCTATCACCGTCACCTTCAGCGTGTTAATCGTCATTTCATGGCTGTCACTGGCAGGGCTATAGAGCAGCATCCCTGACGCATGTAGGGCAGCACCATCCTGCTGCCAGTGCCACAGCCTTATGCATGGCACCCACCAGAGGGTGAGCAGCTGTCCCTTATGTGACTGTGCTGGGAGACAGAGCAGCCACCCCACACTGCTGGTGAGGATGGACAGTGTGAGTGGGGGTCCCTAGAACCCTCAAAACGAGCAGGGGCGCAAGCATGCACACGTGGGTATGAGAATCGCTTGTGCATCTTCATGTGTCCCTGGGGGTGCAGGAGAAGGAAGGCTGGAAGCTCGGAGGAGTGCAGAACTGTGTGTCTGGGGGTCTGCATGCAGGTGTGAGGTCTGGGCTTTGTGAGGGGCCTGCGGGTGCGGGGCAGAGCTGGGACGTGTGTGCTGACACGAGGTGAGAACACGCTGCCCTGGGCGAGAGTGAGCCACCCTCTGGTCCCAGAGACTGGATTCGCGAAAGAAGGAGACGTGCTGTCATTGCCGGGAGGATGCCCAGGGCTGCACAGGGGCAGCCGGGTGTGGGTTCACCTGGATGCACTCACAGGTGTGGGGTTGTTCATGCGTGTGCGGGGCACGGGTGATGCTCGCCACGCATCCAGCTGCGGGAC
>VZRI01003992.1:774604-820119 GCA_013397515.1 Upupa epops | reverse complement strand
CGCGGGGCGCTCCGCACCGCATCGCTCCGAGCCGCCCCTCACCACCCTGTCCGCAGCCCCGGAGATGAAGAGAGTTTACACGCTGCCCCTCTGGCTCTGGCTCGGCATTGTCTCGGAGACAGGTGAGCGCTGGGGATGGGGGTGACCCGGGAGGACGGGACTAGATCCACCCGCGTGTGCCCCAGACCCCGCAGGGATCCGCAGCGCCTGCTGCCGTCTCCTTCATCCCGCACTGGGATGTGTCGTGCACTGGCGCTGCCCGTCGTGGTGTCCCCCGTCCCCGACGGGGACCGACGTAGCCCGTTCTGCGATCTCACATCCCCGACGGGGAGCGATGCAGCCCGTCGCGGGTCTCCCATCCCCGTCACAGCCCGTCCCGCGATCTCACATCGCCGACGGGGGCCGATGCAGCCTTCCCTGTGTGTCCAGACGGCTGTGACAGCGCGAGAACGGGACAGAGGACTCATCCTGTTTTCTGAGGAGATGAGTCCGTGGGGACCCCACACCGCGCCCGTTCCGCAGGTGATCCCGCTGCCAGCAGGGAGAAACCCCCCCATGACTCCGGCCAGAGGATCCCTGTGCGCAGGGCAGTGCCCAGCGGGGAGGCACTGGGGGCAGCTCCCTGCTCCGTTTGTTTTTCACGCACAGAGTGGTTAATTTGTGAGCCCCGTGGGCAGGAGGGTGCCAGGGTGAGGGGTGGTGGTCGTCCAGGTGACACCATCCAGCCCGTGGATCCCAGTCGGTCTGGAAAGTCACTGATTTCCCTTCCCAAAGCACTTCAGTCAAAGCCCTGACGGCAGCTTGGGGCGGGTGTGTATGGAATCACGGCAGAGATGGGGCTGTAACACCCTTTCAGAGAGCAGAGATCGCAGAGCAGAACCGCATGGGCACTGCCAGGACAGCAGAGACTGGTACCAGCCCCACCAGCTTCCCCTGGGAAGCTCCTGTGTGTGTGCAAGTAAAGTCTTGACAGCCCAGATCAGAGTGAGACCGACAAAGTTAGTAACGCTGGGAGCTTGCAATGTGGGGAGATAAATTTTGAGAGCTTAAATAGAATTTTCTGTAGCCTCAGAACTCAGTGACTCACTGTCACCAGCAGCGTTTGCTGCCGTCGTTGAAACGAGCTCACACGAGGACTGCAGATCTGGCCGTGGAGATGGGTATGGATGGCACCACTGGCAGCAGCACCTTCAACTTACCCTGCCCAAACTGCTGCTGCTGACTCCTGGTGCTACATGGTCGAAGGATCCCCAGGGCTGCTGTAATTCTGGGGGAGCTCTGGGAGGCAGGACAGAACAGGACCTGCTGCTGGTGGCATCACAGCAGGAGCTGCAGCTGTTCCAGGCTCTCTTGTTAGCAATTTGTAAAGCGTCGAGTAGCTGCTCTCAGGTTCTTTCATCTCCTGGAGGTGAAGGGAGCGGTGCTGGAAGGCTCTGGCCCAGGTGGCTGCGTGATGTGTGGCGCCTCATCAGTGCGGGACTTGCAGAGCTTTGAAGCTCCCCAGTGCTGCCTGATAAGTGCAGTGACGGTGGGTGATGGGGAGCTCAACCGGGGGAGAGCACCCTGGGGTTTGCTTCCCCTTTGTCCTGTTTACTCGAGACCAGTTTGTCAGTGTGCAAAGAGCCCACAGGGTTTTCATCATTAACTGTAATCCCAGCTGGGTGCAAATATTTGCTCCCCTTGGGAGGAGGGATGAGGGTGTGAGACTTCCACCTGGGAAGAGTGAGATCTAGGGATCAGGACAGGTCTGTTCTGACTCTGTGCCCTCCTTGATCCTGCACCCTGGTACCTGGTGAAACGGGCCAGTGCTGCGAGGGGATGCCATGGGGAAGAGCACACAGCCTCTCCCTCCACCCCAGCTCCACAGTGCTCCTGGGGTGGAGTGGAGATGGGGACTGGCCCTTTGCAGGGAGTAAGATGGAGGAGCAAGCAGACGCTCAGCCCCAGCACCCCAGAGCACATCGGGGTCACCCTTTACGGATGGTGATGAGAGCACAGAGCAGCTATGACCACCCCACAGCCGAATAACCCCCCGAGTGCCTGCCCTTAGCGTGAGGAAATGGCTTGTGCATGTGCAGGACCTGAGCTGTTAGGGCAGGCAGCAGCAGCCAACATCTCCGATCACGCAGACCTCCCCAGCCGGGTGCTCGGACAGCCCCGTGCTGACGGTGCCAGCAGCAACATTCGCCTTCGCAGCTGGGATTTGGAGCCGCCGCTTTATTGCGACCCATAAACATGGGCTGTTTCAGCAACACCCTTTCAGTGAACACAGCAAACCCTGCTCTGGCTTCACCCGGTCACTCGTTAGTGACGAAGCCTGGCCAGGACCTCCAAGGAAGAGATGGGTGGTGGGTGGGATGTGGCCTGAGGTCCTTGGGGCTGTCAGGGAGGGGGTAACCAACCCCCTTGTACCCCACCAGCTGCTTAGGGACGATTTTGGATTAATGAGTTGTACCTACCACCTTGGGATCTGGCCTGGGCACACAAGCCCGGGGCTCGCTGCCTGCACAAACATCGTGAGGGTGTTTGCTGCTGAGTTCAGTCTGGTGTTTGGTCAGGGAGATGCTCCCCAGCAGCGTGAGCAGAGCAGGAGGGAGCTTCCTCCAGCGTGTCCCACCCCACTCTCTCCAGCGAGCTTGTTTCACGTGGGGGCAGTCCCCGGGGTCTCTCTTGGCTCCACACTGGTGTTTTCCAGGGCAGGCGTGGGAAGGGTAGGTGCTCCTGGCCGGCCAGGAGGGAACAGGCTGTTCTCAGGAACTGCTCTGGGACGCTGGGGAGGGAAAGGGAGAACGGGATCCCACGGGAACGGCGCAGGAGGGAGCCATCGTCAGGCAGCAGTGACTCCAGCGCCCTATGGGGCATCCCCGGCTCTCAGAGTGGATGCTGAGCAGGAGGGCGCTCTTGCTGAGTCCGCGGGTCTGCCCTGGCTCTCTGTCTCTTTGGGTAGCGACGTGAGCTCTATGGACAGGACCCGCTGCACCCATGTCCTCCCCAGCTGCTCGAGCTGGAGCAGCAGCGGTGTTTCCTTTGCCTTCAGCCTGATGGACTGAAACGGCCCCAAGCAACGGGGGCAAGTTCTGTGGGCTTCCTCTTCCCCAGACTGGGGGCTCTCGCTTTTAAACCCAGCGGTGGGGGAAAGCTGCAATGAACCTGTGGTGATGGGAATCCTGGGTGGGAGGGAGGGTCCCGCAGGCATGGGGACAAGCAGAAAGTCCTGTGATGGCCAGACCCTGCAGGTTGTGCTGCCAGCAGAGAGTGAGGGGCTGGATGGAGCAGAGGAGCAGCAGTTGCAGTGGTTTCTGTGTGTGGAATGACTAAACATCCCAAGGCTCTTCTCTGGGAAAGATGGGCTGGGGCATTGCCGTGGAGGGTTACAAACTCACGGCTCGGCTGGAGGAGAGGGTTCCTGGCAGGTTCCTGTGCTGGAAGGATGCAGAGCATGGTGGGGGGGTCAGTGGCTTGTGTGGAGCTGGTCACTGTGGAGCCTCGTTGGTGTGAGATGTTTGCCTGGCCCCACAGGTTGTGCATGGAAAAACACATAGGTCTGCAGGGAAAAAATCCTCAGGTGCTCAGTTAGAGCTGAAACACCTCTTTCCCAGCCCAGACTGTGAGCCAGAAGAGCCAGAAGTGCCCAGTGCTGTGTTCCACCTTGACCTGCCCCTGCTAACCCCACGCTGACAGCTCCTGCAAATCTCTATCTGGGCAAGGGGCAGTGGGGAGCCAAGCATCCAGCCCCAGAAGGTCCCATCTCACACCAGCTGAGTGCCATTGGTGGGACTGGGACCACCTGGGGGGTGTCGGTGTCTGCTGGGGAGACCAGAGCTGGAGTTATCTTCTGTCCCTCATTAGGAAAAGAAATCCTGCTGCAGCTGCACTGGCATCTAGTGACTGGTTAAATTAATTCCAGGGTTTTATTGCCTCTGGCTATCCCAGACCTTTGTTTCTTGTTTCATGTTGTTAAAAGAGAGGGTTAGCCTGTCCCGGGGGGGCTTTTTCTCTCTGGTCAGAGCAGTTGTGATGTTTTCAGCACGCAGGGTTGCTGCCCGTTCTGCGGTGCCTCATTGTTCACGCAGCACAGTGGAAGTGGAGATGGCCCATGGTCAAGTCGGCGAGGAGGCACCAGCCCTGGCCGCTTGCTTGGTCGAGCATCCGCGGGCAAACCGCTCCGTCTCTAGGTGCAAGTTCAGCAGAAGGAAGGTGAAAACCCGGCCCCACAACAGCTGGTGGCCAAACTCCCACCAAGGTTTATAAGCTGGGGGTATTAAGCAGGGAGGCTCTCCTGGAGTCGTTTCCCTGCTGAGGTAGCAGAACCAGGTTTCAGCCAGTGACTTGTATTTCACCTTACAACTTCTCCCACGTGTGGGTTGTTTTTCTTGCTGCGTTCCTGCCCTCTCCTTCCAGGGTGAGGTGCTCCGCGGCCAAAGCTGGAGGTGCCGTGGGACGGATGTCACGGGCTAATGAAAGAGGGTCGGTTTAGGGGGTCAGGAAAAGACTCTAAACTGGGGAAAAGCAGAGAAACGGGGTGGTGGGGAAATGCAGGAGATACTCCGAGCGAATGCTGCGGTCTCCCCTTCTCTAAGCATGTAGAAACAGGCAGCTGCAGCTCCCCTACTCTGCTTCTGTGCACTGAGAGGCAGCAAAGAGCCCACAGCTGTCCCCAGCAGGACCAGGACAAAGGGTTGAATAGATTGCACATCCTGCTGGTCTTTATCCCCCATTACTGATGGGAAGAACCCTGGAGTGAGCAAAGAGGGAGATGAGATTTTACCTGCCAGCAGCAGCCAGTTACAGCTCAGCAGAGTCTGGAAACCCCCAGTACAGTTGCAGAAGGCTAAGAGAGGGAATAAGTCCAACCCTACTGGCAGTCTTGATGCAGTCAAAGAGGGAAGTGATCGCAGTAGCTTGATGATGCCATTGCTGCCATCCAAGCTGTAGCCACCCACCCGTGTGTGGGCATGGAGCGGTTACGCCTTCTCCTGGCCGTGGTTCCAGCTGGCTGGGCAAGTGCCAGCCAGTGGGCCAAGTCACCTGCCCCACTCTATGGTGCCGATGACAGCACCCTGCACCATCCCACTACGGCCACACAGCAAGGCAATACCACCCACTTGGGTGTGTTGTGGGGGCCAGGGCATACCCCCTGGAGAAGGGTTAAGCATAGAGGAGTGGTGCCAGGCTGGGTGTCCAGGTTCTCCCTTGGCGGAGGTCAGCGGTGGTTCATGGGAAAGGAAAAATTGGCAGCTGGGCCGGATGTCCCTGCATTTCCCCTCTTCCTGCAGCCGCCTGAACGACGTTCCTTATTTAGCTTTCCTGACGGACAGGAGGAATCTGATGGCGGAAACTGTCACTGGCTGATAACAGCTCAGGGACCCCTTTATGATGGGCGGCACGGCAGGGAACAGGGCAGCGCTCCTCTTGCCAGGACGAGAGAGCTGGGCAGCCAGCGTTGCCCTTTGCACCGGGTTCTCGGGGACGGCTGTGGGTGGCGAGGGAAGGGCACGCAGAGCCCTTCCCTTTGTGCTGGTTTGTGTACAAACCCCGCCGGTGCTATTTAAAAGGCTCTCAAGGCCGAGGAGCAATGGCATATTTTTATATTTACACTGTGGTTGCGCTCTCTTTTACGATGGGCATCCGAGCTGGTGGACAGGGCTGCGCGTGGGGGAGGCGTGGAACAAAACCACCCTGCCGAGGCCTGAGTGCAGCAAAGATTTTCCACTCGCTGCCAGTGAGGACCTCAAGGGTTGCTTCCGCTGGAGCTGGGAGTGATGATCAGTGCTGGGGCTGATCACACGCATCAGGACTGGCTCCCATACAAGGGTGCTCTAGCCGAGCACATAAACACTGCGGAGATGTTACTGCAGGTTCCATGGTCCCTAGCTTTCTCTCCATAGAAGATGGCATCTTGCTGGCATCTGAACCATTTTCTCCTGTGCTGTGGTGACCAGTCCCCAAACCACAGAAGGGCCTGAAACACAGCCGCTCTCTTCACTGCATCCATTGATTTTCATCTTGCATCAGTGGAGGCCACCGGGCTGCTCCCGTACCAGTAAGAGCATTGTTTCCATGGTAATTAATGTATTTTAAAAGGGCAGAACGTGCAGCAGGACCGTCCTTGTTAAAGAGCAAGCCCCGAGTGAGGTAGCCCTGGCCGCTGGACTGCCTGTCGGACCTTTGATCAGCACAATGCCCAGGTTGGATTCACTGTGCTCCGCGCTGGGACGCAGGGTGCAATGAGCTGGCTTGGATGGTGGCAAAGAGTTCACACAGACCCACACTACAGCCTCGCAGCCCTGGGGTCATCAGTCCTCTACTGCTCAGTAAGCTCTGTGAGGTGGTTAGAGCTGAGCACCATGAACAGTCTCCCCTCGAGTCTCAGTAGGAACTTGCAGGATGTGTTTCTGCTCTCAGAGGAGTCTGCTATGTAGTTACCTGCCCAAGCATCTGTGGGCTGCAGGACTGAAGTTTAGGTCATGGCACTATGCTGGTACCTTAAATGCTTCTCACTTCAGCTCAGGTTTATTTTGTGTTTGCTTTCTGTCGTCAAGCAGTACAGGCAGGGGGATTGGTGTGAAGGGAGCTGCTGCATCAGTCTGAGTTCGTTTATTGCTCTATCAGTGCCAGATATATGTGCAGGGCTGTGAGGAACAGGAGTTCCTGTCCCAAACCTCAGTGCATGGTTCCAGTGGCTGTGCTGGGGATGAGGTACCCACAGGGCTTTGCATGCTCCTGGCTGCTCTGAAGCAGACAAAGCAGCACAACTGGTGTTGCACGTTAGTTATTTAAAGTGCTAGGTGGTCCTTACCGTGTCACTTCCTCGCATGATGCACCATTGCCATTGCAGCGAGAGGAGTTAACTTCCTGCAGGAGTCACCTCCCCAGTCCCCTCATGTAAAAGTGTAGTGTTCAGCCTGAGGCACTTCACCTTTCTCCCTGGCTGTAGGGCATGTGGGGCTCTCCATCCTCAGAGAGGTGTTGAAGGAGCTGCCTTTGGGGTGGTGCTGGCTGAGCCTGTTCCCAGCCCATGGGGTGTCTGCTCACACGTGTGTTCCCTGGACCAGCCCCTTCTGCTGGAGTGCATTTGTCCACACGATCCACCATCTTCCTCACCACACTGCCTCCCTCCTCCTCCTCCTCCTCCTCAGCAGATGGGCATGATCCATCAGAGGGGAAAAACGAAAAAGCAGCATCAATCAAAACAACTGATGGCCCCAATGGAGGGAGCCATGGCCAGGAGGAGGCTGGGAGGTGCTGGGATCATGTGGAGTGAGCAGTAGACAAAGGAAGGAAGTTTTTATTGCTGGGCCGAATCCTGAAGTCCTTCAGCTGTATTTAGGCTGGTGCCTCAATGACTTCAATGGGGACTGGTGGGAGTAAAGGGAGAAGAAAGGGCTTCAGCATCTGGCCCCTGTGTAATTGTGTCACGTGGAAGCTCATAAAGAATTTGCAAACTCACGCTGGCCTTGCTGAGCACTCCTGGTACTGTTTCTGGTAGCAGCCAGCAAGCAGTACCCTGTCTTAGGGTCCTCTATCTGCTTTCTCACCTAAGAAGGCTTACGAGTTCCTGTGGCTAGGATGTCTGTAAAAGCTTTACTGGTTACATGAGTTCCCTCCAGAAAGCTGCAAAAAGCTCATGGCTTTGCAGCAGACCCCTCTGGTCTTCTTGCAGGGGGAAGGTCCCGTGTTGGCTGTGGGAAGCGTGTGCTGACAGTGGGGCTCAGCCCTGGGCTTGGCGCTCTGTGACTCCTCCTCTCCAGTTCATAGAATTATTAAGGCTGGAAGAGACGTCCACAATCACCCAGTCCAACCATCAACCCAACCCCACCCTGTCCCCCAGGGCCACATTAATGCATGTTTGAACACCTCTAGGGACGGAGACTCCCCCCTCCCTGGGCAGCCTCTCGCAACCCCTGACCACTCTGTCAGGGAAGATATTTTTCCCAATGTCCAATCTAAACCTCCCCTGGCACCACTTGAGGCTGTTTCCTCTTGTTCTACTGCTAGTGACTTGGGAGAAGAGACCAACCCCCCTCTCTGGTGGCTGCTGAGATGGATGTTAGACCTAAAAAAATAAACACCGACGAAAGTCAATCTTCTCCAGGGATGACAGTCAATCTTGATATTTACTGAGGCAGGAAGGCTGGGCACAGACTGTAGTTTATACTTGGGTTTGGAACCTGCCAGCTCAGAGTGACGGCAGTGAGCAAAATCACACCCAGCTGAGGTGATGGCATCCAGCACCTACAGAACCCATCACTCGGGAGGTGGCTTCTCCTGGCCCGAGTAGAGTCCCCAGCGGGGTGTGGTTTGGTTTAGACGCCATCACCCCTTCCCCACACTGCAGTGCTGGCCCCTCGGGAAGCAAAGGGCAGAAGATGAATGGCACATGCCTTAAACCTCGTGTCTGGCTGCATGAGGGATGCAGTATTCACACTCAGAAAATCCCCATGCTGCTGGGCAGGCAGTGCCCAGTCCTGGTGCTGGGATGAAACGTGGGGAGAGCAGCCGCTTCGGCTGCAAATGGATTTACCCTGTGCTCTTTGATAGAGCAATTCAGCTAATTGCCTGTGCCTCTGGGACTGGGGGATGCTGCTCTGGGCTGTTGTCAAACCAGTGGACTCAGCAGGTCCTGGCTGTTGTCTCTAAGTGCTGGCTCTGGCAGTACTGCAGGTGCTGGGAGGGGGCCTGGTCTTTATCTCTCTTCTCTGTGCTATGACATCCCAGTGCCCAAGTGAAGGGGAGCTACAGCACGCCCCATCCTGCCCTGCTCTGGGCAGACAGGCTTAGACCTGGTATGTCATCCCTTGAGTGACAGCATTGCTGTGGGGTTTTACCCCCTTGGTTAGGTAGGATTCACCACATTCCCTTGCTCGTCTGCTGCAAGGACTAGCAGAGACAACCAGGAGGTGTGGGCATGGCTTCATGGCCCCAGTTTATAAGGAAGCAGTTGGATGCCCCCCAAACTTCTACCATCGTAGGGAGGCAGGAATATTTCCAAAAGCATTCTGGTCACACCAGAATCACACCCAGCCCAAGGTGTGAAGCCATGGGGTCTGCATTGCCCAACACGGTCCCTCCAGGACGCTCAGTGTTTCACAACATTTATGGCTGCTTAGACAAATAAAGCCTGAGGCAGTTAATCCCTGACTCTCCAGCCTCCCAGCAATAACAAGGCCTGGGTGGCATTTCCAGGAATGCTCTGGGGGAGAGGGGGATCTCGGTTTTATATGGTGGTGGGAATCCAAGCCTGCCTTCAGCGCAGATAAGCGATGCTGGCCAGGCTGAGCTCCTGCTCAGAGGTTATAGTGGTGATGGAAGGCAGGAGACTCCGCACAGCTTTGGCCCCTCCGTAACCTTTGCCAAAAGAAAAACACTCCTTAATACAATAGTGGATTTAAAAAGAAAAGAAAAATAAACAGGGCCCCATGTGAACTTAGGAAACCTGTGCTGGCATGAAGAGAGATGCTCGTGGTGAAACGGTCTGAGCAGCAGCACCTGGAAAGGCTCTGGCCCCCCAGCCCTACATTGCTGGGGATGAGAAAGAGCCCGTGTCAGTCCTCAACCCCTTGGTCCAACATGATGCTGAAGTACCTCTGCTTCTAAATGCTTTCTCCTGCCTTAGTGGTCCGAGCCAACGTATCTGCATAGCGATACGGTCTAGCGGTGAAGTTGGTGGAGTAGGACTAATGGTTGGACATGATGATCTCAAGGGTGTTTTCCAGCCTGAGCGATGAACATGTTTTTCTTCTGTTTGCCATCCCCAGCCTCACCCCACGGCTCTGAGCACCACGTACCTTACGGTGGCCAAACGGGGCCAGGAGAGGAAGTGGCGTGCTGTCTCTTTAGCACAGTTTCCCTGTCAGTACTTGTGCTCCTTGGGTGGAAGTCATTAGCATGTGTAAACGCTTCCTTCCAGTTGTGTCCGCTTGCGTGCTCTCCCCGCTGGGCTGCGTGGCAAGGGAAGCACCTTTGAACGGGAAAACAACAACAACCCCACCAGATTAACAGGAGAGCGACTGGGTGTTTACGACGCTCGGTAGCCCCCTCGTCAGCTATTTTTAAAAAGCAGCAGAAGGTGGCTTTTGCTTGGTGGCCTTCAAATAGCACCCGAGTCCAATGCTGCCATTTAGGCTGGGGGTTTGGTTGTAGGGACTGTGCGATGATATACAAAGTGTGACATTTCCAACTCAGCCTTTCTTGGAAGGGAATGAAATGAGTTTCATAGCTGCTGCGCGAGGGGTGTTATGTGGAGGTGGAGAGAGAAAGCTGTGCAGATGTTAAACAGCCAGCTAATCTCAAGTGACGTGAATGCCCCGATACACTTTGGCTCTCAGAGATGATGATTATCATCTCCCGCTGCAGCGGGTCCTGGCTTGCAGTCACAGCTCTGTGCCAAGAGAAACCTGGAGCATGTGCGTTTGTAACTCACCACTGATGTCCCGGACAGCCCCGCAGGGCTGGTTTTCCTCCAGGTGCCCCCAGTCTCTCCATCTTCAAGTCTTTTTGCTCACCAGGGAGCAGATAGGATCGCTGACCTGGAGGTGAGGAGAAACTTATCAAAGCCCTGACAAGTCTCTAGAGCCCATCTCTCCTGTAGATCCGGTGGGGAGCAGAGTAAGATTTTTATTAACCACAGCACCAGGGAAGCGTCGAGGTCTGGCCAGCTTTGGCTGCTTTCAAGGACGGCAGGAAGCTGAGCTGTGCAGTGATTTACAGCAGGGCAAAATTTATCTCCTACATTGCTGTGAGTGCCTTTACCCCAGGGATTGCTCCTCCATACCCACTCACGCAGACACCAGGAGGGCTCTTAGATCTGCTCAGAGCCCTTCTATCAGCCCTCTCTGCTTGTGCACATCTGACCTCGTACCTGCAGCTTCCTTCCTCTGCAGCTACCTCTGATGACTAACTCTCCTTTGAAGAGCCTGTGCCTGTGATCTTCCTGCCTCCCCTCGTGCCCACCCTGTCGCAGACGGCAGAAGGGGTCGTGCTGAGCTGCGAGTACGCACGTGCGGGTGTGCATGCGAGAAGCTGCGCCACCGAGGAGGGTTCCTGCTGCCCTGCTCCCAGGGCAGCACCTTGCTCTCATGCCCATGACCACTCTTCCCTTTGCTTTTTTATTATTATTATTATTATTTTTAGCCTATACTTGATGCTTGAAGACCTCGCTTTGATAATGAGGAAGTTTAAATTCCTCCTGCACGTTGCTTGTGCTTCCTACTGGATGAACCTATCCACGTCTAATGAAGCTTTTTCATGTTGCACTGGCTCTGGAATAAATCCATGTGCTTTGTTCCCCATTATCCTTCATTAGAAGGAATAAGGTTTGGTCCTTTCTTGCCTGAGTATCTGCTTTTTCCAAGCCAAAGCAGCCCAGTTCCTCCTGCTTTACCCTTTTGTGGCTCAGGCAGGAACGGAGGTACAAAGAAGCTACATGATGGGCTTCCACTGAGCCTGGAGCAGATGAGGAATTCAATCTAGGTTTTCCATGGCTAAGATAATCATCCAATTGCAAAACTGGGGGATTTTTTCCCCACTTACGCTGTTCATTAGCTTCTCTCACGCTCAGCAGCTGGAGATCAGCTTGAGGATGGGTCATGCTGCAGAGAACAGGCACTGCCAGCTCCAGAGCAGCTATTTGGTTGGAGGGCTCTGAGTTGATTTCAATTTGCAGCTAAGTAGCAAACATCTGGATGCAAACTCCGGGGGCACAAAGGCAGAGGAGCAGGTCTTTTCCGCTTGGCATGATGCCTCCCAGACCAGCTGCAAGCCTCCTGAAAAAGCTCTGTGGGGTCACCCTGACTGTAGCAGCCTGGGCAGGAGGCAGAGAGGGTCCCCAGGATTTGCTCATGCTGGGGAAACCTGCCCTGATTGGGGTACAGGGGTTCCTTCAGTGTCCTTCTCGTCCTTGTCCATAAGCCAGCAGTCCTGGGAAGAGCTTAACTTTAAAGGGCAGCACCGAAGCTCACACTCATCAAGGAAAAAGCAAACCTGTGTCTTGCATTTTTCTTTCCAAATGCTGCTGCCCTTTTCTCTCCCTGCTCAGTGCCAACCCTCAGGCTCTGTCTGACTTCCCAGTCAGCTGCCTGTGCCACCTCATCTCCCCGTAAGAGTTGGATGCTGAGGCCTCTCTTAACATGAGCTCCCTCTTCCCCTGATGATACATCTGTGCCTGGTTTCAGCAGAGCTTCACCTGGAGCCCCTGGGAGTGGCTATGATGGAGCTGTAGTTAATGATGCCCAAACTGAGGGTGTCTTCTCTGCTGCTTCTCAGGCTTTTCTCTTCTTGTGTGTCTCTGCAGCAAAGCTCTGGTGCTGCAGATGTAAACCTCTTCCCAGGTGCTGGAGCTGGGGCTGTCACCAGACTCAGCAGGAGCAGCTGGAGCTCTCGAAAAGGGGATGATAACCTCGTATGGGCAGGGAAATTCTTCCCTGATGCAGTGCTCTGTGGTTTAGAGGCTCCAAGACCTAGATGTCTCACCTGATGTAAGAGCTGATGATGACCTCCTTTGGGACCTTATCCATCTCTGTGGGAATCCCACAGTGGCAAAATCCACACTGTAGCTGCATAGCCTGGAAAGGTATTTCATGGGATGCTTTTTAACTTCATCAGTTACAGAGTAAGAAGCAGCTGGTAATTGTTTCCTTTAGTCATTTACCCTCTGTCCCTGTGTAGCTGTCATTTCTTCTCAGTGGCCAAAGATGTCTCTTTCATGTCCCATGGGTTTGGGCCCACTGCTGCCAGAGTTTGCTGCCCAGTAAAACCCCCTGAGTTACAGCTGGATGGACACAGGGCTGGATTGAGCTCTGAATCCTGATCTGGGCAGGCAGCTCCTGAGCTGTCCGGGCAGGATAACTGGAGGTAGCTGCCACACAGCCTTTTCCCAAGCCACTTGCCCAGAGGCCCCAGAGGGATGTCTCAAGCCCATGCTGGTCATCTGTTTGTGCTGGCAATCCCTGGACCAGATTTGGACCAGCACCCAGTTCACACAAGCCGTGGACCAGCCGTCGCATCCCTTCAGGTTATAGAGAGCAGATGATGACCATTTTCTCTTTCCAGTCCCCTGAAGCTTTCTGACCCCTCTGCTCTCCTTGCGCCACTTTCACTGTGTTCTGCAGGGACAGGGAGTATGTGCAGAGCAAGATGTTGAGGGAAGCAAATTAAAATGGGAAGAGAAGCAACCTGACAGGCCTTAAGATGTGGGAGGATAATATTAATTGAGTTTCACAGAGGTTTGGCCATGCGGCTAATAGGGGCCATGGGCGGAGGGGTGGCTGTGGGTGTTAAGCAGGACAGCTCAACTGGCTGTGGGTTCCTGCAGAGCTGTGGCGATGGCACAGCAGGAGCTGCCAGGGGCGTTTTAGCAGGTCTGAGGAATTTTGCCCCTCTGGGAGTGAATCTTGTGGACAGAATATGTCCTGCTCCTGTCTGAAGGTGCTAGGCTCCCCCTCTCCTCCCTGCACATCCCGCTGAGTCGGAGCTGCTCTCCAAAATGTCATGGAGAGGAAGCAATCCTTGGCCTGTTCGTTCCTACAAGGAAATAAAGCACACAGATGGCTCGAGCATCCTCTGTCTCAAAGGCAGGAAGAGGATTCTCTGGTCAGGAGCAGGCAGCCAACAAACCCGGAGTAATTCAGGGACTGTGTGGAGGGGGAGCGAACAAAGCAGTGTCTGGCCAGCAGCAGAGAGGGTGGGCTGGCGGCTCCCCGAGGGGAAACCAGCCCTGTGATGTGCGGGAGCATCCCTGGCCGGAGCGAGAGCAGCAAACAGCCGCTCCCCTGGGGCGCAGGGAGGCTGCTGACAGCAGAGATCCTGGAGGAGGTCTGCAGGGTGGCCCCGGCTGACCCGCTGCCCCAGGCCGGACATGCGGCTACCTGGCGGGGCTAACTTTGTCTCAGGACGCAGCCTCTCGGGGAGGATGGAGCAGGGAGCGAGTGCGGGGGGTGGATAGGGAAAGGAAAGACGGCAGGAGACAGAAATGCAAACATGGCCCGACAGCCATGGAACAGGGGGAGGGGAGGAGGAAAAAGCAGGGTAAACCTGGCAGGATGGAGCAGGAAACGGAGCTGGAGCGCGGCAGGGCGATGGTGAGATAGAGCTTCCTGCGCAGGGAGAGAGGCAGACAGATGAACACCCCCAGCCAGGCTCTCGCTGACCCCTCTTTGCAATGACGTGCTGACAGGTCCCTGGGTCACGGGCAGCTGTGCCCCTGCAGCCCAGGGTCCCGAAAGCAGGTGGCAGCGTGGTTGGGCATTGGGTGCCCTCAAATAAATCCCTATCTAGAGTCACCTAGAAGCCAGGACTGAGGGGTAGAGGGGTAACTTTTCTCTTCAGAACTGCCCAGCCCTTGTGAAAGCAGCTTCTGCTTTCAAGCCCCTCTTTTTCTGTCCCCTGATGGGACTCCCAGCTTGGAAGTCTAAAAGCCAAAGGAACCCAGATTGCTTTTGGTTTTCCTTGCCTCCTTCTCCACATGTTTTTGGCAAAGTTAGTGTTTGGTTATGCTTTCGGTGTTCAACAGGAGAGATCAGACCCCCAGTAACGATGATCCCCTCTGTGTTTGTGTGTATTGACATAATTACTCATCCCTTGTGTCCCCAAATGGCACAGCCTGCCCTGCTTGGAGCCAAGGAACATCTGCTGGTTGGGGTATCCTCACAAATGGGTGAGGATGTGTCAGGGGTTTGAACAAAAATCTCTAGAGTAGAGGAGCACTGTCTCACCAGCAGCATTGCCCATCGTGAGGAGGAAAGGTGCTCTGGGCCTCTTAGTGTGGGGTAGTTGTGTGTCTGGGACAGCAGTGCTGCCCTAGCACAGCACAGGGTGCAGAGGGACTGATCCTGCGCAGAGGAGCACAGTCCCTGTGCTTAACCACTCTGGGTCAGGTCTGAACAACAGTCAACACTGGGCTGCAGAAAAAGGAGCACCTTTCATGATGCCCACAAAAGCAGGGACCTGCTGCCTTTGCCCTTGTGCAAATGCACAGGGCAGGTGAGGTCTCCGAATTTCTATCATTGTTGTTTTTAATTTATTCATTGCTTACACCTCAGCCTGGGGTGACACAGAGCCCTTTAGTCTACTGTGACTCCATTTCCCCCCAGCACCACTGGGGCTATGGGTCACCGTCACCCCTGGGCACAGGCTGCTGGGCAGAACCTGCTCCAGTTTGGTGTGAATTCCCACCATGGTTTGGGGGTCACCCTGCCCACAGTGAGGCTGGAAACAGAACACTTGGTGTTTCATCCCCACTCTGGAGGCTGCCCTTCATTTCTCAGCCACATGCGATATCTCACCTCTCTGCAAAACAAGCATCGGGAGGAGGAAGAGGAGGAGCTGACAGCCCTTCATCTATTCCCTCAGTGTTTTTCCAGCCACCTGCTCCGTGTGTGACATGATGCTCATGCTTGGCACCTCCAGCCCACAGCCCCACACGTGAGGAGGAGGAGTTAGTCCCTGCTGAAGTGGGGGAACCTCATCCCTGCGGGTGGGAAGTTGGCCCAGCTGTGCCTGCAGCACATGGACTTCCCTTGGGTCTGTGGAAGGCTGCAGGTCACTAGTGCCAGGGCAGTCAGTTAAACCAGCACAGGGGCAGGTGAGGAAGTTAGCTGGAGCAGTGGGGGAAATGGCACTTGTGATGCTGGGGTTAGTTCCTGCAGGACAAGTGGAACTGTGCTTGTGCTGTTCCTCCAGCAAGCACTGCTAATCCCAGCAATCGCAGCCTGGAAAGCTGGGGGAGTCTGCAGAAAGGGCAAAGCGTGGAGCTATGTGGGAAGATGAGGGCTGGTGGGTACAGGTTACTGCTGGAGAGAGTCAGATTAGACACAAGAGGAACATTTTTCACAATGAGGACAATCAGCTGTTGGAATCATCTCCCCAGGGAAGTGATGGAGTCCCCAGCATTGGACACTTTTAAGAATCAACTTGGCAGGGAGCTGGGTCACCTTGTCTAGACTGTGCTTTTGCCAAGATGATCCCTGAGGTCCCTTCCAGTCTGTTTTTCTGTGATTCTGTGACTGCTGCTGCTCTTTTGCATCAGAAATGGTTGTTCAGTCCATTCCCCCAGCTGTCAGCAAGGTCCTGGACTTCTATTGCAGGCTGATCAGGAACACGTCTTTGCTCACACAGTAGTAACCATGGGGTGATGTTGGAGCTCACATCTTGTTCTCCTTGCAAAAGAAGAGCCTGCCACTGCATTCACAGCCTGCAGGGGCAGCTCAGGGCCGCCAAAGGTTTGGGCTGGGGGTAAAATCCCAGGAAAACAAGAGGCACTTTGCAAAAGGAGCCACATCAGGCTGTATGGTAGCCCTGAGCAGTCCCAGGGTGTTCAGAGGGGGTTGAGCCCAGTCAGGGACAGGCCAGAGCAGCTGCTGCAGCCCAGTGAGTTGGAAGAGGCTCGTCCATGGTGCTTTATGGTACAGTCGTGGGATGTGGGTAAATTCAGAGGATTTAAAGGTCTACCTTTTGCCCTAGGACAGCACTGGGATGGGCAGGCTGGGTTGGGCTGAATGTGTGGGACAAGCAGGCAAATGCAGCCTCATGTGGAGCAGCTTTGCTTCATGCACATTACCCTGCAGCTCTGCTCACTGCAGCCCAAAGCAGTAGATTTGGTGGCAGAGGTTGAACTGCACCGGTTAGCTGGGGACACCAGCAGATCCAACCCAGCGCCGGGGAAGGAAGTCAGCAAGAAGGACAGAGTGTGAACAAAATCCCTCTCCGGAAAGGAGCTGTTAATCAGTCAGCAGGGCCGACTCAGCAGAGAGGGAGGGAAGGGGAAGCAGAGAGGGGCTGAGGTGATGCGTGGGGGCTTGGAGGGAGGATCCGGTGCAAGGCTTCCTGCGAGTGGGAGCAGGCAAAGAGCGTGAGCCTTGTCATGCCGGATCGTGCTATGCTATGTCCTTGCCTTCACCCACGGGCAGCCTTTGCATGGGTTTCCAAAGGTATTGCTTGCTGCAGCGCTGGTTCTGACACAGGAGTTACCCTGCACTGCTTTAGCCATCGGCAGCCATCGCAAGGGAAACTCGGGTCCTGTGTGAGGCTTTCCCAGAGTGTGCTCAGGGGTGGAGGGAGGGATGAGATTAGGCACAAGGCTAGAACCCTTTTGACAAGAGGCAGGTGGGGTCAGGTTGTGCCAGGGGAAGTTCAGATTGGATATTAAGAAAACTCTTCCTAGGAAGAGTGGGGAGGCCTTGGAACAGGCTGCCCAGGGAGGGGGTGGAGGCACTGTCCCTGGGGAGGTTCAAAAAACAGGTAGACCTGGTGTCTCAGGAGATGGGGTTTGGGGTTGGAGGGCAGATGGTTGGACTTGATGATTGTTAAGGTCTTTTCCAGCCTTGATCATTCTATGATTCTATAACCCAAGGGCTGCTCAGTCTCTGTGAGATGCCACGGGATGGGCAGCAGCTCCCAGGGTGAGCATGGCTTCCCCACCAGCAAGGGAGAGCCCAGGTAGGGGTAGGGAAGGACGGCAGCAGACTGTGAGCAGCAGTGATTTCTTGGTGCCGAAAGAGATGGAGGGGGCTGGAGAAAACGAAGGAGTTGCCAGCGATAAGGAGAAGGCCCTCGGTGCAGCCTGGCTCCTTTCAGAGCCACGTGCTGAGAGATCAAGGCTAGGAAAACCGCTGGGAAACGCTCTCCTCTGAAAATAGACAAGGTGTGAGTGGCTGTGGGATCCTGCTTCCTCTCCCCGCATCCCATCAATCCCCCTCTGTTTATTTTAATATCCCGCTGCCAACTTGCTTGGAAACCATCTTGAACAAACAAAGCTCGCTGGGGCTGCTGCATGCCTTTTTAATTACGGTAATGCTCTCCCTGTGCACGGGCGCAGCTTGGGGAGAGCGGGGTCTGCTCGGTGGGATGAGGAGATAAAGCATCGCTGGGGTTGGAGGTGGGGAAGGAGGGACTCGGGGGAGAGGAGACACTCCGTGCTCTGGAGACATCTCCCTCACACCCCAGGATTTGCCAGAGACGCAAACCATCTGCATGTCCGCCAGCAGAGATCTAATGGGCAAAGTCAGCCCCAAGTTCAGTGCTGGGGAGAGTGAGACAGGGGAGAGGCAGGGCACGTGGTGCCCTGGGCAAGGGCAGCAATGGGGTGGGGTGGATCCTTCTGGCAAGCACAGAGAGGGGTGAGAATTATTTTGGGGAAAGCAAATGGCTTTGGATTTGCTCTTGTAGGCTGGGAATGGCTCTGTGCATCCCTTCGCCTGTCTCAGATGTCACAGGTGGCTGCAGGTATCAACAACCCAAGATGCCAGCCCTGGTGTGAGTGTCAGGGCGAGCAGTGGGATTCCAGCATCACACAGTGCCCAATGTGGGGAATCCCTGAAGCTCCCAGCAGTCTGGGGCTGGCAAGGAGACTGGATGGCTGCAAAAGCCCCATGGTGCTTTCGGAGAGAGCAGTGGTTCCTTTTCCTGTTGTACTCGTGCAGGGCCGTGGACAGGATACATCTGCAGGAATCCCACAGCCTCAACCTGCACAGACCGTACTTTTTCTTTCTTCCCCTCCGCCCTGCGTTGTTGCTGACAGGTCACCACGCAGCACGTGAAGGGAGGCAGGGGGTTATTCCTGCAGCCGTCCTGCTTCCCCTGAGCCCAGCACTGGGGCAGATGTGGTGCAGATCAGCTGAGATGCTCCTACCACCTTGGACCTCTTAGCGGTTCAGGTTGGGGGGACCACTCTGGTTCTGAGACCCCTTCAGTGCCTGTTGCAGCCAGCCCTGGGGACTGCCGACCCAGGGGCTGGGGATCAGCACATCACACCACATCCTCTGCATTTTGGGCTGAGTACCCCAAGGGTGTCAGGCACCCAGTGGCTGGCTGAGGCGAGGGGCTGGCAGGCTGCAGCCATCTGGAGATGGGTGTTTGCACTGGGATAAGCGTGTCCGGCATTAATAGGAAATGGAGCTTAGCGGACAGATTCCTCCTGCCCCCTCCTTTTTTTTTAATAAACCTTGTAACATTCAAAGGGATTTTACCAAAAATGTCATTTATTTTCACAGCCCCGAGGCACATTTTTGTGCCTGACATCTGAGGTCTCCAACCTCAGGGAAAGAGAGGTTGGAGGCTCAAGCCAGGGTGTAATCCATGGAGGATTGAGTGCCACCCTGTCCCAAGGGCCACGGTGACACCAACCCGACCCGCGTGTTGGATGACGAACGATGGCTGCTGTCGTTGTCATCACTGTAGGATGGGCCACGGGGAGCGGGACTCTGCACACGCTGATTGGGGCGGTCCCTGGGCTGACGCCGCCTCACGCCTGCGAAGGACGAGGACCAGGCAGATGGTGGGGAGAGATGGCTGTTGCCATGGGGGCAGCCATGGGGACATCACCTCGGAGCCATGCGCAGGCGGGAAGGAAGTGGAGAACAATCGGGGAGAATAAGGCCGGCGGCCCTGGTCTGGCTGTGCCGGCAGTGCCACTCGGCACGTCTCTCCACCGCCGTGTCCCCCTCTGCAGCCTCTCCTGATGGTGGTAGACACTGGGCACCCTGGCTTCTCCACAGGCTTGTCTCCTCAGACCACACCTCAGAGACCCTGGGGCTGGTGGCCATTTAGTGTCTCCTGGGGTAGGTTTCCCCATCACATGGCTCTACCACAGGACTTCCAAGGACAGTGGTCATCAGGCTACAGTTCTGTAGACAAGGCATCATACGGTGTCCCTGTTGCTTGTTGAACCTGGGTAAACACCATGTCCTTGAGATGTCTCCCTCACCGCCAGATCTCCTGATACACAGGTTTGAACACTACAAGGGAAGGAGACAGATGCCCACAGAATGTGGTTGCAAAATTCCTCATGTTTCCGTGGAAAATCGAGCCAACAACATGTTTAGTGCATTCTTTTCTTCCTTAGCATTTAGCATCTACCTGAGTCACAGCTTCACGTTTTGCCACTCTTTTTTTTCCCAGTTCTTTCTATTCTATTTCTGGGTAGTTTTCCTGCTAGGGTTTGCAGTCACCGAGACTTTTCTTTTGAATTATCTCACGTCTCCAGAAGCTGGAGTTGGAGATAAAAATCACTGGGTAACGACAGTCAGCAGCACTGTGCTAATGAAAAACAACGGGTCTGTCTCTGAAGGTAACCGGTCCTTCGAGATGTTTTGTGTGTGAGGAGATCGCTCAGGGTGCGTGTCTGGCATGCCGGAGAGGCAGGCGCAGGAGGACGGGGACTATCCCAGGCGAAAACTGGGAGAAGTGTGTGATAATGTTTAACTGCCCGTCCTTGAGCCTGGATAATTTCACTCCTGGAATGCCTGTCTGGTTGTGGTGCAGGGAAAGGGGCTGCTGTAATCCCAAAGCTCTGGGCCTGTTCAGGTGGGTGTCTGTGTCTGAGAGCACCAGTCAGGAGAAGGGTATTTGGTAAATGGCTGCTGGTTCCTGAGAGCATCTCTGTACTGACTTGGGAGTTCTGCATCTGGGGTGTCTGAGCACCTCTGATTTCCCTGAATTACAGACAACTACATGTGTATGGAAAGGTCTCCTGCCAGACTCCCTGCAGTTAGCAGATCAGGTCATCTCAGAGCCCTGCTCCAAGTGAGCTAGATCTCAGTCACCTGGTAAGGAATGGCCACACCTGGATTCCCTGATTTCTAGTTGCCCATTCTTCTGGTCCTCATCTGTGCTAGGGTGTCTGAGCCCAGGGGCTGTCTGGCTCTGGAGCTGTTGCTGAAGAGCTGCTCTTTGGAGCCAGGAGGGCTGCAAAGGATCCCTTTGTGTTCTAATGAACCAGCCTTAAACTATCCCGTAGGAGCAGACACCTATGAGATGTTTCCTTCAAGAGGCTTTATCCCTCTCTGGGCTTGTGATGCTAACCTCACTGCTGCCCATAGGTAGTGGGTCCTGGCTAGCAGATGTCTGCATCATTCCCTCTCTCCTCTCTCTCCACAGATCTGGTGAGTAGCTATTCTATGACTCCCCCTACTCTTAGCATCACCGAAGAGGAGCACGTCATCAGCGCCAAGGATACACTGACCATCACCTGCAGGTAAGGCACAAGCAAGCTATCTCTGCCTAGACTGTTCTCACTGGGTAAGTGTTGGAGAACCAGGTCAGGAGAGCCCACCAGGGACATCCTGACTGCAGTACACCTGCAGATTAGCACAGCCGACTAGAAAGCTTCCACATTCACCAAGTGTGTGCTCATCTAATTAATTAATTGAACAAGAAGCTCAAAGTGTCTCGGAGGAGGTGGTGATAACCCCTACTGTAGTCTTGCAGAGAGAAGATAGAGAAACGTCCGTGTGATCTGATAGTATCCTTGTAGCTCTTCAGGTGAACTGCCCTTCCTAACTCTCCTTGTCTTTCTCTGATGTTGCTTATTCTCACCTCCTCAGGCTGCTGGGGTTATAGCTCTGATTTCTAAATCAAGCAATTCATTTTGGGGGCTGTTGAGGAATACTGACAGGAGGAGGCAAGGCTGCATTTAGTGGTGGCTGTGAGAGGCTTTCAGCTCTTCTACAAAGCTGGGATTTGATGCTCTGCCTTGGACACCCAGAGGTGAAGGGAAGCCCCAGTGAAATGAGTAGCTCTGTGCCTGTAAGAGGAGCTGGAGATCCTCTGGTTGTTTTGGGGGTGGTGATGTGCCTGAACTAGTTTGTGCCGTGCTGGCACACTTGGCTGTGCATGTTTTCAACACTGCCTCTTATCTCGGGAAAGAAAAAACCCAACCAACCACCACACAAGTGGGAGAATTGACCAAGGTCGGTTTTCCTGACAAGGCTGAAGCTTCCTTTGAGAGGCTGAAAGCAGATCCATGCCTGGGCTCTGAGCACAAGGGCCCAAGGGGGGTATAAATTCAGCGTGGGCCCCAAATGGGTGTTTCTCGGGGTTATATATAACCACGGAGCAATTACTGCAAACACTTGGCTGGCATCGTGTTCGTGTCTTGTCACAAGCATATTTAACTTTTACGGGAACAGATGGCATGGCTTTCACCTTATGAATCAGTTCACAGCCAGGGGACAGGGACACGGGAAAGGTGGTTGATGGCCATGCTGAACTGATTTCATTGAGTGTGGGAAGCTGAGCAGTGGTTGGTTTGGTGACAAGGTGACCTGAGCAGCTGTGGGGTGTGCTGGGTGTAGGAAATGTGTGAGCTGGAGGACTGTGGTCAGACATATAGCTGCTGTGGGGGTATATTGGAGTGAGGAGGGAGTCTAGGGGCACCAGTGCTCTGCTGTAGTAGTCCTCTCCACAGAGGGATGTGGAAGCTGACTTAAAACCTTGGAAGAAGGCAGATTCAGTGACATCATTCTGAATGAATCTACAGTTTGTTGGACTAGATGATCTTAAAGGTCTCTCCCAATCAAAGATATTCAGTGATAATCAGGCCAGCAGTGGCTCAGGGAGGAACCCAGAAAGTGATTTTGAGGCTGTGTTACCTGCAGATAGAGCCGTGGCAAAAGGCTATTCTGAAGTTAGAGGTACGGTGAAAAGTCCTCTGCAGTCTGGCATGAACTGACCCGCTTAGCACCACGAAGCAGAGAGACTTTGTTTTGAGTAACCCTCCTGGACTGCGGACGAGATCGCCCTTTCCTTGTGCACTAGTTATGTTTCAATTACCGTGCAGGAAAAACACATGAATTGGAAAAAAAAAGAACCTTATTTCCAGTGCAGACTCTGCATGACCTGCTCTTGAGCTACAGAGGTTCTCCAAGAGGCACTGAGCTCCCTGTTTCCTATGGCAGTGCCAAGGCTCATCTTTCAGGCTCACAGCATCTGTGTGCTGGCATGAACACAGCTGAGATAAGGAACATCCCTGGCCCTGGTTCCCAGGTACTGTGCAGGACAAAACCGACCAGCCAAAAAGCAGCAGGGCCATCTGCAAACAACACTAAACCCATGTGCAGCTTCTACTCGTGTTACTCCCTGGCTGCCCAACAGCACCATCCTGTTGCCCCAGATGAGCTCCTTGGGTGCTGTGCACTGTCCTGCTCACCAGTGGCAGGTAGATAAGTCTCAGCATCTCCTCGGCTCCTTGGTTCCTCTTCTGCCTCTGAGCTCTCAAGCCTGTGTTTGTCTAGTGTCTAGAGGAGAGGATTTTGACTGTGGGACACTGTTACTTCAGTTGAATGAACAGTACATCTTTGCTGGTCTCTGGATATCTAATTACACCCAGATGCTTCTCCAACCTCTTCTCTGGACCATGGCCCACCCTAGGAAGACCTGGCTTGTGTTAACGGGAGCTGAAGGGAAAAACATGCAGACCACCAAGAGAACAGGCAAAGGAGAGGGTGATGGGGCAGGGTAGGGCAGAAATAAATATGAAATCAAATCCAGGATCCAAGGATTTCCTGCTGAGCATCGTGTTGGAGGTGGCTTCAGCTTGACCCTGAGAACCCTTGAGAACAATGTCCTCTGGCTGCTCTTTGAGCAACCCTAGAGCCAGGAGTATGGGCCTGCTTGAAGCAGTGGTGTAGCAGAAAGCTGAGCTCAAAACCCCCCATGAGAGACTCCCTGGAGACCTTTCAAATTTCACCCACTGAGCGTGAGAGACCCGCAGCCAGCTGTGCTCTCAGACTCCCTTGCAGCAGCCTGGGTCTCACACACCCACAGCTCTCCAGCTCCCCTCCTGCTCTGCAGCCTGCCTGGCCTCATGAGGGCTGGGGTCCATGCCAGAGCAAGGGATCAGTGATGCCTCTGGAACTGGGCATGCTTAACAGAGCCCCAGAGACATAGCACACATGCAAGGAGCTCTGCTGGGGGCCTGCTTCTGCAGATGGCATACAGACACATTCTCTTGTCACCCCAGCACAATGCGCCCTTGAGAGATCCAGACTGAGCAGGGGACCAGAGTAGGAGAATTTCCTGAAGTAAAGACCATGTCAGGGCTGGCTGAGAGCCCTACTGATGTTTTGATATGAGCATGTGGCTGAGCAGGGCAGAGGGGCTGATGCCCGCATGGACAGTGCAGCTTTTATTAGCTCCCATCCCAAGAAGGAAGGAAAGAATATTGTGAATCTCTGCATTCATGGCCTCAGCAGCCTGTGCTGGGGGAAGGCTGAGAGCTTGTCCTCTTCCAGCTCATGAATATTGGAGCAGAGCCCACAGGAGCCAGCTGCACATCAGCAGAACCTCCGGACAGATCAGCTTGGTCCTGGCTGTGCCAGCCCATCCCATCTCATCCCATCCGATCCCACAGGTGCTGGGCACTCAGGTGGAGAGGGAGCATCACCCAGCCATCATATTTAGAAAAAGAAGGGCATTGTTGTCCCTTGCTGCCCAGTGACTCGTTAATTGAGCTGATGCACAGATGTTCAAACCCTGCTCTGGCAGAGAGGAAGTATTTGACCCCGGAGCCCTCTTGGCTCCTGTGAAGGAAATGAGCGCTGGGGCAGAGCTGAAGGAGCTTGAGGATAAGGCACTGCCCTACCACGATTGCTCCAGAGCAGTGTCCAAGGACACACAACACCTGCTGCTCTTTCCTATGTGTGTGTGACTGCTGTGAACACTGCCATTGCTGAGAGGTGATCTGCCTTATCCCGGCTAAGCCACAAAGCCACAGCCAGCTTCACCTATCATACCACACCTGGGAGCTTCAAAGAGCATTGACTAAAAGCGGTGCCAATTGCAATGTCTCCCTTGAAGAGCATCTGCCCTGGAAAGATTTGGGAAAACAGCTGTGGAGAAGCCTACAGCCCATCTGTTTCCAGCTGGCATCAGCAGCTCCATCACCCAGAGGCACGTTATCACAGAGCTGAAAGAAAACAACCCGGGAACAAACCTTTGGAGGTGACAGATTAGGAAGGAAGGAACCATCCAAAACAGCTGCCTAGACCTTTCCCGAAATGCAGAGGGTAGATGCAGAAACAGGTCCAAGTGAGCATGGCCTGCCGTTATCCCTGCCTTGTGGTCCTCTCAAGGCACCAGTGATGCTAACTGGGATGGGCACTAATGCCTTCTGTGTCCCAGTGGATGTGGCCGAGCAGCACGTGACATGAGGAATGCCCTGGTTTGGGGCTGCCCACGGGTCGGTGGGCAGGTCTGTTTATGCTGGCCTGTCTGTGTTTATATAAATCCGTGTCACTCAGCTACTGCTGGCCTTGGTGGCTAATAAAACAAGTGAATCTGATAATGCGTGAAAATCCCAGCGAGTAAACAAACACAAAGAGGAAACGCTGGAGACTCCTACAATTGTCCTGCTCCATGGGGAGAGCCAAAAATGTCTGAGCAAACGCAAAGGGCTTTGGGGCTCCTTTGTGTAGTCGGGGTCTGGGCTGAGAGTGGGGCCAGCCCCAGTGGGTCTTGCTCCTGGTGCAAGCGGGGCCGCGGGCACAGCAGCAATGGGCATGGCAGAGGCCACTGGATGTTACTGGTGCGGTGATCGGGTTTACTATTGTTTGCCCTCTGCATGCACGGGATGGGAAAAGCTCAGCATTAAAGAGTCTTGTTTTTATTGAGGTGTTTGTGAGACTCTGATACTTTGGAAAAGCCAGCTCATAATTCATGGACGTAAGAAGCCAGATCTGAACTTTCAATGCGTCAGGCACTGTTGGCATTTTTAGTGGTGGCAGAAGTTTGAGCTAGGTCAGAGGGACTATGTGGCTGTCCCCAAGGGCATGTCACTGCCTCCGGAGCCTTGGTGATGCTGGGAGAGTGCAGCACGCTGTCTCCAAACTCATCCACCATGAGATAAGCAGAGAGAGCTGGAAAAGAGCAAAGTGTGCAGGAAGATAAATCAGTTGCTGAAGACAAACACTAAAAGGAAGGTCTTTCCCCACGCTTGGACAGAAATCCTGTCCATCTGAGCTATTGTACCCTCCGATGGCACCTTATCTCGCTTCCTCCTCACTGTCCCTGGCTGTCTGCTGGATCCAGCTATTGGGGGTGGTCACCATCTGGCAGTGCTTAAAAGCATCTGCTTGCAGCTCTGCCCTATGCCAATGGGCCCATTCCCAGCCTGTGTAATAGATGAGCCCAGCTTCCCCCAGCAGGGCAAACGGTGCTGGCAAAAAGCCGTAGTGACCCCCACAGCTGCCTCTCGCCATGTCTTTCTTTTCCCCATTTCTTTTTTTTTCACATTCTTAAGTGACTTTCAGCTTCACTGGCAACCTTTCAAGTGGGGGGACTAGGCCTTTCTCTGAAAGGGGCTCTGATTTCCCAGAAGGGAACTTCCAGCACGGGATAAAAGCTTGTTTTGTTTGTAGTAAACAAGCGCAGTTATAGTAAAGCCATGGTGCTGTAAAGCCTCCCGCCCTGCGGATCCGCGGCTATATATAAATACACACGTGCACCCTCCGTCTGGGGGTTCCTTGCGGTTCCTGGACTTTTCCGTTTCTCTTTGAGCTGCTGCTGAGCAGGCTCTGTGGCCGTGTCCTCGCAGAGGTGTCTGCAGCAGAGGTGGAAAGAGGTGGCAGCTCTGGACCAGCCAGGGGGATGCGCTGGTGGGACAGAGGGGCTGCAGGGTGCTGTGCAGAGCGAGGGATACCCCTCCAACGGCAGTGGAAAGGAAACCTGGCAGCTGGACAGAAGGTGGTCAGCTGGGCCTCCCCGTGTTTTCTCCTTGCTGTCTTTTATATCTGACTCCCTCCTGCTTTGTGTTTCTTCATTTTCCTTCCAGTCTGCTCTCCTTCCTTCATTCTTCGTCCCACTCCATTCATCACACGAGCCCCAGCCAGCAGCTACACTGAGCCAAGGGGACTCATCACATCCCTGTGTTTTCTTAATAGCTCTGGACCCTTTTAATAACGAGAGGGAATAGAGAATAAATGGAGTCTTTCCTCAGGGCCGTATGTGGCTCCCTGAACCAGCAGGACAAAGTCATGGGAGGGGGGGACCTGCTTGTGTGCGAGCTTATATCCTAGAGCTCAGCATGGCCAGAGACGTAGCCTGGGGAAGGGGACAGGCAGTGAAGCTGCTTGCCGTTTCCCCATGTCTGTTTTTCTCTTCGGAGGATGCTGCAGCCCGAGAGCAGTGGCCACTGGGCCCCGTGCTGACACACACGCAGGGCAGTTACATCCCCCAAGCTAACTCTCCTCTTTACCCATGTCCAGAGGCCAGCACCCCTTGGAGTGGTCGTGGCCTGGGGGCAAGGTGGACCCTACTGGGAAAGAGAAGGAGATGGAGTTGGTAGCCTCAGCAGCCCCCAGCAGCGGTTGGGCAATCCGAGAAGAAGACTGCGAGGGGACTGGCACGAAGCCATACTGCAAAGTCCTGGTGCTGACAGAGAGCCAGGCGAACGACACGGGGTACTACCGCTGCTACTACAAGTACATCGATGCCAAAATCGAGGGCACCACGGCAGTCAGCACCTATGTGTTTGTGAGAGGTAAGAGCTCTCCAGCGTTTTATTCCCTGTCCTGCTGGGGCAACTCAGGGACAGCCTAGTCCTAATCAGAAAGATGAAAAAGCCCTGGCTGCTGCAGGCTTAGGGAGGGGGACAAAGGCTGACTCCCAGCTCTTCGATGGAACCAATATCCGTCCATTTCTAGGGGATTCAATTATGTCCCAGCCTGAGGGCATCACTCCAGCAGGGTTGGAATGCAGGAATTTAAGGAGTGAGAGCCAGGCCTCAGAGACACTGCTCCACCGCTAAAAAAAGCACAAGAGTGGCGCTTCTGGGCAGCTGGGGACTCTCCGAGATGCTAGCAGATAGGGGTGATGGTGTTCCCGAAAGCTGAGACCGAGAGGGAGAACAGTGGTACAAACATACCATGTACAACCCTGTCCTGTCCCAGGGCTCAGTGCCCTGCAGCCGCTCCTCGGTGGCAGTCCAAGATGCTCCTCTCCACATTGCAGGCAGGGTTATAAAATCATAGTCAGAGGGTTGGAAGGGACCTCCAAAGGTCATCTAGTCCAATCCCCCTACAACAAGCAGGGCCATCACTCACCAGACCAGATTGCCCAGAGCCCCATGCAGCCTGACCTTGAATGGCTCCAGGGATGGCGCTTCCACCTCCTCTCTAGGCAGCCTGTTCCAAGGATCCCCCCCAGTCTCAGATTCAAGAACTTTTTCCTGATGTCTGACCTAAATCTCTCCTTTTCCATGAGCCCTTGTTGTATCATTACATGAGGTGGGATATGGAGGAGGCTTAGACCTGGAAGCTTCAGCTCAGTAAGCGTCCGTGGGGTCAAGACTGAGCTTCTCTATGCCACAGGGGCGCCTCCTCTGCTATCTCCCCCACTGCTCACAGCACACTCGAACAAGACAAATGAGCGCTGTCCCCTGGAAACAGTTGGCTGAGCTATTTCTCTTTCCGCCCCCATTTATTAGTTGGTGCAGTTGTTGTGAGCCAGGCAGGTCATGACACACAAGATGCATTTTTCACAAGGCCCAGGGCAAAGCCAAATTTGCCTCTGCAGCTATGTGCAGAAAATGCAGGGGCAAAGCAGAAAAGCTGGGCAGCTGCTGGGGAGGAATCGAGATCTGTCTGGGCAATGGCCTCTTCCTGTGGGCTCTGCTGCTCATCCTAAAACAGGACAGAGTTTCCCTGGATCCCAGACATGTTGCAAGGAAATATCTGTGAGTAGGATGGGGGTGTTCAGACAGTCTAAAGTGTTGTCTCAGGGTGGGAGCAGAGAGCTTCTTGCACACACTGAAAATAAGCACAACCTACCCATCTCCTCTTACCTCCAGCCTCACCTGCAGCTAAGTAATGGCTCTCGTGCTTGCCAGAAAGCAGTAAGCGTGTGCTTGTGCTGTGGTGTGGGGACAATAAATCGCACAGTCAGGGCTCGTGGGGTTCCTGGTGCCTGTGGACAGCTTGTGTGCAACAGATTCAGCCAACACCTCGCAGCATTGCTTGCATGTGGCCACACAGTGAACATTCATACTCATCTCAGTCAGGCTATGCCCTGTTATGGCTATCAAGCATCCAGAAAACCTCAGAATCAGCCTTTCCAGACAGGACAGGCTTTCAGGCAGGAGAAGGGTTATGTCAGGAAAACCCAGGCATATGGTAACCGTAGCCATTGCGGAACATCCAGATAAAGCCCTGCCTGTTGCTGCTAAACGGAGCTGCAATGTGAAACTGTCCCTGGAGAGCTTGGAAGGGGTGATGTAAGTGTCAGAGATGTTTGGAGACAGCATGATCAGACCACAGGTTTATCCATCAACTTAATTTCTCATGTTAAGAGCTGGGTGGAATTGCCAAGAACAGAATATCTGTGCCTGGCGAGGGAACCGGGTTCTTCTGTATTTTACCTGCAGCTCGGTTCTCAGAGGAATGCTCCACACATATGTCTCATTCCCCACATGCCTGCTTAGGTGTGTGTTTTATTACAGCCACAGAGAGCACAGTAGAACACAGAAAGCCTCAGCAGGGTGGAATAGGATATGTGCAGCCCCCATCTCATAAGGCTTAGTGTATATTAATGAAGAAGATACTAAATTATTCCCACCCGACCCATTAACCAGCCTTATAGAAAACATGTGATGGAGTCAGAGAGGGGAGTTAGTGCATGAACACCAAGCTCACTGGCAGCAGGACCAGCCCAATAAATCAGTTAGATCTTGGCTGCCATCTGAGCTTAGAGGGAACCTCGTAGCCTCTCACCCTTGGCAGTTGTCACCTCCTCCCTCTCACGTGCCCAGCACTGGGGAAAGCAATGGGGAACATGTTCACACACGGAAACAAATCTGTGATTTCAGAAGACAGCATTCCTGTGGCAGCAGGAAATAAAGATAAGAATTCTCTGGGCAATCCATATTTCCATAAGGGCTGAGCAACATGTTTCCTGTGCACGGCTTGTGTCACCTAAGCTGGAGAAAAAAGACCTAAGTGGAGAAAAGACATCCAATCCACTGAAGTGACAGCTTTAGACAGCAAAAATGAAAGGAGCTCTCTGGTGCACTCAACAGTGGGAGCACAGGGTTGGATTGGGTTGGCTCAGTGTGAACTGAACAGCAGGATCCTCAAGTGGGGATCGTTACCAAATTCATCTTGGACCTGTCATCTTAGATGGGCAGCTTCAGGGGTTGAGTATCAGGGGGAAAGGGTCTCGGGTTGGACAGACAGATACCCTCGTATTACATTCATTCCCTTTACCCTAATGGTTTAGCTGCAGTCCAGGTGACTAAATTTAGTCTGATTCCAGCATATTTGAAGCCATAAAAAACTCACCTATCGTGGGGAACCTGTCTGATGGGGACCCACACCCTGGTTACTGAGCTTCCTTCACCCAGGAGACATTTTTCCTAAACAAAGCTAGTCATGACCACAAACTGGGAGACATCCAGAGGCATCACTCTTTCAGAGGAAAGATGCTGGCAACACCAGGCATTGGAGACACTGGGGACCAGTCTCTGTTCAGAGCATCCTATGGGGACTGTGTCTCTGTAGAAATGGGCAGGCTGGGGCTGATACTGCAGAAGAAATTATCCATCAGTGAGGCACTGTCAGAGGACACTAAGCAGCCTCACAATTCATTATCTTTTCCCACTTGGTCAGACTGGGTGGCTGTTCATTCTACATCCTGTTTGGGATAGAAAATCCCTTCAAACGTAAAGTACTGCTGAGCAGACAGGTCAGCAGGTGCCTCAAGAGCCACTGGCATGAGGCACTGCAAGATAAACCTCACCCTTCCTACCCTCAGGCTGGTCATAACTTGGGATACAAGTATATTTTGCATCTTGCTCTCACCAGTTCTTTCCAGGATTTTGAGAAGGTGCCAGAAATGTGCTGCCCCTGTTTGCCATCCTTTGGGATCTGGTTGGTCTTTGTGCTGGCACGATGGGTCAGGACCACAGCCCATCTTTATGTGCTGCCACCATCAAGCCTTGCTTGGGCTTTTAACTTTTGACACAGTCGATGCACTGAGCAGGATGGGGCAGCCCCTGCTGCAGATGCTCTGCTTCTGGCTGTTACCTCTGCATGGCATGGAGTTTGGTGTGATGTCCCTGACCTCACTAAGTGATTTCACTGATTAATTTTGGGTGCTTTTGTTCTTCCTGTCAATAGTTGTGCTTGCAGTGGGCTGGCAGGGCTGGCAGCCTTCCTTTTCTTCTGGTTGGTCCCTCTTCGCAGTTCTTTTCATGCTTCTGTATAGTTGTTCTTCTTGTATCTCTTCTACAGATTTTGAGCAGCCATTTATCAACAAGCCAGAGACGCTTCTGATCACTAAGAAGGAAAAGACTTGGGTACCATGCCTCGTGTCCATCCCAGATCTTAACGTCACACTAGTCTCGGTGAGAGCTCAGCCAGTGGGAGACTCTGGAACAAGATGTGTTGCATTTTTTCTGTATTTGTAATCACCTAAGTGGAAGCGGGACAGGCACTGCCAGGAATGGAAAGTGCATGGGATACTTTTTCCATGGAAAGTACAAGCCACTGGCTTCCTCGTTTTATTTGCTGGTTGTAGCTGTGATGTCCAGTTCCCTTGGGCAACCCCACGGGTTTCCTGCCAACCTTGCTCCTCTTCCCTGAAGCTCTATGAAACAAAGCACACTTTGTTTTAACCCCATTTCCCCACAGCATCCCCTGTTTGCTCTGCTCTCTGTCGTCTACAAACCCGTTAGGTGGTTGCCATCCCCACAAGGGAGAAGGCTGCAACCCTGGGGCTGATGACTAAAAACAACCCTGTTATCAGTTTGCTTGTGCCTTTTTTTTTTTCACAATGCAAATACATCCTTCCAGGATGAGTGTTGCTATTGTACAAAGGCCTCCAGGGACACTCCAGGGGCCAGGGGCCTTCCCCTTGCCCGGGAAGGACACTACCCAAGGTCAGCACTCATCCCACTGGGGCTGATATTTGGGACCTCAGCATCAGTTTCCTCAGCTATCACTAGAAGTTTCCATTCCTGGAAGTCTCTGGCCCACTCTGCAGATGGAGAGGCTCGTGGTGCACCATGCGACTGCTCAGGATATATGGGAGGCCACAATTCCTAGATGACAGACTCTTAGGGGGAGAGAGCAGGAGGCTGTTGCAGCGTGATGCTGCATGATCTCTTCCCGGCCTGGAAGGGGTGGGGTGGGAATATTGTTCCCCTTTTATTTCAGTTGGCAATATGTTGATTTTTCCAGCAAAGTTCCCTCATCCACCCCGATGGGAAAAGCACTTTCTGGGACAACAAGAAGGGGGTGCAGGTACCCACAGACTTGATCAGGGAATCCCTGTTTGTCCAGTGTGAGACTATCATTGATAAGAAGGTCTTCAAATCCAATTTCTTCATCATCCATATAGCAGGTGAGTATGTAGGAAGGTGCAGGGGGGCAGTTTGGGTAACTGAAGTCCGTTACTGTGGCTCACAGGGTTGTTATGGTCCTCTCTAGCTCCATGGTGCTTATATCTCCTCTGCCGTGTGCCAGACAGAGATGCATCAGGCAGCAGGAGGCCGTACCCAAATCTTCTGTAAGTGCACAGCTTGAGTCAAAGAGTTAACAAACCAAACGTTTTTTTGTGTCCTCTTCTCCATCAGGGAGCGAGCTGTATGACATCCAGCTGTATCCCAAGAAAGCCATGGAGCTGCTAGTGGGAGAGAAGCTGGTCTTGAACTGCACAGTGTGGGCTGAGTTCAACTCTGGTGTCCGTTTCCAGTGGACTTACCCTGGCAAACAGGTACCAGCAAACAGAGCAGCTCCCCGTGTGTTGAAACACTACCCTCTGACTTGTGCCCTCCTGGCCCTTCATTGCTCCTCTTCACATCACTGGCAGAGCTCTGCTTCATCACCCCCTAATCATGCTATGCCCTGGACAGCTTGGTCAGAGTGCTCTCCCATTTTTCTCTCCTACATCAGCAGGAGGACAGAGGGAAGACCCTTTTCCTGCCAGAAAACCCTGTCCTAGCCAAGATGTCTTTGCTCTGGCTCTTCCCTGGGCAAACACTGGCTTCACTCCCACCAGTACAAATCCAAAGCAAACATCATTAGTTTAACAGGAGCACTTCTAACCACAGAGCCCCAGTTAACATGAGCCTACGAAGAGGTCTCTTCCCTGCTGTGTGAGCAGTGAGAAGGGAGTCCTCTGGGGTTATCACTCTGTTTACAAACCTGTAGAGCTCCTAGCCTGGTTACTGGGCTGCAGATCAGAGCTAAGTGTGGGCTAAACTCTGAGCCCAGCCTCAGGCAATCAGTCACTCAGGGCTTGTCACCTTTCAATGCTGAGGATGGCTGTCAGTGGTGGAGATAGCTCTCCAGGGAGAGGCAAGCCCTGGGTGACAAGAAGCACAGATGTGAGGAGCCCATCTGCACAGCAACATCCTGTTGATATCTTTCATCCCCTTCTCCGTGTCATCTCCCGTAGACACAGCGGGCAGTGATGGAGCCTGAGCGCCGATCCCTGCAGACACACACAGAACTCTCCAGTATCCTGACTCTCCACAACGTCACCCAGCAGGACCTGGGCAAGTACACGTGCACTGCCACCAACGGTGCCCAGATGCTGGAGGAGAGCACCGATGTCATTGTGCATGGTACGGCACACGGGGAAGAGGGGCTGGGGGTTAGGTGGGCAAACAGGACGTTCACGGACATTTTGTTTATTTTGACTTCTTCGCTGCATTCATTTTCAGCCTCGTCTGTCCTTGGTCCTTGCTGCTGGGCCCTGTGAAAAGCAACAAAGCTTGATGACAGCCTGTCCCTTCGTACTTTCTTCTTCCTCATGTTCATCTTTCTTTTTGCAGAAAAGCCCTTCATCAATGTAGAGTGGAAGAAGGGCCCAGTAATAGAAGCCACTGCAGGAGATGAAGCTGTGAAGCTGCCAGTGAAAGTCGTGGCTTATCCCCCACCAGACTTCCAGTGGTAACGCATCTTTCTTAGCCTGAGCCACCTTCTCCTCTCCTCCTTCCCACTGCCAAGCTGGAAAGTCTATCCTGGCCTCCTTACTAGGTCCCTCTATGTCTAAGATTGTCCCAAATGTCGCTTTTTCCCACCTATGAGGTCAATTCTTCCGCCTGCCCTAGCTCTCAGCTGCACAACTTAGGATGGGAGGAGGTGAGATCTGGGAGAGAAACTGCAGTGGTTCTGACCTAGCTTGGGAGCCTGGAGGTCCAAGCAGAGCTCCCATAGGAGCTGCCCTTCTCATGCTCCTATACTGGTGATCATGGCTGCCCAGAGGAGCAAGAGGGCCAGGCTGTGCACTGCATCATGCTGCACTTCCATCAGAGCTGGCTGCACACTGCCCAAGGCAGAGCTATGACATCCCCAACCCCACACCCATTCACACGAAACAGTGCACAGACCCATAACTCGGGTCTAGGGGTCTCTCCAGAGAGGTCTCTAGTGTTGCCAAAGGGTGCCCTGACTGCACTCTAGTGGGGATCAGCAAACACCTGCCCAGCTGCCAGTGGGACACTTCCTCCCCATGGCTGCATTTTCTCTCTGCCTCCCTGCAGGTACAAGGACGGGAAGCTAATTCCCAAGCAATCTCAATCTTCAATGCAGATCAAGGATGTGTCGGAGCAGCACGCTGGGACATACACGCTGGTTCTGCGGAACAGGCTGGCAGGGCTGGAGAAGCACATCAGCCTCCAGTTAATTGTCAATGGTAAGGGAGAGGATTGAGCACTGATCCTATGACCCCAACCTTTGGGCTGCTCCAAGACCAAGACCTTACTGGTAGTCTAAAGCAATTGGTGCCTCCATCATCTTCTTTCACACTGCTAATGCAAAGAGATGCTCTGGATGCAGCAGAGCTGGTTCTTTGTGGCCTGCATGATGCAGCACAGTTCTGTTCCTGGCCCCATCACTCTGGGTAGAACATGTGCTTGCTCAGGAGCTGTTTCCCAGCTGCAGCTGGAGATGCTGCTGAGGGTGACCATGACTGATGAGGGCAGGGCAGCTGCAACACACAGGAATCCTGGAGCTGGAGCAGTTCCTCTGGGTGGGGAGTTCCTCAGGAGAAACTGGCCCCTTTAGTGCAGGAATCAGATCCCAGGACAAAAGGTGCTGCAAGGGCACTGCTACTTGGTGATTTTTTTCCAGCAGGCTCTGTAGCCCTGTGCTGGGGTCTGTCAGGCAGCATTTTGAACCCAGCAGACTCCAAAGTCACACTCTGCAGAGGAAGACGAAATGGCATCACTCAACTCTGCCTAAGTAAAATCTGCTCTGCCTTGCAGCCCTGAGCTCCCCAAAGGCTGCCCCAAGAACCTCAGTGCTGCAATGCCCAGTCACTATAGATGGGTCTGGAGAGGGCTGTACCTGGCCTGGGGAAGCAGTGGCTGAGCCTCACAATGTCACTCTGATCCCTGCAGTTCCTCCACGCATCCATGAGAAAGAAGCCTCTTCCCCGAGCATCTACTCCCGGAGGAGCCCCCAGGCCCTTACCTGCACAGTCTACGGCATCCCAGCACCGGAGGTGATCCAGTGGCAGTGGAGGCCGTGGATGCCCTGTCGGATGTTCTCCCGACGCAGCCTGTAAGTCCCATTTCTTCCAACACCTGCATCTTAGCAGGCCACTAGCATGGCTTTATGGCCTCTTTGGGCATCGTGGCTGTCTTGCTTTTGCTCTCACAGCCACAATGTGGAAAGGACACCTCCAAAGGATAGCTCAGAGTACCCTATACACAGTCACCTGTAAAGAGGCAGAATGGAACTCACCAGAGACACTAGTGCTCTGCAGATAGGCAAGTACAACTGCTAGGCATGGGGAAAAGTTGCTGAACCCAGGGGAAGCAGCAGATCTCTGCCAGCTGCCCAGATGTGCAGTTCTGATTTTCCCAACCTTAATGATTCTATGGTTTGCCAAGTGGGTGTTTGTGCAGGCAGCACCAGTGGATAGGCAGGAAGGGTGCGTGCCCACTGCCTGTGCCCTCGGAAGCTGGGGCAGCATCAGTCAGGGCTGCAGTGGTGGTTTTTAGCAGCAGACTCACAGGAAGAAGGAAAAGGGATGCTAGGGAGTTATAGCCAGAGCAGTCAGGGCAGAGGACATCGGGGTGCCTGGAGGAAGCCAGGTCCCGCAACCCTGTGCAGGCTGTTGCTGAGCCAGAGACGCCAGTGAGAGCTCTCCATCACATGTGAGTGCACTGTAGCCCTGTCAGGAAGCAGAGGGGCCCATGAATTATGAGCACTGTCTCCCAAGGCCACCATATTTCTGCCTAGCAGAGCTCCAGAGGATGCAGGAGGCTTCTTTCGAGCTTCCTGTTGTTTACACAGCTCACCGACAAACTCACCCCGCTGAGCGCTCTGCCCCACACTGCCTGAACACATACATGCTCACCGCTGCTTCTGGGGACTCAGCTCCTCCAGCTTCCCTCCACACCCACTGTGGGTTTTGGGCAGATCCTTTCATGTACCTGCCCTACCTGTATTTCAGAAGACCCAATATGTTTGGGGCCCTTCTACTCCCTCAGAGGAGAGGTACCACCACGCTACTGTGAGACACCAGCAGCAGCTCTACTTAGGATGTTTCCCTCATGGTGTTTCTTGAACTGGGGGCAGCAGGAACACCTTTGGATGCTGCATCCTCTGCTCCCCAGAGCAGTCTACAACATCCCTGATTCACAGTCCCAGCAGGGGCATAAGTCCTTGTTGCTGCACCAAGTAACCCCAAGAACTGCCCCAGGCACACAGGAATGGATTTCCCCACTTCCTTCCCCCACCCCTAGCAGGGAAGGATAAAACCACAGGCCTGGGGGTGAAGACACTGGGACAGTAGTATCTATCCCCTGCACAAGTTTTGCATGCACAGATAATGCTTGCCTCGCTAGTCATTGCAGAACACCCTTATAAACACGTAAGTGTGTAATCAAGAGACCCAGGACATTCTGCAGAGTCAGAGGACAGAGGCATCAATTCTCAGGCACAAAGCTATTTTTGCTGCTATTTTCCCAGCTGATCCCTCTCTCCATCTCTTTCCACTTTCTCCTACTCCTCCCTCCTGGGCTGCTGCATTAGCAATAGTAGGCACCGGGCAGCAAGACGCCATCAGCGGGATCGGATGCCTGAGTGCAAGGACTGGAAAGATGTGTCGCAGCAGGACGCAGTGAACCCCATCGAGAGCATCGACACCTGGGTGGAGTTCGTGGAGGGACGCAACAAGGTGAGGCTACAGCTCCAAACCCATTCTAAGCAGGCAGCTGCAGACAGGCACCCTTGGGGGGGAATCCTTTGTGATCAGCCAGCAAAAGTGGCCTGGATATGAACCTGGAAGAGACAGATTTGGGGAGGGCTTCACACCTCTGCTGCTAAAGTAAACCATTAGCAGTTCCCAGCTCTGGGGCTCGGCAGTACCAGGCAGCCCCAGGGCGAGGGAGACCTGTTGTCTTTGAGAAATTACCCTGTGTCCAGAGAGACTCCTGAAAGAGAGTTTAGGGAGAGTAAACCCTGCAGAGCAGCCTGGGCAGCCAGAATAGGAGAGTACGAGTCACAGGCTGACCAGGAAACCTCCGGCCTCAGGAACATACATGGGTGTAGCAGGACATTTCACCCAGCTGTCCCCATCTCAGTGGGTGGTACAGAGATGCTGGTGTCCATCTGCTGCAAGTCTGTGAGCAAGAGCACACGTGCCCTACAGAGCCCGCTTCCCCATCACAGTGTTTCCTCTGGAAGGAACTTCTCTCCCTCGTTGCAGCATGTGTGACCTGCAAACAGACAGAGGCTGCTTTGCTGCCCATTCCTTTCTGTCTCTCTGGTTGCTGCGTGTGTCAGGTCTGCGCTGTGACGGGGTTCCTGTTCCCGCTGGTGTCGGGCACCAGCCGCTCGCAGAGGGATGCAGAACAAACAAATGGGCCCCTGTTTCCGAAAGTCACTTCCTGTTTTCCTACACACCTCCAGAGGCACTTCCCGTCCCCTGGCCTGGCCAGCAGTTCGTCCCTGTGCCAAAAGGGTGGCAGGGGCAGATGCTGCTCCTCCCAGAACAGCCAAAGGGAGAGGCAGGGACTGGTGTCTGCTGGAAAAGTCCAGTTGTGGTGGTGGGACCTCATGCATAAGAAGCCCTTGTACCCCCCTCTAGATGTGACCGTTATCTTGGGCCCTTTTGATCTTTCCCTTATTTTTTCCTTATTCTTTTCCTCCTGTTGCTTCAGCTGTGTCCTTCTCAGTGCATCTATTCCACTGTAACTGTTCTGGAGATCCAACTTAGATTGCACAGCCCAAGAATGTGCAAGAGTTCTTGGAGAAGATTGCTCTTCCCCCTGTGGTGGAATGCTATGTCCTTCTGTTTCCTTCTCCTTTCAGCTTTCTTCTCTTCCCATCCTCCTCTGTTTTTATCCTGCCCACAAAGGGCAGAACTAGCCACAGGGAGCACAGTGCATGGGCAGGCACTGCTGATAGCAGGGTGATGTCAAATCCTGGAACTCCAGCTCAGACGTAACAGTGCAGATTAGAAGGAAAATCCCCAAGAAACAGGAAAGGCAGCACACAAAGGTGCCAGCAGTTGGGTCACTTCAGCTTTGTGTTGAACAACCCCAAGAAACGGAAAAGGCAATGCACAAAAGTCCTAATAATAAGGTCACTTCAGCTGTTTGGAATATGGACTGAATGAACGGCTGGGCCTCCCGATGGATATGAGCTAATTCATTGCCACTCAGAACAGACATGTTTCCCCAAGTCTCTAGGCAGAAGAGTAAAGGCAAAGCAGTTTCCCTGTAGACACACCATTTGTTTTTGCCTTTTTAAACATGGCCTTATTAGAGAGATTTTTGCATGTGAGTACCTTGTCGTTCAAACTGAGAGGGAGGAGGAACCTGTGCTTCAAACTGCAGCTCTCCTCTAAGGGGAGTACTTGTAACACATTTGGCAGTTCACACGTGTGCCTTACTCCCCAGCTGCCTTTCCTGGCATATTTGGATTCAGCATCTCCTGGGTCCCTCCGTGCTCCCGGGACTGCAGCCTGGCTGCTTGCCCAGTCTTAGTCATGTCTTGCTAGAAGGAGGGAGGAGGAAGCTTTTAGGATCATTTCTATGTACACTTGGAATTTAAAGGGAGAAGATAGCTATTCCTGAGCTGAGATCATAGAATCATTAAGGTTGGAAGAGACCTACAAGATCATCAAGTACAACCATCAACCCAACCCCACCCTGCCCACTAAACCATGTTCCCTAGTGCCACAGCTACCTGTATTTAAACACCTCTAGGGATGGTGACTCCACTCCCTCCCTGGGAAACCTGTTCCAACCCCTGACCACTCTGTCAGGGAGGAAATTTTTCATAATATCCAATCTAAACCTCCCTTGGCACCACTTGAGGCTGTTTCCTTTTGTCCTATCTCTAGTGACTTGGAAGAAGAGACTGTCACCCACTTCTCTACAAGCTCCTTTCAGGTAGTTGTAAAGAGCAACCACCTTTTCTCCAGATAAAACAACCCCAGTTCTCTCAGCCACTCAGATGCTTCCACGAGTTTGATTTCCCCTTGTGGATAAATCACAGAATTACAAAATATCTTTGGTTGGAAGAGATCTTTAAGATCACCTAGTCTTCAACCCAGCACTGCCAGGTCACCCCTAAACCATGTCCCACAGTATGAGGTCTTTAAAATACATACAAGGATGGTGACTCCACCACTGGCCTGAGCAGCCTATTCCAGTGTTTGATAACCCTTTCTGTGAAGAAATTCTTCCTAACATCCAGCCTAAGGGAGTGCTGGTAGGGCTGTAAAGCTCTAAACATCCCTGGACTCTGAGATGCTAAGCAGTCACCACTGCAGAAGTCTTGGGGAATCAAAGCTTTGGTGTCTTTTCCCCACTGTTACAAAGCTTCCCCTCAGCCCTGCATCATGATTGTGTCCCCCTTGCTGGGACCACCTATGCTAGCTGAACTCCATTGAAAGAAGTACAGAATAGGAATAAAACCATGTTGCTGTTTCTGGAGCCAGCAGATGAGGTTTGTAATGCACAAGGAGCTATTGAATAAGGGGCTCTTTTTGCATAACCCTTTTCCACACACAGTTGCTACCTGGACCCAGGCTTGCTGTGTGCTCTGCTGTCTGCCAGAGAGCAGCACTGATCCTAATTCTCTTCCTTCTTGCTCTTCCTAACACCTTATGCTCTCTTCTCCCATCAGACAGTCAGCAAACTGGCCATCCAGGAGGCCAACGTCTCAGTGATGTACAAGTGCATCGCCTCTAATAAAGTGGGTCGAGATGAGCGGTTGATCTACTTCTACGTGACCAGTAAGTGCTGCAGCCAGCCCTTCCACCTGCATCACTGGAGCTCTCTGTTTGAAACAGGCACCTCCCTAGAGCTGCTGGCCCTAAACGGAGACCGGGAAGCCAGCAGAAAAGCAGAGCTACCCCAGGGGGCCACAACCTGGAGCCCTGGCAGCAGATAGCACAGGCAGGCCTGGAGATGAGCCGGCACAGCCGGTGCCCTGGTCCTGGAGCAGGTCCTGGCAGGGGATGTCGTGCTGGCTAAAGCCCAGGAAGCGCCCTGCACTCGGGATGTGCCTGGTCCAAGAGCATCCTCTAGTGGCACTAACCAACCCGCTCCCAGGCAGGGTCCTGCTCCCCACAGGAATTTGGTGGTGTGAGGAAGCTGGTAGCCCAGCAGTGTGGGCTGGAGCCGTGGTTCGAATGTGGCTCAATAAGTCTCCTGCCAGCAGTACCCTGTACTGGGTATCACTGGGTATTGACCTGGTAATGGTGGGAGTTACTCCCTACCTGCTGGAGCCTGGGAGCCTGGCAAGAGTGCAGCAAAGGCTTTATGTCTCTCTGGACAGACCCCAGGAGGCTGTGCTCTCATCTGTCAAGTAGTACCTGTGCTATCAGAGCCACCAGTTTTTATGAGAGCAGATGAACATCTTCAAATCACTGCTCCAGCACTACTGTGCATGTGCAGCTGTCCAGCCTGGCTGTGTCAGTGCCTGCACGTGTAAAAGCAGACGTGTGCAATCCAGAATGCTGTGGCTGAGCTGAGAGCAGTAACAGCTTAATCCAGATCTCCCAGCCTTGTTTCACTTATATCCTCATCTTAAATTCACCTGGGACTCTCTGGGTGCACCTTAAGCTGTTGGTTGTTGGGTCTCATGTCCTGATTCTGCTCTAGATTAGTTTACTTTACCCTGGCTGAGGACAGCGGAGTCTCAGAGAGCTGAGCCCAGTGAGACAAATTAATTGTGTCTGGCAACTCAGCCATGGAAACTCATTCACATGTTTCATTTCCTTCCTGAAAGCCATTCCAGATGGGTTCGAGATTGAGTCCCAGCCCTCAGAAGAGCCCATAGAAGGGCAGGACCTACAGCTGAGCTGCAATGCAGACAACTACACCTATGAGAATCTGCAGTGGTATCGACTGAACCTCTCCAAGCTCCACAATGAGGAGGGCAACCCCCTTGTGCTGGACTGCAAGAATGTCCATCACTATGCCACCAAGATGCAGGGGGATCTGCGCTTCAAGCCTGACTCCAATGATGCGACTTTGCTGCTCACTATCCCCAACATCTCCCTGGGCGAGGAGGGAGACTACGTGTGTGAGGTGCAGAACAGGAAGACTCGTGAGAAGCACTGCCACAAGAAATACATCTCTGTGCAGGGTGAGGGTCTGCAGGGCAGGCGGGAGTGACAGAGGAGAGCTGGTGCTCTTGCTGCCATCAGCTTTCCAGTCCGTCCCCAGGGAAGCCACGCAAGCAAGCTAGAATCAAGGTGGCAAAGGCAGGGTACCTGGGTTCTCAAGACACCCTTCATCAGGGGTCAGAGACCCAAAGGCCCCCAGGAACACAGATATTACTTTGATCAATCAGTTTCCCGTTTTCCCCTCCTCCTCTTTGTGCTGCTCCTCCAGCCCTGGAGATTCCCCGCCTCAAGCAGAACCTGACGGACATTTGGGTGAATGTCAGCGACTCCATAGAGATGCGCTGTAAAGTGGATGGCAACCACATTCCTGAAATCAGCTGGTACAAAGACGAGAAACTGGTGGAAGAAGTGTCAGGTACAGTGGGCTAGGGTTGAATCGAAAGCAGAGCATCGTGGGTGGAGAGCTGGATTCTGCTGTGTTCTGGCTCTTGCTGTGCCCAGGCCAAGGCACTCATTCTCTGCATTGTCCGAACTATGGTTTTGGTGATGTTCTATCCCAGTCTGATGCAGCCCTGCTGGCCAAGTCCATGCCCTAGGGCCTGTCCCAGCACTCTCTGTGGAAGTGCACATTCAGCTGGAGAGAGAAAACTTTTCATCTTCCTGCTCCCAGCCCAGTGCCCCGAATCTTTGGTCATGCAGGGACTAACCCAGATCCCGTGCAAGGAACATGGGAATGATCCTGGCATGTTGCAGAGGGAAAGTAGCAGAAGCTGGACTGCCTGGGCATCATCCCCATCCAGTACTGTCTGTGGGGATTTCTTCCCCTCCATACACTGCCCAATGACGGCCCATTAAGGGTATTTCTGGATCCATCAAGCCACAGAAGAGTCCCTATCAGCTGGTGCAATTTATTTCTGACAAAAAATAGGATGCTTAATTTGAGCCTTGAATGAGTCCAGAATAGTAATCCCCGTTTCCTATGAGTGACCACTGCAACCCTCTGTGTCTTACAGGGATTGATCTAGCTGATTTCAACCAGAGGCTGAGCATCCAGAGGGTGAGGGAAGAGGATGCTGGGCTCTATCTGTGCAGTGTCTGCAATGCTAAGGGCTGTGTGAACTCCTCGGCCAGTGTCTCCGTGGAAGGTACCAGCAGCAATGACACCTCCGGGGATGAAGCTGGGGAGTAAGAGTGTGACCAAGGTCACATGCCTCTTCCACATGGCACCAGGCAGCATGAGGCAGTAAAAGCCCCTAGTCCTTGCTGGTGGCCTGGTGCTGTCACAGGAGGATCTGCAGTCCAGGGCACATTTTGCTCTGGCAAACACACCTCCCCAGGGTCCCCACAAGGGATGGCTTTGCTGAGGCACAGAATGAGAATCTCTGAAGCCACAATTTCCCTCCTATCCCACAGGCACTGATGACAGAACCAATGTGGAGATTGTCATCTTGATTGGGACTGGGGTTATCGCTGTTTTCTTCTGGATCCTCCTTATCCTCATCTTCTGTAACATCAAAAGGGTACGTGAGTGTCTCTGTCCCAGGGCAGGGGAGGTGGCTTGGAGGAGCTCAGAGCAGTGTTATGGTTGTGTTGTGGGGTTCTGTGACAGCACCGAACAAAAGGAGGTTATTGAGTGTTGCTTCAAGCACTCTCATTGCCAAGGAAAGGGTGCACAAGGGCTGTGAAAAAAGAGGTGACAGGGAATGGCCTTTGCCAGACGAAACAGGGCAGGGCAGGCAAAGGAACCAAATCCTCTGTGGGAGTCAGCACCTAGTGCAGGGAGGGCACTTCTTTACCATCTCTGTTGGCTGATCCCTGCAGCCTGCCCACGCAGACATCAAGACCGGCTACCTCTCCATCATCATGGACCCTGGCGAGGTACCCTTGGAGGATCAGTGCGAGTACCTGCCCTATGATTCCAGCAAGTGGGAGTTTCCACGAGACCGTCTGCGCCTAGGTGAGCCAGACTTCTCCCTGCCACAATGTGCTGCAGCCAGCAACTCTCACCAGCCCTTCAAAATGATCCTCCACATTTCTTACACATCTCTCTGTATTTAATGTCTTATTTCTGCCTCAGGCTTCCCATCTTCTGCCCCAGACTGTCGCTTAAAGCCCAGCTGCTCTTGGGTCTGACTGTGATCAGATCTTACTATGAGCTATCAGCTGCCAGTTTGGCAGAACAGCCCAGGCTATGGCAGGTACCCTGAGTTCAGGACCAGGGTTGCATCCATTATACTCTTCATGCTGAGATGCCTACCTGTAGTCTCTTCCCTTTATTTATGAAGGATAAAAGGTCTGCAGGCTACCTCTGAGAAACAGCAGTAACATTAGCCTTGGCTGCTCTGCTGCAAGGTGTCACCTTGTTTACCTTTCCCACACATTTTGCTTAAGGGCAACAAACAGCCCCTCAGTTCTGTAGGGCTGTTTCCTTCCTCTGCTTTGTCCATGCCAGCTCTGTCTCAGTTCCTCCCATCATCCTTTCTCTTATTCTCACTGACAGAGCAATCAGCCACCTGGCAAGGGCACACACTCCTCTCCTTCCTTTTCCTTTCTGAGCTTTTTTCTTTCTTCTTCTCATGGTTTCCTGTTGGGATTTTTGTGTTTTCATTCCATTCTGCCTGTGCTGCACCTGCCTTCCTTCACCCTGCCTCTCTCCTCGCCCATAGGTAAAGTCCTGGGTCACGGTGCCTTTGGGAAGGTGGTGGAAGCATCAGCGTTTGGGATCAATAAAAGTAACAGCTGTGAGACCGTAGCAGTCAAGATGCTGAAAGGTATGTGGACAGTGAAGCAGAATAAAGAGTCTGTGTGGGCAGCAAAGAACGAGGTATCTGCCAGGACATGCCCACCCTATAAATGCCATGAGGCACTTGTTAAGGCCCTGGGAAATGTTTTGTGTCACACAAGTGTTCCTGAGTGCTTCTGCTTAAGCCAGTCCTGAACTCAGGTTAAGGAGCTGGAGCCAGCTTTTTAGTTTAGGGCTTCTTGACCTCAACAGAGCTGATCTTCTTGGCCTCCCCTCACGGGTGCTCATGTCCCATTCAGCTGCACTGGCAGAACAGACAGCAAGGACTCAGGGAACTCAGCTTTCAAAGAAAATTTAGCTGTCTGCAAATGCAAAGAATGAAATCTGTCTCAAAGCAAAATCAAGGATCCAGAGTCCCTCTTTGGAAGGTCACTGAAGGAACTGTTGCTCCCAAATGCTTTCTTCCAAATGTGCCTTTCTGCTTACAGGACAGGGTCAGAGCTGGGTGAGGAAGCAGGTTGCCCAGCTCTAAGGCTAAATTGGCTTTGCAACCAAAGCCCAGTCAACCCAGAATGAGGGTTTAAGCTTTCATAGTCACACTTTCAAACAGGTATCCAAGAGAATTTGGCACCCAATAAAAATACCAAGGCAGTCTCTAGCTAACAGTGGCCCATATGTGGAAATCCATGCCATGATTCATCTCTACTGCACCTACCACTGCACAGGTACAAATGATCTGCACAGCAAAGGCAGAAGGAAGCCTAGCCATGCATAACTGCTTTCAGCCCTTTGAGGTACAGCTCTCACATGGACCATCAGCCACAGCTCACGAGGGATACTCCTGCCTCTCAGTCTAAATTTACAAACTCTCAAGTAAGGCAAAACGAATATAGGGAGACTGAGTTTTTGCAGGTAAAACTAAACCTAGAGGCAATGTGGGACCCCTGCTGAACGAGCTCACAGGATACAGAGAAAGCAGACATACTGAACACTTTCTTTTCTTCTGTCTATACTTTTGGGAACTGACCTGATATCAAAGCCCAGACTGCTGAGACTCCAGAGGAAGTCAAGGCAAAAGAGGAGCCTGCTTTGGTTGATGAGGACTGGGTTAGGGATGTGTTGAGCAAACTGAATGTACATAAATCCATGGGCCCTGATGGGATGCACCCGCGTGTGCTAAGGGAGATGGCAGAAGTCATTGCTAAGCCACTCTTCGTCATCTTTTGTAAGTCATGGGTTTCAGGAGAGGTGCTTGGAGACTAGAGGTTAGCAAATGTCACTCCAATCTTCAAAAAGGGTAAGAAGGAGGACCCAGGTAACTATAGACCGGTCAGCCTCACCTCCATCCCAGGAAAGGTGACAGAACAATTTGTCCTGGATGCTGTCTCTAGGCACATAAGGGACAAGAGGGTCATTAGGGACTGTCAGTATGGCTTCACCAAGGGGAAGTCATGCTTGACCAACCTGA
>VZRI01003992.1:761154-773865 GCA_013397515.1 Upupa epops | reverse complement strand
TGGAACAGGCTGCCCGGGGAGCTGTGGAGTCTCCTTCTCTGGAGATGTTCCAGACCCGCCTGGATCTGTTCCTGTGGGACTTGGTCTAGGTGACCCTGCTGTGGCAGGGGGATTGGATGAGATGATCTTTCCAGGTCCCTGCCGATCCCCAATGATTGATTCTATGATTCTATGAGAAGCATGCAAAAGGCACACAAAGCCAGAGGGCGCACACAGAGTGTAAAACAGAGGGGTTGAGAGCTGATGTGAATAGGCACTCGGAGATAAGATGTGCTGCAGAGAGCTGGCAAGGGCACAACACTGTTTTTGTTGTTGGAGAGGAATTACATAAAGATAGTCTGGATTTGAGCTGAGACAGCTCCTATCTTCAATCATAGTCAAAAGACTGAGATGCTTTTCATTTCTAATTTTCCTTCATATTGTTTTGTGACTCATTTTCTTCATTTAGAGGCCAAAAGGGCAGAGATTCAAATACGTATGTGAGCCTTAAGTCATCTTTTTCCCTGCACAATTATCACAAAATAAAATCTGTTGGGCACAGGTTGTGTCATCCCTGCACCTTCAGGGATCATTCTACATGTTATGACAGGAACTCTGGGAGCTCCAGACAAGACTCTAACATTTCATTTGGAAACATGCAGTAACAAAATGCACCAAGGCTTTGGGTTCACAGCAAGACTCCCATTGATGTTCTGCTAAGAGGAGGGTGGTGAGGGGGAGTGAAAGGTTGTGAGGAGGTCTCATGACATGGTCTGTGTGTTTCCAGAGGGAGCTACAGCAAGTGAACACAAGGCACTGATGTCAGAACTGAAAATCCTCATTCACATCGGAAATCATCTCAACGTGGTGAATTTGCTGGGTGCCTGTACCAAACCCAATGGTAAATATCCCAGGGCAACAGACTGTGCCTACTTTGCAGAGATCAGCGCTCATCCTCTGTGCCCTTTCTGCAGGCACATGTGGGGATGTTACTGCGTTTAGGTGCCAGAGCTCAGTGGGGCTGCACATAAAATGAGCCCTTACCTATTTCCCTGACTTTTGCTGTCTTCTTGCCAGGTCCACTCATGGTTATTGTTGAATTCTGCAAGTATGGAAACCTCTCCAACTACCTGCGGACCAAACGGGAAGGATTCAGCCCTTACAGGGTAAGTAGCTTTCTTTTCCTCTAGGGACCTGCCCTGTATCTAAGGTAAGGAAGATGTAGCCTGGAACATGATCTGACAATGGGACAAACACTCTCTGCCTAGCAGCAGGAGAACTTTTCACAGTGATCTTGATTCATATTCTATCAGGGAAGGAATTTCTGCAATGGAAGATAGGTGCTTCCAGGCCAGAATTACAGATTAGGAAAGGACTGTGCAGCTTGTAGACAACAGTGTGTGGTGCCCACTGAGGTTTTTGGTTTGGTCTCCTTGCTAGGAGAAGTCTCCCAGACTGCGTATCCAGGTCCAGTCCATTGTGGAGGCAGTGAGAGCAGACAGGAGGAGTCGTTCTGGGACTAACGACAGCACTGTCTTCAGCCGCTTCCTAATGCACAAGACCCAGCCAGCACAACTGATCCAGGAAGGTAATGCTCCACCTCGGCAGCAGCTCTGCTCCTGCCCTGGCCCACCAAGGAAAAGCCAGGCTTGGCTTATGAAGACTGGGTAGGAAATGACAGTGGGCACTTGGGACCCAGCCTTGGAGCTGATCACCCCACTGCTGTGTGGCAATTCTCTAAGCAGAGTTCCTACAGTCATCTGTTATCTCTTGCAATGGACCCTCAAAAGTCAGAAGAATTCAATTCCTTTGGATTGTTTCAGCCTAAAGAAAGGAGAATGGAAGGGGATTTCAATGGGCTCTCTCTAGGACAAAAATGATGAGCTGACCTTCAAAGTCCCTTCCAGCTCTGTTCGCCACAACTTTGTCTGACTGATGTGTGCTGCTGGCTGGACTTACTCTCCCAACACTTGAGCAGGTTCCTGCCATGTGCTTTCTGCAATCTAAGCAGAAAATGCTGGAGAGGAGCTGGTTACTCCAGTTAGTACTAAGGGCTTAGCTGTGTCTAGCCAGGGGCCTGTTTGTATCCCACAGTCCTGGAGAAAGGCAGTGAAAAAGAGACTGCTCACGGTCTAACCATTTTCTTGTATTCCTGGACAGCGGATGACTTGTGGCAAAGTCCCTTGACAATGGAAGATTTGATCTGCTACAGCTTCCAGGTAGCACGTGGCATGGAGTTCCTGGCATCCCGAAAGGTGAGTTCACCTTTTCCCTCCTCACCTGCCTACAGCCACTGTATCAGTGACACAGACCCAGTGATCACTTCTCAGAAAGTCTGAGGTAGCCCTGTGTGCAAGAAGATGGGAAATTAGTTTTCCTGCATTTCCTTTTCTCCTTAACCATCTCCTTTTGAAATGTTGATCTTTAGTTCCTTCCCATCTCCACCACTCCTCCTTTACAGTTCAGGTTCACAGGGTAAGGATAGAGGAGGAAGCTGTTCTGCACTTTCTGATGGTGGTTCCTATCCCTCTAATTCTTGTCTCTTCCTTTTCATGTGCCCTCAGTGCATCCACAGAGACCTGGCAGCTCGCAATATCCTGCTGTCAGAGAACAACGTGGTCAAGATCTGTGACTTTGGCCTGGCCCGGGACATCTACAAGGACCCCGACTATGTCAGGAAGGGCAGTGTGCGTGCCATCTTCTCAAACTCTACTTAGATTAGGCCCCTTAAGGTGTTCATAAACTACTCTGGGGCTGGAATAAACTGAGGGAAAGACAAACAAGGAGTGGAACCACTTGTGTGGCTGTGTCTATCAACCATTGGCCCAGTGATATATATGCTGTCCTCCTCCTCCACCAGCAGACCTCTGTCTTCTTCCTTCTGCCCCTCAGCCTGTCACTAACATTCCCCTTTTTTCATACTCTTTCCTTTCCCTTTCAATATTTCCATCGTTCCCTCTAGACTAATCTAACCTCCAATCCTCCAAAGCAGGGCTGCTGGCTCTCTTCCCTTTCATTCCATTGCCAAAAGGACTGTCCTTGGTGGGACACATCCCTGACTGGATGTGTGTTGTCTCTCCTTCCTGCAGGCTCGTCTCCCACTGAAGTGGATGGCTCCAGAGAGCATCTTTGACAAGGTCTACACTACCCAGAGTGATGTTTGGTCCTTTGGGGTCCTCCTCTGGGAAATCTTCTCTCTAGGTGGGTGCTAATGAGGCTCATGGGCTCATGAGGGAGGCAGGACCTCTCTTCCCATTTAGCAGCTTGGTGGGTGAGTCGGTGCAGGAGGACCTGACACTCTGAAGCACATCTAGAAGTGATGGGGAGAGATGTCAGTGTAGGCAAAAAAAAATATGGAGGCCACATTCATCCACAGAAGACAGGGTGAATAAGAGACAGGCATGCAGAGACATCTCACACACTACCAAGGACTTGGGCTGTGTAGGAGAAGTGACCACATCTCCCACTGTTTTGGGAGGAAGGGCAGTCTCAGAAGGACTGTTTTCTGATGGCACATTTCACGTTCACACGTCTTTGAACCTCCTTTAGGGGCATCTCCATACCCTGGAGTCCAGATCAACGAGGAGTTCTGCCAAAGGCTCAAAGACGGTACCAGGATGAGAGCCCCAGAGTACGCCACAGCAGAAATGTGAGTCAAAAACCATACAGATCACAGCACCATCTGTGGGATGGTAGACATCTCAGATCCCAGCACAGGGCAGGACAGGCCACTCTGTGGGATGCGAAGACCATTTAGCCAAGGGGGGGGATGACCCAACACACTCTTCACCCCAGGCAGCTGCCAGGAGTGCAAGCCAGATGGGTTTGTATCAGAGCTATCTAGGTACCCTTGCATCCCACACTGGGGTGGGTCTGTACACATGGACAATGTGCTTTCCTGCTCTGAAGGCTATCAGAGGGGTCCAAATTGTCTCCTCATGCACTGTTATGTTATATATATATAATATAATGAATCAACGCCCTTACAGTAGGTCCACATGGCCAATATGCTGGGCTGTGGTGCTTTCATTCATGGTGCAGGTACATGTTGTCCCAGCAGGCACCACATGGGTGGGAGCTGCACAGTCAGGTAGGAGAGGGTTTCTGTGGCATACAACCAGCATCTCTTCTTGGCAGTTACCGTATAATGCTGAGCTGCTGGCACGGCGATCCCAAAGAGAGACCGACTTTCTCCGACCTGGTAGAGATATTGGGGAACCTTCTTCAGGAAAACGTCCAGCAGGTGAAAACCTCTCTGTGACCCTGCTCATTTCCAGACAGTTCTTTTTTCTCCCACTGCTAGCCCTCTTGGTCTGCCCTTGCTGCATCCCTGGCCAATGCAATACCTTCACGCAAGCCAAAGGATAACACAGCCTTACCTGGATCAGAGCAGTCTGTTTCCCAGAACTATTGGAGAACTCATTTCTGCAGTAGTCCTCTTGCTGCATCCTAATATAGCTCCACTGCTTGCAGGGCGGGTGCCCTTGCAGTCGTCATTCCAGTATTTCCATCCTAATCCCCAGATGATTATTTGAAATTTTTCAGCTGAGTCAAGGCCCTGGCACTCTTGCCTCCCACACACCCACATAATTAAAACCAGGACTTCACCAGGGTTTCTGAAACTCTATCCTCAGATCTAAATGTCAGGGCCATGTGAACCAAACAACTGTTCCATTGCAACCGTCAGATATACAAATTTCTCTGAAATTATTACTAATCACTGCTATGGAGTAACTCACCAGGACCTTTGACTGCTGTGAGCGTGTTAGCTCTGATTTTAACATTTTCCTGATGGTCCGTTTCATAAGATGATAGCTAAATGCATAAATATGAGTTCTACTTCATCCTGACGTCTGTGGGTTTAACCTTTCAGCACTGGATCCCAGCAGAGACATGATTAAGCCACAGTGATGTGCCCCCTGAGCACAGTGCTCTGCCTGTGTAGGCTGGGGAACTGTAGATGCTGTTGGACTGGGTTGTTTTCCTGCTCACATGCATCTCCATGCACCTGCAACATTAACAAAGATGGCATAGAGCAGTCCAACCAGATATTTTGGCCCTGAGAAACAAAAGACATAAACCAGGAATTTGCATCCCCAGCTCTTACAGCTTCTGCTTGTGGAGCCCTTCTTTGTGAGGAAGCCCTCCACTTCTTGTAAGGCCACTCACTGTTCTTCCTACCAGGAAGGGAAGGACTACATCCCATTGAATGACTCTCACAGCTCAGAAGATGATGGCTTCTCCCAGGTGCCTTCCTCTGCCCAGCAAAACTCAGATGAAGAGGACTTTGACATGAGGATACGCTGCCACAGCCTAGCTGCGAGGTGAATCCCCTCTGAAAAGGGCAGAGAGAGCCCAGCAGGCAGCCAGAAGCTCAAGGGAGATGGGGAGGACCCAATTAACAAGAGGTTGGGAAAATCCCAAATGGCCAGGTGTGATCCAAGCAGTTAGGCCATAGCATCTTGCTTAGAAAAGCAAAATCACTCTGCTTTGCTGGTGAGAAAGAGCCCTTGGTGAGTAAAGCCTATGACATCCCTCCTGTATCCAGTTACACTGCCAGAGCATTGTGTCCCACTAAAGGCATCAAGGCAGATGAGAAAAGTCGCTGGGTCTCTGTCCTCCTGCTAGTGCAGGAGCTTCATCCTGTCCATTCCTAACTAAGCCAAACAATTAAGAGAGTGCTCTTCACTGCACAAGCAGTATGAGGTTAAGAGGCCGAAGATGACCCCATTCCCAACCCAAAATCCACTATTTGGGTTATCCATCTCCCAACATCGGTTACGCATGGAGGAGGCGGGTTCAGGCCTTGTTTATTCAGGACATGGACTCTGATGGTTTTACTGAATACAGTACCCTTCTGTCGCAGATACTACAACTGTGTCTCATTCCCTGGGTGTTTGACGGGAGGAAATCAGATCAGGTGTCCATCCAGGATAAAGACATTTGAAGAGTTTCCCATGACACATACAATGTACAAGGCACATCCGGTGAGTAGCATCTGAGTGGGGTTGAACAGGGACAAAGAAATGTTCAGCTGTTTCCTGATACCTTTGCTGTTAAGATCATGGAAGGAAGATCACTCCTATCTAATGTCACTCTGTCCGTGTCATTCCTGTTCTGTCTGTCCAGTGCTATGCACATTCACTTCTCCACCTGGCACATGGGGGTTTCTCTACAGTGCAGTTTGTACTGTCTGAGTGTGAAATAAACAGGTTAGATCTACACGTAAGGATTGTGAAGGACCTCAGAGAAAAGCCTGTTTTTCACCCTTCTCATGTGAGCATGGCCTGGTTAAGCATACTGAAATCCATCCAGGCCTAGGTGAATCCAGAGTGCTGGTCTGCACCTCTCCCCTAAGTTGACCCACATGCCAGTATGTGGTTGGGACCCTCCTGGCTGCTCTGAACTGAGCTGGTTCTTAAATCTCCTCTAGTGGCAAAATTTAAATGATATTTTAGTCTCAGAGGAAAAAGGCACCTCACAGCTTTGGTGGTTATACAGCTTCCACGCAGGAACACCTATTTTTATTTTTTTCCTCAAAAAACCAGCACTGAACTACAGGCACAAATCCTCCCTTTGTATGTGCTGCTTTAAAGGAGAACACTAGTTCCGTTCCAGCTAGACCGTGAAACATGTTGGGAAACTGCCCCTGTCACAGATACACACAAACTCATCTGCTGAATGATTCCTCCTCCCTTCCCACTCTGATCAGCCGACAGGGATGTTACTGATAACTCCTGTTGCTTCCTTCCAGGACAATCAGACAGACAGTGGGATGGTTCTGGCATCTGAGGAATTTGAGAGGATAGAAAACCGACACAGAAAAGAAGGTGGATTCAGGTACTCCTTAAGTCTAGCCAATGCAATGAGAGAAGGAGGCAGCTCTGGTGTCTCCCCATAGGGTTTATCTCTTTGGGCTCTCAGGAGCAGCAGGGCTGTGGGCCCTGAGACTGATAAGTCCATGCACACATTAACAAGAGGCAAAACACATGCACAGTTCTGCCTACTGCCTCCTAGGGTTTAAAAATATAAACTGTGCTCCTCCAATAGGAACGTGTCCATTGATGAGGTGGAGAGATGGTGTTAATAAGATTCTTATTGATTGTTGACATTTTCTGGTGGAATGTGTCACGGTTTGTTCAAGCAGTGGCAGGTGGCATGGACAGAGACTATGTGGCTGCAACGTCTCTCCCTCAACCCTGAGCTAGGGCCCTGATACGGCTTTGCAGGGATGGCACAGGCCATCTGTCGTGGCTGAGGACATTATAGATGGTTATGTCCTTGCCTCAGATTTGGGAACTGGGTGAGATCCCATCCAGCTCATTTTCGCTTGGTGCCAGAGCAGGCTGGGACCTTGTCTCTGTGACAGTGTGTTGAGTGACCCATGTTGGCTCACATGTAGTCAGAGCCAGTCCCAAGCCTCTTCCTCACCTCATCTGCTCCCAACATTGTATCAGACTGGTTGTTGTCTTTTCTCTTAGCCGTAGCCCTGTGGCCACTCTGCTGTTGTATCAGACTGTCTCCTGCTTCTTGTCCTCGCCCTCTTTTCCCTAAGGCGTGCACCAATTGTCTCCCACACCATGGGCTCCCCAGCATTCCATCTCCTGGAAAGCACTGCCCTTAAACCTCTCCTTAAATGCACTCCAACCTTCACTTTTGTGACTTTTGCCAGTCACATGGGATTGGCAGATGCTGAGATGGGGTTGCTGATTTCCTCCCACATCTCTGTCATCCTCCTTTGTTTCCTTTCCCCCATCCTGGCTGTTGGTTTGTATGAGTTTCTGTTACTCCTGCCAGGTGTAGGAGCAACTGAGGCAATGTCTCTTGTTTCTCCCTGCTCATTGGGGTCCCATCCCTTCCCTGGCCTTCCCAAAGGTATCTAGAAGAGCTGAAATAACTCAGTGACAGAGTTTTGTAAAGATTTTTCACAAAACCTATGGGCTGTGCTTTAGAGAAAGATCTCGCGTGTGCTTTCTAATGGAGGTGTAGGTCCATTCCTGATCCTGCCCTGTGCATTAGCAGATGATGTTTGCTGAAGGTGGGATCTCTCTAAGCAGGAGAGGACCACTTATAGTGACCTTCTCTGTCTCTCTCCCTCACAGTAGTAAAGGGCCCAGCAGAACTGTGGAGCTACCAGGGGAACAGTCAGACCTGCGGAGCAGATGTCGGCCATCATATGGGTCCCAAGTCGGAGGCCAGACTTTTTACAACAGTGAATATGGGGAGTTGTCAGAACACTCTGAGGATGGCAGCTGCACCCCACCTGGAGAGGGGGCCAGTCCCCCCACTCTCCATGCTTCCTTCTTCTCCAACCAGTACTAATGGCATCAGATCCTGGAGGCACCTGCCAAGGCTTCTCCTCTCACCCTCCAGGCACATCATCAGGGTCACTCAGAGCTTCTCCTTCAACCTACACCGAACAGATGGGGAACACCAATGTCCTTGGAACCACAGCATGATGATGGCCCATGCAGCACCTCCAGCTGCAACTTCTTCATGATGGGACTGAGAGAGCACCTCACTGATTCCTTGCGTTTCTTTTCTCCTGCGGCTCAGGCAGATGCATTCTGCCAGCGAGTGGGTGCCTGCGTTCAGCACTACAGCACCTTCTGCTTAGCAGCCAGCCTCCGCTCAGATCAGCTTCCCATTCAGAAAGCCCATTTCAGGTCAGATAAAAATAGATCTGTCTTAGTTTCAAGTTTCTTCCTGGTGTGCAGCCTGAATGTTTTTCCTTGGATTGCTTCCTCCTCCTCTTCTCGTGATGTCAGCTGCTGAGCCGTGGAGCAGAATCAAAGGGAAGAAATCCCTAGTGGTATTAGCAGCAAGAGCAGGACATTTTTAAAAAGGTGTATGGAGAGATCCCAAGGGATCTTTGTAAATGTTCATGCACACTGTTCATTCTGGGTAGGTGCCATCTCCTCTGCAAGCAACACCTACACCCCTCTCATCTCTGCTGGGAAGAAATCTGTCAATCTGCCGTATATCAGGATTATTTTAGCCATCTCAACGCAGCTAGTGCTGAGCAGGTCACCGCCTGATGGCTAAAGTCCCCCTGGTGAGATAAATAGCAACAATTTTTGCCATCCCCATGCAAAACAGGGTTTTCTGTGATCCGTGCTGGGAGCAGGTTGTTCACAGGTCTGCTGCTCCCGCCCTCCCCTTTTTCCCAGAGCAGTGCTGAGATCATTTGTTGCTTGAGCAAAAAATGAAAGCAAAGCTGCGTTAAGTTCAGCTGCCTCCTGAACACAGAGCGAAACTGGGGTGTTTGCTGGGAGGAAAAGGATCAAAGTGATAGGGAGTGAAGTGTTTATTTTCAAGTTGCTGCAAGGGTTTTCGAAACAATGGAAGGAACAGAGCTCCAGCAAGGAGGAGCCCTGGGTTGCATCCCCTTGTGTGCTGGCATCACTGAGCACATGGAGGGCAGCACCTGGCCAGGGCTCACACCCAGTTCTGTTCCTGGATTGACAGTTCTGTTCCACTACCCTTCCTGGTGCCCTGGTTCCCTCGCTCTAAGGAGGCACTGCCCAGCAGGCCCCTTTCCAGTGTCTGTTGCTGAGCCACCAGTGCAGTGTACCTGTTCCTGGAGGATCAAGGAGCATGTATTTGCTGAGGAAATATCTCATCACTTGGGCCTTTTGTTTCTAAAAAATACCACGTGAATTCAGAGCCCTAGCAAACCTCTGCAGCCCCTCACTACAGATTCCTATGCTGCTGCCTCACCACTTCCCACCTACTTCTTTCCATTCTGCTCAAAATCTGAAAGCTCAGCCACAGAGCATGGTTACATCACCAGCAGAGGAGTCTGGATGAAGAGCCTCATCTGAACAGCTTGTCATCATCTCTTCTCCCACATGCCTGTGGCTGGCAGAGCTCCTTGCACCACGGTATCTCAGCACTGGGGAGTTTCTGCTTGCGGGCCACAACTCTGTGCACAGAGCCAAGGGTTTGGACTTTTTAAACTGTGTTTCCTGTCAGACGTCCTGCTTACCCAAACTATATTTCTTTTCCAGCAGTTTCATACGTTTCCTGACGTGAGCCTGTGAGTCCTTACGGGTGACTTTCCCAAGTCTTAATTATAGTTCTCCGCACAAGTGTAATGGGGAGATTCATTTAGCACATGGGAAAAGCATGCCTGTCATTCAGATTATCTAAGCCTGTGCAGAGTGCTCGGTGCTCCCCTCCCTTTTTGTGTCAGCAGGGTGACAGGGCTGTGATTTCCATGGTAAAAAGGAGCACAAAAACAGACCAGCTTGAGCCAAACTGGCTCAAGATGTGGAACTGGAAACTGCATGTGACGACAAATTCCCTGTCTTCTACTGGTGTCCCCTCAACTTGCCAGGAATTTAAGCATCTTTAAGTAATTGTTATGACTCAGTAAGAATCCTCTGGCAGAAGATGCTGGAGGGACAGGCCAAGGAAGTAGGACAGCCAGCGGGGTGTAGGCCAGACCAGATTCTCCTGCCCTAATCCTGCCCTGGTTTTTGAACTGGTGGTTCCATTGACAGAAGGATACTGAATGTGACCCGTGCTGTAGGAGTGTCCACCAGCATTCTCATGGGTGGAAGCTGACAGGCTGTTCGCCGGGTGACTTGCATCCAGAAGACCCAGGCTCTCTTGTTTCCAGTGCTTCACAATCAGTTCTCTGTCTGGACACACAACCCCACCTGAAACAGAACCCAAGAAAGAGGCCTATAAATATAATGATAGTTCAAAACCAGAATTCCAAAGTAGCTGCAAGTCCTTGTCTGTACGTGAGGAAAGAAATGTGCTAACAAAGCCCCAACACTTGGAGAGCACTGGCAGAATTTCTCAGAGAAAACGGGACAGGGGTATCTGAGCACCCTTGGCTGGCTGTCAGCACTCAACACCAGCCAGGACAGCTGCACATTGTCTGTAGGTTCAGCTGTAAACTGCTCACAAGCATCCTTGTGGAGAAAGGTTACTTCATTAAAGCCATTGTTAACAATCCCCTGCTTCACTGTGGGGAAATCACTGGTGTGATGTCTGATTTTCAAACATCGAAATCATTCAAATCAACCATCTCTACAGAAGTATATTTTCTCTCTTTTGCACCATCTTGATGGGGAGAGGGGGTGTGGAAGCAGATCTGATTGTATCTGCATCAACAGCATTGTATGAACAATGCAGCCACAATTGGAGCGAGCGCTGGCTCTTCTTCAGACCCTCCTGCTGATGAAGAACAATTGTAGAGTGGGATAGTGTAGAGCTGTTGAGACAATTGTACTTTTGCCCTCTTTCAAGAGTACAAAAATTAGAGTGTACAAACCTGATGCCGTTCCCCACACTCTTGCATTATTTGAGGCATTTTTTTAAAGAGCGTCTCCAGATAAGTGTGTGCATGAAATGAAACTGGTCTGGTTGCGTTTTAAGATGTGAGGCAACAGTGTTGTCTGTCTTTCCACAGCAACAAGCGAGTATTTCAACTTTTAAAACCCAGGGCTTAATAATTGTGCCTGCTCCGTTCACAATGCACTCTTTGTTTTGTTTTCTCGGGGCTTTTTACTGGAACTGAGCATTGAAGCTAAGCTATTTATCACCATCCTCCTTTAAAAGGACTGTTCTCCAAGCAGTCTCATTTCTCCTTCCCAAGTATTGGTGTTGAGAGGATATTCCTCCCTCATGAAAACAACGTGTTGGGTCCCCTACTTGCACATAAACGTCTCTGAAGATAAAATCCCTGTGTATCAAGTAATACTTCATTTATATTGCAATATTTTAACCTGGTACCTGTTGTTGCTACAGCAGCATTCGATGTTTCAGTGGGCTGCCTTCGAAGCAAGTAGGTTACAAGTAGGTTACAACATGGGTTACGTGCGAGTACAAATGTGTGGTCTGTGTGGGTGAGTGTGTCGTGGGTGAGTGTGTGGGTGTCTGCACGTGCGTTTTCCTACCGGTGGGTATATGTGGGTGTTTATAACTCACGTTGAGTCTTGTGTCTGGAAGTTCACGGTTATGTATCAAACCAGTTAGAACACTGCTTTCTTTCCTCCTGTAGTACTTGTTATCTTTCGTCATTAAGAGATTTGTTGTAATATCTAAATGTGAACATGAATAAAATCATAACTGGCAGCTGCTATCCTTGCTCGATACAAGAAAGGCATCAGATGCTGGAGCAGGTCCAGAGAAGGGCAACCGGGTTGGGGAAGGGTCTGCAGAACAGGTCTTGTGAGGAGGAGCTGAGAAAGCTGGGGCTGATTAAGCTGAAGAGAAAAGAGACTGAAGGGTGACCTTCTTGCTGTTCGCAACTCCCTGAAAGGAGGGTGTAGAGGTTGGTCTCTTCTCACAAGGAATAAGCGAAAGGACGAGATGCAATGGCCTCGAGTTGCACCAGGGGAAGTTTAGGTGGCATGTCAGGAGAAGCTTATTTGCTGAAAGGGTTATCAGGTTTGAATCATCATCCTTGGACGTGTTTTCCAGTCGTGAAGACCTGGAGCTTAGAAGGAACAGGGTTTGGGTTTGGGATAGTTGGGTTAATGGACGGACACGATGATCTTAAAGGTCTTTTCCAGGCAAAATTCTGTGATTCTACGATTGCTCAGCCCCGCCGGTCGCCGCAGCCCCTCGTTGCCCTCCTTCCCGGGACAACGGCGACGGGCGGCAGAGCTCCCCGGGCCACCCCGTTCGCACGGAGCCGCGGGGTGGGGGCGCAGTGACGCCGGCGCCCGGCAGGTGGCGGCCTCACGGCTGCTGCGGCGGCGGGGCAGAGCGTGG